>OY821521.1:25603817-25991317 GCA_963682025.1 Cordilura impudica | reverse complement strand
ATTTGTAGTTAGAAATTACATCAGGCTCAAAACATTTATTGATTAAATTTGGTATATAACCTTTAATAAATCCTGGTATTGATCTAAATTTCCCCAAAATCCAAACTTTTATCTTAATATATATATATATATATATATAGTTACGATTAGTTAGTTAATTGTTATTTATTTGTTCAAAATAAGTGCTTTACAAATATATAAAACAAAATATAAAATTTAATATTTCCAGATTTTAATAATTTTAAGATAAAAAAGAAAAATATGAATAAAATAAGAACTTACGACTTTGACACACTGTCGTCAGTCGGTAGTTACGATTATCACTGATCTGTTAATTCGTTAACTCGCTGATTCGATGGGTGTTTAACGCTGTACGTATTCATATGACTAATTAGGACTCATACGTATTAATTTTAGGATTTTACTAAAATCGAACAACTAAACGTCGCACATCAAAATGCTGTAAATTTTGCCCGCTTTTTGGAACGTCCCATCTGAATTGTGGATTCACTATTTTGTAGCCTGTTAGCTGAAAAATTTAAAATGTTTTCGGGCAACATTAAATCACTTATAACTCAAACGTTAAAAGTTGTAGACATACCAATGACCAAATGAAAATACTAATAGTTATACAGGAAATATAGAACCCACCTTAAATATACAACAAATAAGAAAATTATAGTCGCTGAAATTGTTATTAATTTTGTTGGCTGCAGATATCAAAACTTCACATTGGGTGCTATACTTATATAAGTGACTATGTTGAAAAATGGACCGATCCTGACCATATTTGATAGGGTCACCAACTTTCATCAGTAACCAAAGGCAATGCGTACTCAGATACAAACATATTTGTTCCAAAGTTGTTCTATATTTTAGTTTGTTATATTGGAAGAGTGTAACTTATGCTAGTATTCTCATTTGCTTGTTTTCAGCAAATATATATGAATTTAACTTTTTACCAAACAAACTATCTACTTTTGGTTACTGATGAGGATTGGGGACTCTTCCCGAAACAGCTGTATAACCTGTCATGCAGAATATAGATCAATTTTTTGAAACAAGTGTGCTAATGTTTTTGCTTCATTTAAAGTGAAAACATTTGATCCTGAGCCTGAATAATTTCAAACTCAACCATTAAATATATATTAAACAATTATCACTGCATTTAATATTATTTTTAATGAATAAATGAACTAATAAACACATGTAACCGGTACTAGAGTCTAAAAAAGATTTTGAGTAAAATCAAAAGATTTCAAACCAATTTCACACTTTATAAATATCTGCAAATTTTTGATGTGCAAACATCTATGCGCTCAGGGAGGTAAAAATATCTTTCACAATACAATCACAAAAACAGAGTAAGACAAAAACGGTGTGAGGTACGATTCTATTGGTGAAAAGATAAATAAGTGTTTGGCGATAAAATGAAGGCACGATTTCATTACGAAGTGTTTGGAGATAAAATGAGGTAGCGAATAGCGTTATAAAAACGTTCTGAAAAATAAAAAATTAAAACTATAAAATGAAAAATAAAAAATTAAAATTGAAAAATGAAAAATTAAAAATGAAAAATGAAAAATAAAAATTAAAAATGAAAAAAAAAATGAAAACTAAAAAATGAAAAATTAAAAATGAAAAATGAAAAATGGAAAACGAAAACGGAAAATCAAAAATCAAAAACGAAAATGAAAAATTAAAAATTTAAAATGAAAAATAAAAATGAAAAATGAAAAATAAAAACAGAAAAACGAAAAATGAAAAACGAAAATGATAAATAAAAAACGATAAATGAAAAATAAAAACGAAAAATGCAAAATGAGAAATATAAAACGAAAAATTAAATACATAAAATGAAAATTGATATACAAAAAACGAAAAATAAAAAATGCAAAATGAAAAATAAAAAACGAAAAATGAAAAATAAAAAATGAAAAATTCAAAACGAAAACTGAAAAATGAGAAATGAGAAACGAAAAACGAAAAATGAAAATTGATATACGAAAAACGAAAAATTAAAAATTAAAAATAAAAAATTAAGTATTAACAATTAAAAAAGAAAATTGAAAAAAAAAATTAATAATAAAAAATGAAAAATAAAACATTAAAAATGAAAAATTAAAAACGAAAAATAAAAAAATGCAAAATGAAAAATAAAAAACGAAAAATGAAAAATGAAAAATGAAAAATAAAAAATGAAATGAAAAATAAAAAATGAAATGAAAAATAAAAAATGAAAAATTAAAAACGAAAAATGAAAAATGAGAAATGAGAAAAGAAAAATAAAAAATTAAAAATTAAAAATTAAAAAATAAAAATTAAAAATTAAAAATTAAAAATTAAAAATTAAAAATTAAAAATTAAAAATTAAAAATTAAAAATTAAAAATTAAAAATTAAAAATTAAAAATTAAAAATTAAAAATTAAAAATTAAAAATTAAAAATTAAAAATTAAAAATTAAAAATTAAAAATTAAAAATTAAAAATTAAAAATTAAAAATTAAAAATTAAAAATTAAAAATTAAAAATTAAAAATTAAAAATTAAAAATTAAAAATTAAAAATTAAAAATTAAAAATTAAAAATTAAAAATTAAAAATTAAAAATTAAAAATTAAAAATTAAAAATTAAAAATTAAAAATTAAAAATTAAAAATTAAAAATTAAAAATTAAAAATTAAAAATTAAAAATTAAAAATTAAAAATTAAAAATTAAAAATTAAAAATTAAAAATTAAAAATTAAAAATTAAAAATTAAAAATTAAAAATTAAAAATTAAAAATTAAAAATTAAAAATTAAAAATTAAAAATTAAAAATTAAAAATTAAAAATTAAAAATTAAAAATTAAAACTTAAAAATTAAAAATTAAAACTTAAAAATTAAAAATTAAAAATTAAAAATTAAAAATTAAAAATTAAAAATTAAAAATTAAAAATTAAAAATTAAAAATTAAAAATTAAAAATTAAAAATTAAAAATTAAAAATTAAAAATTAAAAATTAAAAATTAAAAATTAAAAATTAAAAATTAAAAATTAAAAATTAAAAATTAAAAATTAAAAATTAAAAATTAAAAATTAAAAATTAAAAATTAAAAATTAAAAATTAAAAATTAAAAATTAAAAATTAAAAATTAAAAATTAAAAATTAAAAATTAAAAATTAAAAATTAAAAATTAAAAATTAAAAATTAAAAATTAAAAATTAAAAATTAAAAATTAAAAATTAAAAATTAAAAATTAAAAATTAAAAATTAAAAATTAAAAATTAAAAATTAAAAATTAAAAATTAAAAATTAAAAATTAAAAATTAAAAATTAAAAATTAAAAATTAAAAATTAAAAATTAAAAATTAAAAATTAAAAATTAAAAATTAAAAATTAAAAATTAAAAATTAAAAATTAAAAATTAAAAATTAAAAATTAAAAATTAAAAATTAAAAATTAAAAATTAAAAATTAAAAATTAAAAATTAAAAATTAAAAATTAAAAATTAAAAATTAAAAATTAAAAATTAAAAATTAAAAATTAAAAATTAAAAATTAAAAATTAAAAATTAAAAATTAAAAATTAAAAATTAAAAATTAAAAATTAAAAATTAAAAATTAAAAATTAAAAATTAAAAATTAAAAATTAAAAATTAAAAATTAAAAATTAAAAATTAAAAATTAAAAATTAAAAATTAAAAATTAAAAATTAAAAATTAAAAATTAAAAATTAAAAATTAAAAATTAAAAATTAAAAATTAAAAATTAAAAATTAAAAATTAAAAATTAAAAATTAAAAATTAAAAATTAAAAATTAAAAATTAAAAATTAAAAATTAAAAATTAAAAATTAAAAATTAAAAATTAAAAATTAAAAATTAAAAATTAAAAATTAAAAATTAAAAATTAAAAATTAAAAATTAAAAATTAAAAATTAAAAATTAAAAATTAAAAATTAAAAATTAAAAATTAAAAATTAAAAATTAAAAATTAAAAATTAAAAATTAAAAATTAAAAATTAAAAATTAAAAATTAAAAATTAAAAATTAAAAATTAAAAATTAAAAATTAAAAATTAAAAATTAAAAATTAAAAATTAAAAATTAAAAATTAAAAATTAAAAATTAAAAATTAAAAATTAAAAATTAAAAATTAAAAATTAAAAATTAAAAATTAAAAATTAAAAATTAAAAATTAAAAATTAAAAATTAAAAATTAAAAATTAAAAATTAAAAATTAAAAATTAAAAATTAAAAATTAAAAATTAAAAATTAAAAATTAAAAATTAAAAATTAAAAATTAAAAATTAAAAATTAAAAATTAAAAATTAAAAATTAAAAATTAAAAATTAAAAATTAAAAATTAAAAATTAAAAATTAAAAATTAAAAATTAAAAATTAAAAATTAAAAATTAAAAATTAAAAATTAAAAATTAAAAATTAAAAATTAAAAATTAAAAATTAAAAATTAAAAATTAAAAATTAAAAATTAAAAATTAAAAATTAAAAATTAAAAATTAAAAATTAAAAATTAAAAATTAAAAATTAAAAATTAAAAATTAAAAATTAAAAATTAAAAATTAAAAATTAAAAATTAAAAATTAAAAATTAAAAATTAAAAATTAAAAATTAAAAATTAAAAATTAAAAATTAAAAATTAAAAATTAAAAATTAAAAATTAAAAATTAAAAATTAAAAATTAAAAATTAAAAATTAAAAATTAAAAATTAAAAATTAAAAATTAAAAATTAAAAATTAAAAATTAAAAATTAAAAATTAAAAATTAAAAATTAAAAATTAAAAATTAAAAATTAAAAATTAAAAATTAAAAATTAAAAATTAAAAATTAAAAATTAAAAATTAAAAATTAAAAATTAAAAATTAAAAATTAAAAATTAAAAATTAAAAATTAAAAATTAAAAATTAAAAATTAAAAATTAAAAATTAAAAATTAAAAATTAAAAATTAAAAATTAAAAATTAAAAATTAAAAATTAAAAATTAAAAATTAAAAATTAAAAATTAAAAATTAAAAATTAAAAATTAAAAATTAAAAATTAAAAATTAAAAATTAAAAATTAAAAATTAAAAATGAAAAATAAAAAATTAAATACTAAAAATTAAAAATTAAAAATGAATAATAAAAAATGAAAAATAAAACATTAAACATGAAAAATTAAAAATAAAAATAAAAATAAAAATAAAAATAAAAAATAAAAATTAAAAATGAAAAATAAGAAATAAAAAACGAAAAATCAAAAATTAAAAATTGAGCAGTTGAAATAATAAATCATAAGAAATATGAAAAATGGGCATGATCGGACAAAGGGACATGGCATCCCCATACAATGTAAATAACAAATGTCATATATCCGAAGTCTGTAATAATGAGAGCCTTGGGACTTTGCGTGACCATTTCACGGGTGGGGAGGTCAGGGAAGTAGCGCAGCATACCGGGTTACATCTAGTATAAAATAAAAAATACGTATATCTTGATGTAAGACAATATGGATGAATTTTAAAAGAATTAAAAGTTTTAAAAATTAAAATTTTAAAATTTTAAAAATTTTAGGTATTTAATTTAACAAAATAAAAATAAAAATTACATTTTTTAAAAACAATTTACCGTTTTTAAGAAAAATATTAAATGAATATTTCATTTTTAGAAATTTTGCTTTCATTCTTATTACTTTTATATTAAAAAAATTAAATAAAAACAAGTAAGAAAATTACAGTCGGTTTAGACCGACTACACGATACCCTATACCATGGTTTAGAGACTCTATCTCTTCGGTCCAACTAACTGAATATAGAAAATAAGCATAAACCCAATTTGAGTGGCATTATTATTAATTTTTTTGGCTGCAGATATGGAAAAGTTCATATCGGGTGCTATATTTATATGGGGACTAGGACCGATCCTGACCATATTTGGCAAAGTCACTTATATTTTGAAAAAATATAGACAAACCCAATTTGAGAAAAATCTGCGCAATATATTTGTTTTTTGATAGATTTTAGAAAAGATCGGTAAGCAGCTCTATATGGAGCCTATGACCAAGTATTTTCCTATTGGGTTTATTGTTGGACAACTGATTAATGGATATATTAAACACATACAAACTTAAGTTGACGGAGAGCTATATGATAATTTGGAACTTATGGCTATTTATGTCGATTTCATAGGGGTCATTTGTATTTGGACTAGGTCTGAACATGGACCGAATTTCACCACTTTCAACAGCGTTCATCCCATGGCCGACAAAAGCTTATATACCAAATTTCATTAAATTATATTCATATTTGCGACCTGTAGTTTGATTACAAAGTTTTCATGGACACACAGACGGACGGACGGACGGACGGACATCGCTAAATCGATTCAGAAAGTGATTCTGAGTCGATCGGTATAATGAAAGATGTGTATAGGTCAAATATTTTTGGTAGTTACAAACAGCAGCACAAAGTCATTATACCCAATCCACATAGTGGTATAGGTTATAAAAATAAATAAGTTAAAATGTAAAACGCCATGAGGAAAATATGAAGTACATCTTTAATTTTTTTTTTCCTTTTTTTTTTAATTTTTGTGATAAAAATTTTGCTTTATTTTAAGTTAAAAATTCATAATTTATAATTTTGTAAAAATTTATGTATTGATGCAATATACATATGAGCTGCTTTTTTAATTATTAAAAATTTTGTTTTTAATTTTTAAAAATTTTATGTTTTAAAAAATTTAAGTTAAAAAGTAAAAATCTAAATATTTATAACGTTGATCTATTTTTAAAATTTGGAAAAATAAGTTAATTCTTAATTTTAAAAAATTAAATTTAAAACAAATTTTTTTAATTTTTTGAACTATTTACATATTCATTAATTATTTGTTAGAGCTGCACTTTTAATTTCGGAAGATCTTGTTTTTAAATTTAAGTTTCAATTTTAAAAAAATTTAAATATTTAATAAAAAAAAATAAAAAAATAATTTTTTTTAACTCACATTTTGTTGAGTAAAATTCTAAAAAATTTTTTAATTTTTAAAAATTTGTTTTAATTTGCTTTTCAAATTTAAAAAAAATATGGAATTTAAAAAAAAAAATTCTAAATAATTTTTTAATTTTTAAAAATTTTGTTTTAATTTGCTTTTCAAATTGAAAAAAAAATATGGAATTTAAAAAAAAAAGTTTAAATTTGTTCTGCATATTTAACTTTTTTTCTTTTCTAAATTTTTATGATAATATTTTTGTTTTTTATTTATTTATTTATTTGTTTTTGTTTATATTTTTTATTTTGCAAAAATTTTTAAAAATTAAAAAAATATGATATGCAATTAAAATTATTTTATTTTTTAAGATTTTAAAAATTTTATGTCCAAAAATATCCAAACCGATTACGGATACAGACTCAGCGACTCCCCATTTCTACAATTCTACTTAGCTCACCTTTGCTCATTTTTGCAGCAGAGAAGAATATTTTTCCTTGACTTTTTTATCTTTAGTTAAAATTGAATTCACTTGCGTAATTCTGACTCAAATCAGAGCTGCTAATCTTCAATGTTAGTTTAATATCAAATGCTGTTAAAACTAAATCAATTTTACACGTAATGACAATGCTTTCATAGTTTTCGAAATTATCCGTCTACCTTACATGTAAATTGTTTTGTTTTCATTACACAATTCATTCTCTCACCAAAGGTATATCTCTCTCTCTTTCTCCATCTTTCTCTCTCGCTCTATCCTTTCAACAAGCTGTTATTCACCTTATCCATATGTGCATACATACTAGGGCTGGCTGCTAAATTTTTTCAACAGAATATCCTTTCCAAAGTTTCTTTAATTTTATGATTCCTTCCAAATAAAAAGAATTTCTTACGAGCGATTGTTTCAAATATGACCTCATTTCTCCCGTTAACTTTTGCTTTACATTTGAAAACATCTTCGAAATACTCTTCTTGGCCTGCCCTCGTACATTGAACCATAAAAACGTTTTAAAATGAACCAAGGGATGGTTGATTGGATTATTCATTTCCATGCATGGAATTTGAATAACATGTTACCATATTTAAATATAAATGGAAAAAAAAAATATCTATACATATTAAACAAATTTTGACACACAACTTGATTGATTATTTTAAATGAATCTTTTACAACAAAATTGTTTTATTTATTTAAAAAAAACTGAATGTAAATTTCAATTTGTTTTTTTTTTTTCCTTCTATTTTTTTTCTATATTGTGTTTTCAGATATTGGGCAGTGACGAATATTGATTACATACACTCACGTACCAGTAATCGTGTTATTCTTATGATATTTTTTGTATGGACAGCATCAGTGATAGTGTCGTTGGCACCTCAATTCGGTTGGAAAGACCCAGATTATTTACAACGTATTGAACAACAAAAATGTATGGTTTCACAAGATATCGCCTATCAGGTAAGACATTTATTAATGCCCCAACAAATTGCAGCAATATTTTGTTAATCTCTTTCTTATTGTTTTCTTGTTGTTTTTTTTTTTGTAAAGATATTTGCCACTTGTTGCACGTTTTATGTGCCATTGTTGGTCATTTTAGTGTTGTATTGGAAAATCTATCAAACAGCACGAAAACGTATACATAGACGACGCCCTAAACCTATCAACGTAACCGGTAATAACAATCAGGTAAGAAGAATGACTCTACTTTATACGAGTATGTAGACATGACGATGACGAAGAAGATGATGTCGATGAAATATTGAATGATGAATTGTTTTGATGGTCGATAGTTAAGTGTTTACATGATATATAGACCTTCGTCCTTTTTCAATCTACTTTCATAGTTTAGTACAAACTACACGTAGCCATTTAAATATGTTTATACGCTCAGAATAAATATACATACATATATTGTATTGGTTGTATTAGGTTTCTATTGGATTTATTTTTACACTTTCCACCTCAATTAATCTTATTAAAATTGTGTATGAATCATAGCATGGACATTGTCATCTTTTAGCATATCAATTTCATATTAAACACTTTAGTATTTTCATATATCCCGGAACGGAATTTCCGCCCCAAATCTATGTTAACTGCTGTTAGAGTCTTCATTTGAATACACGTTAAAATCCCTGCAAGTCATTAAATCAATATTAGAAATAAAAGTTATTATAGAAAAGGAAAATTTTTGCTTATTAAACTATAAATGCATTTTTCAAGGCATATTTTGCTACACAAAAATTATTTTGTGTTATCTACTAATTTTTTTTTACTTCAACTTTGGCATTACTTAAGAAATTAAAAAAAAAAATTGGCAAAATTAGTAAGGAAATTAAAATTGAAGGATTTAAAAAACTACAACAATTTGTCGATATTTTTATTTTATGAGCTAACAGAGCAAAGAGAGGAAAGGAATATTCCATAAACGAATCAGAAGCATTCACATGCGAAACCATCGAATTTGAATGGTCAATACCCAGCTTTATTTTGGAAGAATTAAAAAAAACTTAATATTTAGAAATAAAACTTTAAATAAAGTTTTTTTGATTTATGTAAATACTTGTTAGTTGTAATGTGCCTAGCTCGCCCTTTAAAAAAAGGCAACCTTGACGAAAGCCACTCCTTCAAAAGAGATAAATCTCTAATAAACTTTTCTAAGAAAATTTATTTTTTTAATGTAGTTTTTGAAGAAAAGGTACTATTTTAACAAAAGGAACTTTTTACAGAAAACTTACTTTTTCGACAAAAAATTCCTTTTTATAAAATGAACTTTTTAAAGAAAAAGTGTTTTCTTAACAAAATGTCCTATCTAAAGAAAAAGTAATTTTTGGAGAAATGGTATTTTTGGAGAAAAGGTACATTTTTAAGAAAAGGTATTAATGAAAATGTACTTTTTAAAGAATTTTAATTTTTTCAGAAAAAAAAAACTTTTAAAAGAAATGGTACTTTTTAAAAGGAAAGGTGCTTTTTAATATGCGGTATTTTTTTTTTAAATTCCCTTTTTAATAAAAAAGTTTTTTACGATAATTTACTGCTTAGGAAAATTTACTTCTTTTAGGAAAGGTATTTTTTTAAGAAAAGGCAGTATTTTTAAGAAAAAGTACATTTTTAAGAATAGGAAATTTTTTAAGAAAATGTTCCTTTTTAAGAAAAAGTACTTTTTCAAAAGAAGTTCTTTATTAAGAAAAGGTACTTATTTACGAAAAGGTACTTATTTAAGAAAAGATACTTATTTAAGAAAAGGTACTTTAAAAAACTACATAATAAAATGTACATTTTGAAGAAAATTTACTTTTTGAAGAAAATGTACTTTTAAAAAAAAGAACGTACTTTTTAAAAAAAAGTACTATTTTAAGAAAAGGCAATTGTTTTTAAAAAAAGGGACTTTTCAAGAAAAGGTACTTTTTAAGAAAATTAATTTTTTCAGATAAAGGTTCATTTTTAAGAAAAGAAACGTTTTTAAGAAAATTTCCTCCGTTTAACTTTTAATAAATTCGTCATTTATTTTTTTTTTTTTAATTTCTTTTTTAAACAGGTTAACAATCCTCATTCAAATAAAAAAGCATCGGCTTGTCTTAATATTTTTCGGGAATATTTGTTACAAAATAATCTTTTTTCAAATGAACTTGATAATATGGAAAAAAAATGTTATCGAACACTGTTACAAAACACAAATTCAGTCGGTGCTAACAGTTTTTTTAAACATAATTAATAATGTGCATATATTATAGTATTTAACGGGCAATTCCATATGTGACGGAATGATATTTTGAGTTGCAGAATTGAAGTTAAGGCTATTCCACAAAGCTATTTGCAATTGAAAATTCATTCTTCGGTTTGAAAATGATTCTTAATGATTAAGAGATTTAAAAATACTCAGAAAAAATTTTTTTCACTATTTTATTTTTTTATTTTTGAGTAATTTCGCATTGCGTGACGGAATGACATTTTTGCTACCATGACTCTGTCCTGGTATTAAAACCTGGGAACTTTTGTGAATTAGGAAGCTAATCAGTTTTTAAACTAGCGCATATTTCACATATGATATATAAGCAATATAAAATTATAATTAAGAGTAACCTACCTGTAATAGTGTTGAAGTTATTCACTGTCATTTGACGTGACTGAATGACTGTGACGGAATGACTAAAGTTTCTTAACCATGTATTAAAAGAAAATTGAGTAAACAAATAATGATTTATAATTATTTTATTATATAGAATACTTGTAAGAAAATACATTATGTAATTTGGAACATATTTTAATACCTATATTTTAAACTTAATATAAATGAAAAAAAAATTTTTCATAAAAGTTGACAATTTTATGGAATTGCCCTAACATGAATTAATCCATACATACATATTTGATCTCGTTTTTTATTATACCCTCCACACGTCAGTGGCAGAGGGTATATATAGGTTTGTCATTCCGTTTGTAACGCATCAGAAAAATGATTTCCGACCCCATAAAGTATATATATTCTTGATCCTTATCACAGCTCGAGTCGATATAGCGATGTCCGTCTGTCCGTCTTTCTGTTGAAATCACGATCATTCATGAAAAAAAGCCATCTCAGTGGATAAGGTTACAATAATGTCATTTGCCATAATTCCCAGCAGGTCGGTGTTGAAAATGGGCCAAATCGGGTGTCAATACCTCTAAAAAAAACATAAAACCCAGTGTGTTTGTCGTAACAGTTTAGTGGTTGAACATAATAATTGTACAACAACATAAAAAATGCCGCAAAAATTTATGCATAGATATATATTAACAATACCAAGAACACAATAACATAGCTCATGTTAGTAATATTGCCACATATTTTTTATCGTTATCACGTTATAATAAAAAAAAAATCGCCAATATGAAAGAAAAAAAAATGAAAACGAAAAATGGAAAATGAAAAATGGAAAATGAAAAATGGAAAATGGAAATGGAAAATGGAGATTGGAAAATGGAAAATGAAAAATGAAAAATGAAAACTGAAAAATGGAAAATGGAAAATGGTGAATGAAAAATGGAAAATGTAAAATATAAACTGAAAAAGGGAGAATAGAAAATGGAAAATGAAAAATGGAAAATGGAAAATGAAAAAAGAAAATTAAAAATTAAAAATTAAAAATGGAAAATGAAAATTGGAAAATGAAACATGGAAAATGGAAAATGAAAATTGAAAACTGAAAAATGGAAAATGAAAAATTAAGACTGAAAAATTAATAATGAAATATGAAAAATGAAAAATGAATACTGAAAAATGAAAATTTAATAATTAAAACTTAAAAATTAAATCTTAAAAATTAAAAATTAATAATTAGAAATTAAATATTAAAAGTTTAAATTTTTATATTTAGTTTCTTACCTGTTATTATTATGTATTTTTTTTTTTTTTTGTATGAAACGTAATGCAGATAAAAAATAAAAAAATAATTCAGATAAAAATATTTTAAAATTAGCTTATTTTTAATAATAATAATTTCTAGCCAAGAATCATTTGAATTTTGGTATTCGGAATTAATGCTACAGTATCGGCAAAAGTTTAAAAGTGGTAGCCGTACTCAACTTGGGTGTAATATAGAGCTTAAGACTCAGGTGGAGGATATCAAAAAATTCGGCACAGCCGAATTTAACACTCTTACTTGTTTTTAAATATTTTTATTTTTTTAGATTTTAAATTTTTATTAAAAATAATTTAGAACTTATGAGTAGGCAATGTTATGATAAGATAACCTCATTGATGTTTAATTTGTAATGTTTTTTAACGTATTTTTAATAAGCTTGCAAATTATAAAGGGTCCGCCATCTAACGAGTTTTTTTTCAACTAGTGCTTATTTCGTGAACACTTAGCTCATGTCTGATTTGACAGATAATTAGTTTTATCCTTTCGCTGAACGAATATGGTTGTGTGTACGCTTGATCGACGCTGGGTAATATTGCGACATTACTTTGAAAATCATGGTAATATTGCAGAATGTGTGCGAAAATTGCGTACGGATTTTGGAAGAAGAGAAGCACCGTCAGCTCCGTTAGTTCGTTATTTTGTGAAAAAAATGAAAGAAACTGGCATCCTCATCGCTAAACCAAAGCGTGAAAAGCCAAAAACAGTGCATACACCCGAGAATATTGCTGCTATGGCAGAAAGTGTGAGTGAAGCGCCATCAAGATCAATTCACCGTCGTTCTCAAGAATTGAACATTTCGGAGGCATCATTGAGACGAATATTGCATAAAGACCTTGGTATGAAGCCATACAAAGTCCAATTGGTTCAGGAGTTGAAGCCAACTGACCATCCAATGCGTTTTCGCTTCGCTAAGTGGGCCTGCGATCGACTTACAGAAGATGCCGATTTTGCCAAAAAAAAAATCATCTTTTCAGATGAAGCTCATTTTGATCTTGGCGGGTATGTAAACAAGCAAAATTGTCGCATTTGGGGCACAGAAAACCCGCACGCATACATTGAAAAGCCGATACACCCAAAACGAGTCACTGTTTGGTGCGGATTTTGGTCCAGAGGCATAATTGGGCCATTTTTCTTCGAAAATGAGCAAGGAGTGGCCGTTACAGTCAATGGCGATCGTTATCGGGCCATGTTGAAGAGGAGGATATTGGCAACATTTGGTTTCAACAGGACGGCACTACGTGCCACACAGCCGAAGCTACACTCGATGTTTTGCGCCCTGTTTTTGAAGATCGCATTATCAGCCGCAGAGCTGATGTCGTTTGGCCACCTCGGAGCTGCGATTTGACACCGTTGGACTATTATTTGTGGGGTTCCCTCAAAGATAAGTGTTACGCCAACAAACCAGAGACAATTGACGCTTTAAAGGACAATATTCGTGAAGCCATTGGTGCACACAATCGATAATGTGCTTAAAAATTGGACCGATCGTGTAGGCTACTGCATGGCCAGCCGAGGCAGCCATTTGAATGAAATTCTTTTCCATTATTAACCGGAAGGATTGTACCTTCAAATAAAAAAGAAATTTGAGATAATATTCAGTAGTTTTTTTTTATAGCATTTTTCAAAAAAAAAAAGTTATTTGGCGGACCCTTTATATAACACGTTACACAAATAATTAATATAAATAAATCAGATGACAGATATTAAATGTTGTCGCATTTCTTTAATATACGCAGCTTAATAAATCGAAATATCACAACCGAGCTGGATGGCTGATACTTAATTTTAAAAACAATTCAAACAGCCCCGATAATAGCCAAACAGTTTTCCATTAATAATTTTTAATATACTTATTTATATTCTTTTCTTTTTTAAGAACTTAAGTAATTTTATAACTACTTTGCTAAGTGTATTTTTAAAAATATTGATTCTATTGAATTTACAGAAAAGCTTTCAAGTAATATATATTACACTAGTATGTCCAGTAGCGCTTACCGAGACTTATTGACATGTTGTATTTCAAAATTAATTTTGTATTGTGCAATTAAAATATTTTATTTAATTTATTTTATATTTTTTTATTTCACTGCTGGCTGATATACAATAAATTTTGTTGATTCATTCGGTGCAACATATATCAAATTTTTCCCATTCTTACTCTTGAGCAAGGTACATATAGCTATCCATGAGAAGAACATGGCCTTGAATTTAGAATATTATTTGACAATTTTTCATTTTAGCGATTTTTGATTTTGGCGATTTTTGATTTTAGTGATTTTTTATTTTGCCCATTTTTGATTTTGAAGATTGTTGTTTGTGACGATATTTATTTTTCGCGAATTTCAGTTTTGGCGATTTTTGATTTTAGCGATTTTTAATTTTGGCGATTTTTGAATTTGGTAAATCCGCCCATACCTTCCACGACTATTCACTTTGATAATTAATGCACTTATCAAAAGTATCAAGACTATTGCTTTCGTATTACTTTATATTTTTTGTATAGGAAGTGCCACGCCCACTTATCCCATCCCTTCCTATTTTTATCGGACTACTCACATTAATATCTGATTGACTCGTGCAAAGTATCGAGGCATCCCTTTTACACCAGTTATATGATATTATATATTTACATTGTACGGGCGGTGCTACGCCCACAGCGCCGATCAGGCCCAGTTTTTGTTCGATTAATCACATGAATACCTTATATGCTCACGCAAAGTCCCAAGGCTCTCAGTATTACAGTACTCCAAACATATGACATGTTTTATTTACTTTGTGTGGGAGGTCCCACCCACATTAGTCCCATTTTTTTGTCCACCTACTTACATTATTAATAGACGGCGTCAGACAAATTAGCAAAGCTGTTTCTGTCATAGTACTCGAGATATATAATATTGAGTAATTACTTTGTATTGGAGGTACCACGCCCACTTATCCGATCCTGCCCATTTCCGACAAAGATACTAACATTAATAATAGGTGACCTCACACAAAATTTCAAAAGTTTTCCTATCATAGTACTCAATATATATGATACTACAAATTTACTTTGTATGGGACGTGCCACGCCCACTAAAAATATTTAAAAAAGTTATATCCTATAGCACTTCCCATATCCGCTGTAAGACTCTATGAAAATTTCAAGAAGATCAGATTAGTAGTGATGGAGATTACCACCTACAAACAAACAAACAAACAAACACACATTACCTTTTTATTATATTAGTATAGAATATCAAATCTGCTTTCTAAATATTTTTAAAAAAGAAGAACATAAATAGTATTATTATTAATTTAAATAAAAATTTAAAAACTGTCACGATATTTTTGTCCTGCATCTGTACTCTAAATTATATTAAATCAAAATTATATAAAAAAAAAAAAAACACTTGACTCAACCATCACAATATTAAATATGTTCTGAAACATATTGTCTGTCGCAGGTTAATTTTGGGCTAAGTTAACCGCACAAAAATAATTCTATTTAGTTCTATAGTAAAGGTTTTACAATATCCAGAACCCCTTTTTTAATCAATTCATACAATTTCTCTTTACGAATAAATATGTGTCTATTTCAATTGCTATTATTTATATAGTCTTTCCTGTTTCAGTTTTCTTGTTTTCTTTTAATGCCAACCATCGTTAAATTGATGGATGAGTCTGTTCAAATGCTGGTAATTGAAAAAGGCAATAACAACATCAATATATTAAAAAAAAATGAAAATAAAAAATACTAACTGACCCAAACCAATGGCCGGACAAATGAATAGACATACTGACTGCGTTAGACGGACGAGCGGACAAACGAACGAATGCCACTGTATCAGCATACTTTTCTGGTCCCACGTGTTGCTGCGTATTAAATAAATGTAAACCCATATTGAACTCGCACACAAAATTACATACACAACCTCACATATTGTGGTCTAATCAAACATTTGTTATTGTTGGAATGATACAAAAAGAACAATTTTTCATTAAAAAAAAAAACAATTCATTTCAACCATTTTCTAATGTTCGTAATAAATTCTCCACAAGCTAATGCAGTTAGAGTCGTTGTTTTGGTTGTGGTAAACAATTTAAAAGCACTTCCACAATAATTCCAGGATATTAATTTTTTTTACAGAATTTAGAATATTTCAGACATGTCACAGAGCAAAAATTCCATTGTAAAGTAGATTCTAAATTGAATTAAATGTTGCTTTTTAATAAAAAAAAGCAAAAAACGCACTTTTTTAAGAAAAGGTACCTTTTAAGAACAGGTACTTTTTTAAAAAAAGTACTTTTTAAAATAAGGTACGTTTTTAAGAAAATGTACATTTTAAGAATAGGTACTATTGAAGAAAATGTACTTGTTTACAAAAGGTACTTTTTTAAGAATAGATTCTTTATTAAGAAACTTACTTTTTTTTAAAAAAATGTACTTTTTTAAGAAAAGATATTTTTTAAGCAAACGTAGTTTTTTAAGAAAAATGTCCTTTTTAAAGAAAATTTACTTTTTTAGGAATAGGTACATTTGTAAGAAAAGAAACTTCTTAAAAAACTCAAGTTTTAAGCAAACGTACATTTTAAGAAAATGTACTTTTTAAGAAAAGGTACTTTTTAAAAAAGGTACTTTTAAAGAAAATGTATTTCTTTAAGAAAATTTGCTTTTTTAAGAATAGGTGCTTTTGAATAAAACGAACTTTTTTAAAAAAAAGTACTTTTTCACGAATACGTACTTTATTATGAAAACGTACTTTTTAAGAAAATGTACTTTTTTAAGAATATGTACATTTTTAAGAAAATTTACTTTTTTAAGAAATAGTACTTTTTTAAGAAAAGGTAATTTTTTAAGCAACTGCACTTTTTAAGAATATATACTTTTTAAGAAAAGGTACTTTTTAAGATAAGGTACGTTTTTAAGAAAATTTATTTTTTAAGAAATGGTATTATTGAAGAAAATGTACTTGTTTACAAAAGGTACCTTTTTAAGAATAAATACTTTATTAAGAAACTTACTTTTTTTTTAAAAATGTACTTTTTTAAGAAAAGATATTTTTTAAGCAAACGTAGTTTTTTAAGAAAAAGGTACTTTTTAAAGAAAATTTACTTTTTTAAGAATAGGTACATTTTTAAGAAAAGGAACTTCTTAAAAAACTTAAGTTTTAAGCAAACGTACATTTTAAGAAAATGTACTTTTTAAGAAAAGGTACTTTTTAAGAAAAGGTACTTTTTAAGAAAAGGTACTTTTTAAGGAAAGGTACTTTTTAAGAAAAGGTACTTCTTTAAGAAAATTTAATTTTTAAAGAAAATTTACTTTTTTAAGAATAGGTATATTTTTAAGAAAATGTACTTTTTTAAGAAAAGGTACTTCTTGAAAGACGTAAGTTTTAAGCAAACGTACATTTTAAGAAAATGTACTTTTTAAGAAAAGGTACTTTTTAAAAAAGGTACTTTTAAAGAAAAGGTATTTCTTTAGAAAATTTGCTTTTTTAAGAATAGGCGCTTTTGAATAAAACGTACTTTTTTAAAAAAAAGGTACTTCTTCACGAATACGTACTTTATTATGAAAACGTACTTTTTAAGAAAATGTACTTTTTTAAGAATATGCACATTTTTAAGAAAATTTACTTTTTTAAGAAATAGTACTTTTTTAAGAAAAGGTAATTTTTTAAGCAACTGCACTTTTTAAGAATATATACTTTTTTAAGAAAATGTACTTTTTAAGATAAGGTACGTTTTTAAGAAAATTTATTTTTTAAGAAATGGTATTATTGAAGAAAATGTACTTGTTTACAAAAGGTACCTTTTTAAGAGTAAATACTTTATTAAGAAACTTACTTTTTTTAAGAAAAGGTACTTTTGAAGAAAATGTACTCTTTTAAAAGAGGTACTTTTTTAAGAATAGGTACTATTTTTAGAAAAGATAATTTTTTAAGCAAACGTAGTTTTTTAAGAGAAGGTACTTTTAAAGAAAATGTCCTTTCTTAAGAAAAGTTACTTGTTAAGAAAACGCAATTTTTTAAACAAACGTACATTTTATGAAAATTTACTTTTTAAGAAAAGGTACTTTTTAAGAAAAGGTACTTTTTTTGAAAAGGTACTTTCTTAAGAAAATTTGCTTTTTTAAGAAAAGGTGCTTTTAAATAAAATGTCCTTTTTTTAAAAAAGGAACTTTTTCACGAATAGGTAATTTATTAAGAAAACATACTTTTTTGAGAAATAGAGCATTTTTAAGAATAGGTACTTTTTAAGAAAAGATAATTTTTTAAGCAAACGTAGTTTTTTAAGAAAAGGTACTTTTTAAAGCAAATTTGCATTTTTAAAAAAAGGTACATTTTGAAGAAAATTTACCGTTTTAAGAAAAGGTGCTTTGGAATAATACGTCTTTTTTTAAAAAATGTACTTTTTCACGAATATGTACTTTATTAAGAAAACGTACTTTTTGAGAAAATGTACTTCTTTAAGAACAGGTACTTTTTTAAGAAAAGATAATTTTTTAAGCAAACGTAGTTGTTTAAGAAAAGGTACTATTGAAGAAAATTTACTTTTTTACGAAAAGGTACTTTATTAAGAAAATTCACTTTTTTAAGAAAATATGCTTTTGAATAGAATGTACTTCTTTTGAAAAGGTACTTTTTACGAAAAGATACTTTATAAAGGAAATGTACTTTTTTAAGAAAAATTGCGTTTTTAAGAATAGGTACTCTTTAAGAAAAGATAATTTTTTAAGCAAACGTAGTTTTTTAAGAAAAGGTACTTTTTAAAGAAAATTAGCATTTTTAAGAAAAGGTACTTTTTTAAGAAAATTTACCATTTTAATAAAAGGTGCTTATGAATAAAATGTACTTTTTTAAAAAAGGGACTTTTTCGCGAATATATACATTATTAAGAAAACGTACTTTTTAAGAAAAGGTACTTTTTAATAACAGGTACTTTTTTAAAAGATAATTTTTTTAGCAAACGTAGTTTTTTAAGAAAATGTGTTTTGAAGAAAATGTACTTTTTTAAGAAAATTCACTTTTTTAAGAAAATGTGCTTTTGAATAAAATGTACTTTTTTAAAAAGGTACTTTTTAAGAAAATTTACTTTTTAAGAAAATGTGCTTTTGAATAAAATTAACTTTTTTAAAAAAGGTACTTTCTCACGAAAAGGTACTTTATTAAGAAAACGTCCATTTTTTAAGAAAAGGTACTTTTTTAAGAATAAAGAAAATTTTCATTTTTAAGAAAAGGAACTTTTTAAAGAAAATTTGCATTTTTAAGAAAAGGTACTTTTTTAAGAAAATGTACTTTTGAAAAAATGGTACTTTAATAATAATTATTTTTTAAAAAAAAGGCACTTTTATAAGAAAGTGTACTTTTTTAAGAAAATGTACTTTTTTAAGAAAGTGTACTTTTTTAAGAACGTGTACTTTTTTAAGAAAAGGTGCTTGTTTAAGAAAATTTACTTTTTAAGAAAAACTACTTAAAAAAAATTTTTTTTAAGAAAAAGTTATTTTCCAAGAAAGTGCACTTTATTAAAAAGTTCTTTAAAAAATTATTTTTCTCACAAAAGCTAATTTTTTAAGAAAACTTACTTTCTTGAAAAAAGTACTTTTTTAATAAAGGGTACTTTTAAAGAAAATTAATATTTTTAAGACAATGTACTTTTTAGAAAAGGTGCTTTCTAAAAAAAAGTACTTTTTAAAAAAGAGAGATAATTTTTGAAGAAAATTTACTTTTTTAAAGTAAAATTATTTTTGTAAAGAAAATTTGCTTTAAGGGGAGGGGTAAGGTTTTAGAACCTCTTTCTTTGCATTTTTTCCTGAATGTACAACATGTTGGGAATCTTGATTCAAAATTTCAATTAAATCGGAGCAAAATTAAAGAATTTGCAGCGTTTCCAGCGACCGGCCTCATACGGTATATCGTAAATCAGTTTTTAAAAAATTTTTAATCGATTTTCTCTTGACCGATTCTTTTAGAACTTTACACACAATTTCTACACATAAATCTCCAGATAACCGCGGAGTTTTTTTTTTTATTTTCCATTTTGTTCCCATTTTTTAACAACAAATTCATCGAAATTTTATAGCAAAAATCGTGTTTTTCATTTCAAAATGCTGCAAAAATAAAAATAATGAAAAAAAGCTCTTCGTGATTACCTCGTGAAACATATCACCTTTTAATCGCATTTCGATTTTTTTATTTCACATGATTCGGTAACGAGCTATGATGTTCACCGCAAAACAACTTTTTGTCGAGGCGCCTCCGGAGATTCGCTGTCACCGACTTATGTACTAAAATTTTTAATTGAAAACTTTTTCGAAGCTACTTCAAATGCTGTGCTACAACCTGTATATGAAATAAATAATCCAACAGTATTCAGATCAAAAGCAAATTATGAAAATACGCGTTTTTATTTTTAAAACTTTTCTAACCGCTCCCCCTCTAAAGAGATGATAAATATTTAACAAAACTTACTTATTTTAAGAAAATTTTCGTTTTTAAGAAATTGTCCTTTTTATACAAGCGGTACTTTTCTAAACCAAAGATATGTTTGTAAGGAAAATGTGCTTTAAGAGAAGATACATTTTTAAGAAAATTTATTTTTTTTTAAAAAATGTGTAAGTACAAAAATCACTTTTTTAAAAAAGGGTACTTTTTTAAGTAAATTTTATTTTTTTATCAAACGATACTTTTTAAAGCAAAGTTATTTTTGCAACAAAAATGTGCTTTAACCCTTTCAAACCTGAGTAGTAAAACGATTGTAGTCATTTTTAAACCACCAATTCTCTTTTCTATATAGAGCACGCAAGAAAACCCACAACCACTAAATACCGGTAAAAGAAAATCATAAAAAATATATTTATTTATATTTTAAGCACCTTAAACGAGATCTCACAATCGATACATCAGGTCTGAAATGTTTAAGAGAAGATAAATTTTTTGGAAAATTTACTTTTTTAGAAAGAAATACTTTATTAAGAAAATTTAATTATTAAGAGAATGTACTTCTATAAAAAAAAGAGAGGATATTTTTTTAAAGAAAAGGCAGTTTTTTTAAGAACAGAGGTACCTTTTTAAAGTAAAAAGGAAAAGAAAAATAAAAACAAAATTACATAAAATACTACAACATGTTCTTTATTCAATAGATTTTTTATTCATGTGGTTTTAATATATTTTTTTTATTTTTTCGTGTCAAAAACTAATTTGTTGTCATTTTTCGAAACAATAAGTAATCTCTAAAGTAAAGTTTCATATGTCAAAAAAAAAAAATACTGTTACAAGTAATATTTAAATGAATTTAATATTTATATATTCACACATGCAAAAGTATAATATTTTCTTTCATCAAGAACGAAAAGAACAACAATAATAGAGAAAGATTCTAACCAACACTCAGTCATTATTCAAAAACAACAACGCAGAAAAAAGCCAAGCAAATAAACACGACAAAGAAAAATAATAATGCTAATATAACCAGTAAAAATGTAAAAGTCGTTCTTGGTTGACTACACCATAACCTATATGATGAATTGGGGGAAATATAGCACAATCATACTACATGTGGTCATTACGACACATTAGCCTTATTAGCTAAGATTTTAAATTTCATTCAAAGCGAACGACATTTATGTTTCGCGGCCGGAACCGGGTTAATAAAACACAATTTGATTAAGATCCCCACGTACTTCTTGCTGGGTTTATGCATAAAAAGTAGGCCGATTCTAATCACATTTAATCAAATCGGATTAAAAAAAAATTTACGAAGATCGCAATTGGAAGGATGCAACGACAATAATTAAACGGTAAAATAACCCATTGGGCACGTTCGTGTGGGCTTACGAAATAAATCTTGTGTGCAAGATTTTATTTAAATATATCGTTGTATATCGTTTTATCACTTTAGAAACCCAATTTGACCAGAGAGTGGTGTAGGGTATACAACAAATATTAATATAAAAAAAAACAACCTTTAAGGAATGAAAGCCCAGAGCAAATAGTAAAAGAAAATATCCAAGAATTAAATAAATAAACAAAGAAAGTTTATAATGGAGCAATAAAAATAATGTACACAACACTCTTGAGATCCATTTGCGATATAAAACATTAATTAATGCCAGTGTAATTGTTTAATTACCCAAACTCGTGTTGCCACCACGCAGAATATCGTATTTAAAGAATTGTAAAATTTATTATGAGCTTTGCCAAAACTCTTAAATATAAGCGAAAATTTAATTTACGTTCAGAAAGTTCATAGCAAAACAAATCCATTCGAAAAAGTAAACCATTATTTTTTAACACAATTGTTTTTTAAATATTTATAAAAACAACTAATACAAATAAAAGCAAGTAAGAAAATTATAGTCGGTCTACACCGACTATCGATACCCTATACCATGCGTTTAGAAACCCTATCTCTTAGGCCCAACTAACTGGACATAGAAAATAAGCAAAAACCAAATTTGAGTGGGATTTTTATTAATTTTTTTGGCTGCAGATATGAAAAAGTTCATATCGGATGCTATATCTATATGGGGACTAGGTCCAAAAAGGGACCGATCCTGATCATGTTTGGTAAAGTCTCTTGTATTTTGCAAAAACATATACAAACAAAATTTGAGAAGAATCAGGGCAATATTTTTGTTTTTTAATAGATTTAAGTGAAAATCGGGAAGCAGCTCTATATGGGGCCAAAGGGATCATTTTTGGACTACTCATTAATGGATGTAATGAACGCATATAAACCCAATTTGAGTAAGATCTATATGACAATTTTGATCTTATGACAATTTATGTCGATTTCATAGGGGTAATTTGTATGGGGGCTAGGTCTGAACATGCACCGATTCTCACCAATTTCAAAAGCGTTCATCCCATGGCCGACAAAAGCTTATATACCAAATTTCATCAAAATATATTCATATTTGCGACCTGCAGTTTGATTACAAGGTTTACATGGACACACAGACGGACGGACGGACGGACGAACGGACGGACGGACATTGTTAAATCAACTCAGAAAGTGATTCTGATTCGATCGGTATAATTAAAGATGGGTCTAGGTCAAATATTTTTGGTTGTTGCAAACAGCAGCAGAAAGTCATTATACCCAAACCACATAGTGGTATAGGGTATAATAATGAAATAAATTAAAAATTAAAAAAATTAAAATTAATAAATCTTGTGGACCGAAGTTACTCCACAAAAATTGTTTAAATATTTTTCCCTTCATAAGCTCCGTAATACGAAAACTTTGAGCCCTGTTTTGTGGAAAAAAAATCGAAATATTTTACGATCGCGAAATAAAAGTGCTTGGAGGAACACTAAGTTGCATTTCTTTTATTTTTCCCGTATTCAGCTCATCCGTAGACTCATCCAGAGATCCACAGTGAGCGGCTCGATGTGTCAATACATCTCCTGATCCACTGATTCTTTAAATATTTAAAAATAAAAATACTGATTTACTTAATTACTCAATTTCTTAATTACTTAACTACCTAATTACTTAATTACTTAATTACTTAATTACTTAATTACTTAATTACTTAATTACTTAATTACTTAATTACTTAATTACTTAATTACTTAATTACTTAATTACTTAATTACTTAATTACTTAATTACTTAATTAATTAATTACTTAATTACTTAATTACTTAATTACTTAATTACTTAATTACTTAATTACTTAATTACTTAATTACTTAATTACTTAATTACTTAATTACTTAATTACTTAGTTACTTAATTACTTAATTACTTAATTACTTAATTACTTAATTACTTAATTACTTAATTTCTTAATTACTTAATTACTTAATTACTTAATTACTTAATTACTTAATTACTTAATTACTTAATTACTTAATTACTTAATTACTTAATTAATTAATTACTTAATTACTTAATTACTTAATTACTTAATTACTTAATTACATAATTATTTAATTACTTAATTACTTAATTATTTAATTACTTAATTACTTAATTACTTAATTACTTAATTACTTAATTACTTAATTACTTAATTACTTAATTACTTAATTACTTAATTACTTAATTACTTAATTACTTAATTACTTAATTACTTAATTACTTAATTACTTAATTACTTAATTACTTAATTACATAATTACTTAATTACATAATTACTTAATTACGTAATTACTTAATTACTTAATTACTTAATAACTTAATTACTTAATTACTTAATTACTTAATTACTTAATCACTTAATTACTTAATTACTTAATTACTTAATTACTTAATTACTTAATTACTTAATTACTTAATTACTTTATTACTTAATTACATAATTACATAATTACTTAATTACTTAATTACTTAATTACTTAATTACATAATTACTTAATTACTTAATTACTTAATTACTTAATTACTTAATTACTTAATTACTTAATTACTTAATTACTTAATTACTTAATTACTTAATTACTTAATTAATTTATTACTTAATTACTTAATTACTTTATTACTTAATTACTTAACTACTTAATAACTTAATTACTTAACTACTTAATAACTTAATTACTTAATTACTTAATTACTTAATTACTTAATTACTTAATTACTTAATTACTTAATTACTTAATTACTTAATTACTTAATTACTTAATTACTTAATTACTTAATTACTTAATTACTTAATTACTTAATTACTTAATTACTTAATTACTTAATTACTTAATTACTTAATTACTTAATTACTTAATTACTTAATTACTTAATTACTTAATTACTTAATTACTTAATTACTTAATTATTTAATTACTTAATTACTTAATTACTTAATTACTTAATTACTTAATTACTTAATTACTTAATTACTTAATTACTTAATTACTTAATTACTTAATTACTTAATTACTTAATTACTTAATTACTTAATTACTTAATTACTTAATTACTTAATTACATAATTACTTAGTTACTTAATTACATAGTTACTTAATGACTTAATTACTTAATTACATAATTACTTAATTACTTAATTACTTAATTACTTAATTACTTAATTACTTAATTACTTAATTACTTAATTACTTAATTACTTAATTACTTAATTACTTAATAACTTAATTACTTAATCACTTAATTACATAATTACTTAATTACATAATTACTTAATTACTTAATTACTTAATTACTTAATTACTTAATTACTTAATTACTTAATTACTTAATTACTTAATTACTTAATTACTTAATTACTTAATTACTTAATTACTTAATTACTTAATTACTTAACTACTTAATAACTTAATTACTTAATTACTTAATTACTTAATTACTTAATTACTTAATTACTTAATTACTTAATTACTTAATTACTTAATTACTTAATTACTTAATTACTTAATTACTTAATTACTTAATTACTTAATTACTTAATTACTTAATTACTTAATCACTTAATTACTTAATTACTTAATTACTTAATTACTTAATTACTTAATTACTTAATTATTTAATTACTTAGTTACTTAATTACTTAATTACTTAATTACTTAATTACTTAATCACTTAATTACTTAATTACTTAATTACTTAATTACTTAATTACTTAATTACTTAATTACTTAATTACTTAATTACTTAATTACATAATTACTTAATTACTTAATTACTTAATTACTTAATTACATAATTACTTAATTACTTAATTACTTAATTATTTAATTACTTAATTACTTAATTACTTAATTACTTAATTACTTAATTACTTAATTACTTAATTACTTAATTACTTAATTACTTAATTACTTAATTACTTAATTACTTAATTACTTAATTACTTAATTACTTAATTACTTAATTACTTAATTACTTAATTACTTAATTACTTAATTACTTAATTACTTAATTACTTAATTACTTAATTACTTAATTACTTAATTACTTAATTACTTAATTACTTAATTACTTAATTACTAACTTTCTTGTCAAATATGATGCTCTGCTTACATTTTGTTTAAAAATCAGCTGTAAGCCAAAAAACAGTTGGGATTTTGTTCTTAAAATGCTCTCAATTGGAGCCAGTGGGCGTAGTGTCTTTTATACAGGTCTAGTATGTCTTCGCTATCTTGTTCAAATTCGATAATATTAAATACAAACAAATATATAATATTAAATACAAATCAATTATAATTTTTTGGAATTAAGTTTGTTATCAATATATGAAATATCTCTTTGCCTAACCTTACCAAACCAATTTCTGGTACTTGAACTTCATCGGTGATTATAATAAACATTTTGCTTGATTATTATATTGTTGTTCTTTAGTTAGATAATTTAATAAGTTATTTCCAAAAAGCCATTCGTGCAAACCCTTACTGCACTTTGGCTGTGAGAATTGTCTATAGAAACTCATTAGCCTTAATTAATTCATTCAAAACTCATTAATTGAATATTGTTTGTCTTAGTCTTATTTTATCATCATCGGTATCATCATCATCATCATCATCATTATAATTATTAATAAGTACTTGTTATGAGTATTTGTTTGTTTGCTTGCTTACATTATGTATGTTTCTATGTATGATACATTAACTTGTGTTTGTTTGCAAATCGTGTGTTTATGATGTGAATATTTAATATAGATGTTCATAGATGTAATTATCCTTATAAACAAGAAAGCATGCAAGCAGCTGCTGACAAGAATGATAATTAGCATTTGCAAACTTTATGGCAGTTGCGCTTTTGAAAGGCCCATTAGATAAAGTAGCATTTTTATCCAAGAGTTTATTAGTTGTTCTTGTTCAAATCCTCTCAACACTCAAGTTTCCAAATATGTATTTTACTTTATTGTACTCATTTTGTATACAAAATGCGATCACGGAATGTTAAACAGCAACCATTAGGCAAGGATGAGACCTAAAATTTTTTCAGAGGTTTAATTTAAATAATTTGGATTCGAAGATATTGTGGAATAAATGTTAATGAAAAGGCCGACGTGCTGCCCAGGAAAATAGTGTCATTGCGGGAAGTCAGTTTGGAAATTTTGGACACATTTCTTTTGACGTTCAGCATGAAACAAACGATCTGTGCAGCTTATTCTTATATCTCAAAATGGAATAATAGTGCTATCAGAATCAGAATCCGGTAGAGCTTGTGGAGCGAAGACTTTTCACTACTGTTTTTGTAATTACCCAGCTTAACCACCTTAGCTGTAGAAGAGGAGATGGATCGGAAAATTAAGCTATCGATACAGAATTCCTAAAATAATAAAAGGAACTAGACCACTCTAGAGCGTACAATAATCCGCCTTCTGGCTTTAGCATTTATTCGTTTCTTTTCGGATGTGTACTGCTATGATATTCCCATTATGGTTGAATCCTTACCTAACATAACGTAATCTACCATGACCTAACCTAACATAACCTACTCTTTGGGTGACATACTCGATTCGACTCTAACGATCACCAGAACACAGCTTCAGGAGAAGCTGTTTAAGAGTGCTTCACAGATATCGCCCGATATTTTTGGAAGCTGCTAGCATCAAATCGGGGATTATCACAATAAGTATAGCAGCAATGGAGCTATCGGAGATATACGAGGCAGGGAGAAAAGCTCCGGCCATTCCGGGATGAACCATTCGAATGGCTGAAAGATATAAATCAATGGAAAAATAGCAAAGAAGATAGGAAAACTTACCTTAGGTCGACCTCTAATTTGATCCGAAACATCGATCAGTGGATAAATCGTAGTCACGGAGAGGTCAACCATAATTTGTCGGAGGTTACAGGAGCTACCTATTTCGACTTGGGCACGACAGCTCACTTGTCCCGATTGTGATGAAAATGCGGAACACGTAGTATTCATGTGCCCACGTTTGACGATCAACGAGCACAACTGGAGTTCTACATAAATGAGAGCTTGACTGTTGATAACATTGTGCATGTATGATGCGTTCGGATAGGAACTGGGCTGCAATCAATAAATTCATAAACTTAATACATGAGCACTGCTAACGGCAGTGGAGCTCCGCAGGGCCCTGATGGCGAGACAACCCTGAAATCGTAAAATATGAAGAAAAATGTGCGTAAGGTGGAGGAGAGATGGAAAGGGTTTCAAAATAACAAGTTTTCGTGCAAAACTGAGGCCAAACTACATGACAAAGCAGAAAATATTAGTTTTTCTATCACACTTCAAATCCAGTCACAGAGAAAAAACGAATAAATAGTGAATAATTTTTTTTTAATTTCCTCAATATTTTTGTTAATAGAAAAACTATGCGTAATTTTAAGTTTTTGAAGCCTGTTTCAATTAAAAATTATGTTTTGCTAAAACTAAAGAAGAAATCAATAAAAAAAAATTGATCACTACTCAAACCTACATTATAGTTAACTACTCGATGAAGTAAATATAATATATCGATAAAATATTTGGTCAATAAATCTTGAATTTTTCGAGTTGATATCATCTTTCATCTATATATATAAGAGTAGCGTGGATAATCATCATCGCCCAGCCCAAATCCTTCTATCCAGAAACTTGTAATTTGGGCAGTAGCTTCCCCTCTCGGCGTAAGGATCCACTAAGAGAAGATTTTTAAAAATTCTTACATTAAGGTGGTAAAAGAGGAAAAAAACGGGAAAAATGGTAACAAATAAATCGAGGAATATTAAATTTGGTGTGTAAACTCCATCCGAGAAGCAAAGATGGGCTCAGGATTAATTTTTTCGCAATTTCGAAACGGACAAAAAGGAAAAAAAATTTTACCTTTTTGCATCTTCTTAACATATTAATCTATGAATTTTGGTATACAGACTCCACCGAATACATGAGCATCAGTCCGAGGGAGTAAAAACGACAAAAAAGGGAAAAATTGTACATTTGGTATTTTCTAAACAAACGAATCTAGGAATATGAAATATAGTAGTTATGTGGATTCCAGTAGAGTTAGAAACATCAGATGCGAGGAAAACTATTGGAAATTCGGATGTTCAGGGGGGTAAGAGCGGCCAAAAAATGGAAAATGGTATCTTTTTGCATCTTCTTAATATATTAATCTGTATATATGAGTTTTCTCATACAGACTCTACCGAACACGTGGGCCTCACTAAGGAATGAATTTATCGGTAATTCTAACGTATAAGGGAAGAAAACGACCAAAGATGGGAAAAACGTATACATTTAGTATCTGCTAAACAAACGAATATAAAATATAGCTTGTGGATTCCACTAGAGATAAAAACACCCGATGAGAGGAAATTTTTTCGAAATTAGGATGTTGAGGGGGGTAAAAACGGTACCTTTGCATCTTCTTAACATATTAGTCTATATTTATGAATTTTGGTGTAGAGACTCCACCGAAAACGTGGGCTTCAATGAAGGATGAATTTATTGGTAATTCTACGTCTAGGGGAGGTAAAACGGCCAAAATGGAGAAAAAGTATGCAATTGGTATCTGCTAAACAAACGAATATAAAATATTTTTTGTGGATTCGCCTAGAGATAGAAACAACAAATGAGAGGAAAACCTTTGGAAATTTGGCCAAAAAAAGGTACAAATGGTACCTTTACATCTTCTTAACATATTAATCTATACTAGCAGATTCCAGTCCACGACATTCAAGTGCAAATTTTATGAAATTTTGTTTATTCATTTAATAAATTATTGACCCTAAAGGTATGCTAATTAATTTTAGACAATTCACAATTCAACACTTTTTATTATTGTGAATTATTGCGAATGAAGAAAACAAACTAATTTTTTTGTAAACATATTAACAAATTTAATAAACACACACATAGCATTGTATAATTTAATGTATGTGTGTAGCAACTTTAAATGAGCATAACTCGAAAAATATTTAAAATTTAAAAATCTGTAAGTCTGGTGGGCAGCTAAAAATAAATACCTTTCAAATAAGATATGTTTGCTTAACATCGGGAAAAACTGTTTAACAAATCATCTGTCAGAAAAAATCGCCTTACCTATTACTATTATAGATTTCTGGATTTTGGTACACAGACCCCACCAAATACGTGGGCATTAGTAACAGATGAATTTATCGGTAATTCTAACATGTAGGGAAGGAAAAACGGTAAAAATTGGGAATAAGTCTACATTTGGTATCTTCCAAACAAACGAAAATAAAATATAGTTTGTGGATTCCACTAGAGAGAGAAACATAAAATGAGACGAAATATTTTGGAAATTCGGATGCTAAAGACAGGTAAAATCGGCCCGCAAGTGTTAGAGTGTACAGTTTTTGTATCTTCTTTACAAAGTAATTTAGGAATATAAAATTTGACATGTAAATTCCACCAGAGACACAAAAATCGGAGAAGAATAATAATATTTATTTTTAATTCGAGCCTATTGGGGGTAGAAAGGGTCAAAAAATGGGAAAACTGATATTTTCAACTGGAAAATTTTCATTTGAAAGTCCATTTTCTTAAGAAAACAAGCAAGTAAATTTTAGTTGGTCTAGACCGATGCCCTATACCATGCGTTTAGAGAATCGGTCTTAGATTCAACTAATTGGATTTAGAAAAAAGCATAAACCAAATCTAAGTTGAAAATTGGACCGATTCTGACCATATAAGGTAACGTCACTTATTTTATGCAACAACATATACAAACCGATTTTGAGAAAAATTTTAATGGGGACTAGGTCTAAACATGTACCCATTTTCACCAATTTCAATAGCGTTTGTCCTATGGCAGCGATGGCGAACCTATGACCCACGGGTCACACACTGAACCACGCAACAATTTTAAGTGACCCACGAGTTGTTTTGTTTTTTCAAACCAATTCTAAGTTTTTTCAAACCATATTTTTAAATTCTAAGATTTTTCAAACTGAGATATTGTTATACTCAATTAACAAATTGTGGTATTGTAGATGTACGAAGAAAACTGTGAAAATTTTGTAGTAGGGTTTGTAAAAAGTAACACATAAAATGCAAGCAAGAAATTTATGTGTCTTTTTCTGTGGAAAAAAATTAAAAAAATTATGTGGAAAAATATGGAATTTAAAAAAAACTATATTCCATATTTTTCCACATCATTTTTTTAATTTTTTTCCATATAATTTTTTTTCATTTTTTTCCACTCTTTAAATTATTGATTCATAAAGTTTTCTTGATTTATTAAGTTTTCAATTTTCGGTAAGAATAGAGAATATAAGCTAAAAGAATATAAATCACATTTAAAACATTTCTAATTCCTAAAAACAACATTACAGCTGCTAGTTTTCATGTAGCACATTGTATCGGTCGACATGGAAAACCTCTTTCGGAAGTAGTGCTGCCCTATTTGCGGATTTTAACGAAAAAGATTTGATGATAAAGCGCATTAATGAAATGCCTATAAGCCGAAATACAATTAAAGAACGAATATTAAGATTAGATGAAAATACTTGTTCTCAAATAAACTACGATTTAAAATGTGCCGAAATGTATTCAATTGCTTCAGATGAGAGCACGGACATAAGTGGTTACGCACAACTTGCAATTTTTGCTAGGTATAAATCAGGAAATATAATGATGGAAGAACTGGTCAAGTTAATAACATTGACATGAAGAACTACTGGTCTTGATGTTTTTAGGGAATTCGCTGATACATTTATGAAAATGAATATTGATTTACAGAATATTGTTTCTGTAACAACTGACGGCGCTCCTAGCAAGATTTGCAAAAATATTGGTTTTATTCAGCAACTTAAACAAAGTGTCCAACATTTTAAATTGAATTTCACTGTCTCATTCATCAAGAAGTCTTATCTGCAAAACAAGGATTGAAAACATTTTCCAACGTAATGCCAGTTGTAACAAAATTAGTCAATTTTATAAATGCAAGAGCTCTAAATAAGCAAGAATTTGCCAAATTATTAGAGGAAATTGATTCTCAATTCTCTGGGCTTTTAATGTACAATAATGTTCGATGGCTCAGCCGTGGTCAAGTTTTAAATAGGTTTGTAGATTTATTGGAAGAAATAAAACTATTTTTGCATGAAAAAAAAATGTATTTGACGAATTATCACATATAGATTGGCTAAACGACCTAATGTTTTGCTGTGATATCACTCAGCAATTTAATGAATTGAATAAAAAACTCCAAGGACCTGGTCAAGTTGTATTAGTCATGTTTGAAAATATTAAAACGTTTATGACAAAACTTGATATATTTAGTAATGATTTGAAAATGAAAATATTGAAATGTTTTCCATATCTGCAAAAACATTTCCAAGCAACTGAAAACTTTAAAAATAGTAATATTATACAGGATCATACAATTAAAAAATATTTAACTGTTATTGAGGAAATAAAACCAGCTTTTCTTGATAAATTTAATCAATTTAAGGACTTAGAAAAAACATTACAGTTTATATTGTATCCACACAAAATAGAATTTAATAATTTGGAATTTACCGTGTTCACTTGGTTAGGTATTGAAAATATGGAAATAGAATTAGCAGAATTCCAAAACAGTTTTATGTGGAAAAATAAATTTGAAAATTTAATTACAGATTTGCAAAAACAGGACTTAGAAAATATTTCTGACAATAAGAAAAAGGTTTTCGAACAAAGAACTGATAATATAATATTAAAGGAATGGCACTCTTTACCAGATACATTTAATACAATGAAAAAAATGGCAAATGCTCTTTTAACAATGTTTGGTTCAACATATGTATGCGAAACTTTATTTTCATCAATGAATTTTATAAAATCCACGCAAAGAAATAGACTTGGTAATGAAATGACTGCCGCATGTGTAAAAGTAATGAATTCCAAGTATGAACCAAATATGAACCAAATATACAATTATCTGAAAATAAACAACAAGTTTCGCATTAAATGTGTGTATATGTATAATTTTTTTGATATTAAATTTTCGTTGTTTTTTATTATAAAATAATAATCATATATATAATATGTTCGAATAGTAAATTAAATACATTTATTTTTGTTAAATCTTTAATTACTAAAATAATACTCGACCCGTACGTTGATATTACAAAAAAATAAATTCAATTTTGACTCATTTGTCAAAAACGTTCGCCATCGCTGTCCTATGGCTTGAATTACTTCCTTTCCAAATTAAGCCATCAATATCAAATAATATTATTTTTAAACTCTTTCTTTTAACTCATACTCTCTGTCTGTCTGTCTGCCTGTCTGTCGTGGGGCAACCCCATTCCCCCTTATCGAACCGATCTCAAATTTGGCCCATGGTCTTGTTGTGACTACAGATTAATTTTTTGGAAGCCACACACAGTCAGGCATAGTCACGCACAGCCACGGAGTGATTTAAACCCCATTTCCCTCATCCGATCGATCTGAAACATTGTCCATAGATTTGATGTGGACAAAGATTAATTTTAAGATAGTCACACACAGTCACGGAGAGATTCAAAACTCATATGCATAAGGAAAGAAAGAGTTTTAATAAAAACCTTGTTTTTATGGTTTAGATTATTTAACTTTATAATCTATAATATTAATAGGTAAGGCGATATCTTGTGACCGATATTTTGTTCTACCACTTTATCACGATTTTAACGCAACGTATATTTTTTGAAAGGTATTTCTTTTTAGCTGTTCACCACACTGACAGATTTTTAAATTTTTGCCTTTATTTTGAGTAAATTGATTTTACACTTGCTGGTAATACATACATAAAATTATACAATGCTATGTGTGTGTTTATTAAATTTTGTAATAAGTTTGTAAGTTTGTTTTCTTCATTCCCAATAATAATAAACCAAAAAAGTAAGCAAATTATAGTCGGTCTAGCCCGACTATATGATACCCTATACCACGGTTTAGAGACCCTATCTCTTCGGTCAACTATTTGGATATAGCAAATAAGCATAAACCAAATTTGAGTGGCATTTTTATTAATTTTTTTCACTGCAGATATGAAAAAGTTCATATCGGATACTATATTTATATGGGACTAGGTCGAAAAATGGACCGATACCGATTGAAAAAATATATACAAACCAAATTTTAGAAAAAACTGTGCAATATTTTTGTTTTTTGATAGATTTAAGTTAAAATCGGCAAGCAGCTCTATATGGGGCCTATGACTAAGAATTTTCCTATAGGTATTATTTTTGCACTACTGATTAATGGATGTAATAAACACATACAAACCCAATTTGACTGAGATCTATATGATAATTTGGAACTTATGGCAATTTATTTCGATTTCATAGGGGTCATTTGTATGGGGACTAGGTCTGAACATGGACCGATTCTCACCAACACCGATGAAAGCTTATATACCAAATTTCATTAATACATATTCATATTTGCGACCTGTAGTTGGATTACAAGGTTTACATGGACACACAGACGGACGGACGCACATTGCTATTTCGAGTCGATCGGTATAATTAAAGATGGGTCTAGGACGAATATTTTTGGTTGTTACAAACAGCAGCACAAAGTTATTATACCCAAACCACATAGTGGTATAGGGTATAAAAAGTGTTTGTTTGTGAATTGGCTAAGTTGAAAAAAAAAAAGTTGCCTAGAATTTGCACTTGAATTTCGAGCGCTGGAATCTGCTAGTTTGAATAATTTTGGAACCTATTATAAATAAGAAAGTGGTACTTAAACTAGAGTGCAAACTTTTACAAAATTTTAAATTTGCCAATTTTGTTTTTTAATAATTTCACGTTTAGCAATAAAATTATGTTTTTTTTTTGCGAAATCACTATTTGGTGTGTTCTATATTGGAAGATAACACTTTCTTTACAAAAATTACAATTTAATAAAAATGGATAAACGAAAAAAAAATATATTGGTAAATGTAATCGAACTTTTTCTATTTTATTTGGTGATCTTAAAGTTAAAGAAAACAAAAAGCAACTGTGATATTTTTTTTTAGCTTATTTAATTTTATACTGATGTTTTACATTACAATTGATATTTTAAAATGATAAAAAATTGTCAAAAAAAGATTATATATTTAATAAAAACATTCATCCTTGAAGAAGTTGGAAAAAACCAACGAAACGTCGGATAAAATAAAAATTAAGTAAATATTCTTTTATTTATCTAAAAAATTGAGGACCTTGAAAGCCCGCTTTAGAAAAATCTAAAGAAACAAACAAGAAATATATTTTTTCAGAGATGCCAAACCAGTGGAAACTTTTGTATTTCTTCGCCAGAGTTGATTAAATTAATAAGAATAGAAGAACGAGTGAAGGAAAATGTTAAAAATCTTAACCCTTATTTAAATATTTATAGATTCTGACATGTTCTTTCAATTATTACAAAATAATGGCAAGAATAAAGTTTTATGAAGATTCAAAATCCAGAATAATAAATGATTTTAGTGATGGTCATAAGCAAAAGAATTTTTGTGAGAAATATTCTATGATTAAATCCATAAAATCGTTTGGCTGGCATTAATCTTGCTAAAGAACGCATGAACTGGAATTAGAATGCTGTATCGAAAAGTGTTGAAGAAAAAATTAAATACTTAAATGGCCATAAAACGGCCAAACGCTTCGGGAGTTTTATTAAAATAAATTAATACAATCGTTGGGTATAGAAATCATCTACCCCCATCATTTTATTCCACAGTGTTATTGTATAGTAAAAGTTTATATTCTTTTGTCAGCAGCATAAAAATGAATACTTTTAATTTGTTCGATTTTATGTAATTTTTCCGGTTTCTGGCATTTCAGCCTTAATCAGCGATTTATTTAACATTGTGATAATTATGTTATAATTCAATAGATTGTTTCTATATGAAATTTTTCTATTTAGGGCAGCCGTGAGGTTTGAACCTGCTTCTATCTCACATACACTTGTACTTGCACTTTTTGTTCAGCACGTTAACACACTCACCTAAAGTCAGGCCGACGAGCAGTGTGGTTAGAATGAGTTTTCATAGCATACAGCTTTTACTTCGTATTAATTTCAGAAGATAAAACTCTGTCCAAACAAACAGTCGTTATTTTTGAATTTTTTAATATTTTTGATTTATACTTTTAATTTCCCCTATTCTCAGTTTCGTAAGAGTTGACTTATGTGATATATGGTTTGTACATTCTACATATTGCACTTTTTACATACATTTAAGGTGATGATCTTAAATGATCTTCCATAGTTTGTTAGATCTGAATAATTTTAAGTTTTCTTAATTTTTCTGAAGTTATGTTAAAATTTCTTCTTTTTAAATAAACAAAACATACAAATGTGTAAATTAATAAAGAGTTTTTAATTTTATGATAAAAAATTTTTTTTAGTATTGACCGTCCAAGTCGTCAAAAATATATTTATTATTATTATTATTATTATTATTATTATTATTATTATTATTATTATTATTATTATTATTATTATTATTATTATTATTATTATTATTATTATTATTATTATTATTATTATTATTATTATTATTATTATTTATTTCGAATTCCCATACAACAAGACATAAAATCTTATAATTAAAGTACAGGATTAGTACTAGGTACATAGTAGTAAGGAAATTTAACATTGTGTATAATAACAATTAAAAATAATAAAAATTATATTAACAAAATAAAATAATTATAAAAAAGTTTAATGTAAAAATTAGTTATTTAAAAGCGATTTAAAATAGAAATCCAATTAATTATAGAAATTAAAGAGGGCCATTTTAAATTGCATTGCGTTGCTTATGAACTGAATGTTTGAAGGTAGCAAGTTCCAAAGACGAATTGAATTAATAAAAAACTGCCATTCAGATGTTTGTGTTCGATGTCTAATTGGTATTAAATCATTTGTTCTGCGAGATCGAGTGAACGATATTCTATTAAAAAGATAAGAAGGTTCACGGGTATATACAATTTTATGTAATAAAGTCAAGGTACGTAGTTTTAGTAAATCACTGAAACTAACTCCATACATTTTTTTTGAAACTGGTGTAATATGATCATACTTCTTCAGACCGTAAACATACCTTAGTATGGCGTTATAAGCTTTCTCCAATTTATTGTAACTCGTATAATCACAGCTCGAAAAAACTTCACATCCGTATAACAAAGTTGGCATTATATATGTTTTTGCACGTAATAACCGAATCTTAACCGGTGTAAAGTATTGTGTTTTCCACAGAATTCGTAGCATAGCATATGCTTTTCCAGCAGCTGTGTTTATGTGATCAGTCCATGTAAGATTATTATTAAAAATTATACCAAGATTCTTTGTAGTTCTTACAATCTCAATTGCTTGATTGTTTAGTATAACTTCTGGTTCAAAAGTTGATTTCTTGGATTTTGGATTAATCACCAGACACTTAGATTTGCTGGGATTCAAGCAAAGGCCATTGGATGAAGACCACATAAAAACACGGTGTAAATTATCATTTAGTTTACTTAAGCAATCATCAATATTTTTTTTGTTATTACATATATATAATTGAACATCATCAGCATAGATATGAACGCTGCTGTACATTAGTTGCTCTGGTAAATCGTTGACGTATATTGTAAAAAGAAGAGGACCAAGGATTGATCCTTGAGGAACACCTTTCGATATTGGCAGTGGTCGTGATATTTTTTTGTTAGCAAAGACTGACTGTTTACGATCCAATAAGTAGGACGCAATTAATCAAGTGGACGACAAAGAAAATTTAAACAAAGTTTGCAGTTTCATACAAAGAATTCCATGATCAACCATATCAAATGCCTTAGAGTGATCTAATAAAACAATAAATGACATGAAACCAGCATCAATATTACTCCGTATTTCCTCCGTGACATCAATAAGCGCAGTTACGCAACTATGCTTAGGCCGAAAACCTGACTGTCTGGTTGTAAGTAAGCCATTTCTATTTATGTAATCGTACATTTGCTTATGTAGTAGCTTCTCAAATACTTTTGATAGAAATGGTAATATAGAAATAGGTCGGTACTCATTACTGGATTTTGGTGTAAGTATTATTTTAGCATACTTCCAGTTAGCAGGAAAAGTACTTTTTATTATGATATTGTTGAATATGAATGTGATATATGGTAACAACACAGGAAGAATAGCTTTTAAAAACTTTGGGTGAATATTATCAAATCCTACAGCATTTGACTTAACAGCTAGGCAACTCCTTGATACATCATCTTGTGTTACACAATTAAAACTAAATAGTTGACTCTGCTCAGTGATAGGTTGATTAAAAAAATTACTATTCAAAGGTACTGTAGGCAGTCGTGTGAAAGTTTCATTAAGTAATTCTACATCTATTTCCGTTGTATCTATTATCCTTGGTTTTCCAATACCACTGTCACGTATATTTTTCCATGTTTTTTTGGAACCAATTGCAGAGTTGAAGACAGATGAATAGTATGTTGATTTAGCACTCTTTATAGCTCGGTTTACTTCTCTGCGTGCGTTACAATATTCTTCATGTAGTGAATCAGTTTTGAAACGTTTCCAACGACTATAAGACCTATCTCTGTAAGCAATTGCAGATTTAATATTACCATTAAACCATGGTTTTAATTTAAAACTAGTTTTTACAGCTTTCAACGGAACCGACCTATTGAAAATTTGTTCAATTTTGTTTTCTAAGAAGTTAAGCTGACTTTCAGCAGATAGCATATAGTAAATTGAATTCCAATCAATATTTGCTAAATCAAAAGCTATGACAATATTATCCATATGTTTAAAGTCATAGTACGTGGCATCATTCATAATAAGTTGGATCTGGAAATCAAAGGTAAGAAAAATTAAGTCGTGCTCTGATAAACTGGACGCTGAAATCTGATCATAGAGTAAAATTTTTCCTTTATCGCCAACAAATATTATATCCAATAGCGTGTTTGCTGTAGCTGAAAAATGGGTTGGAACTGTTGTATTTGTTGGATAAAGTCCAACTGTTTCCATATTATTTACTAAATAATTTTCCACTAGAAGATTTGAGTTGAAATCACCACATATAACTATATCTTCAAATTTTACTGTTTCATTCTCCAAAGTTTTGAAAAAATTTTGCATATCAACATTGTGATGAGGTCTGTATACACAACCCACAAGAATTTTGTTTCCATGTGCTGAAATTTCTACAAAGAGATATTCAATCTTTTCCATTGGCTTGGATTTACAATATAATTTACTAGTTATTCCATTTCTAATATAAATAGCAATACCACCTGCATGAGTTACCCTATCACAGCGATATAATTTATAGTCATGCAAATCAAAAATAGTATCAGGAAAAAGCAGGTCAAACCACGTCTCAGATACACATACAACATCAACGCCTGAATTTTCAAATATAAAGGAAAACTCGTCCATCTTATTGTTTAGACTTTGCGCATTTATGTGACAAATATTTAAACCAGTTTTCTGCTTACAAAGTACTCGAACCATATCAGAAGTAACATCTTTGGAACTATACGTTGTACTACCTGAACAATTTGTCATAGAAACAAAAAAGATTTTTTTAAAAAACAACGCATGCATATTTAAAAGGGCCAAAAATAAAACATATTAAATGACAGAAATTTTTCAAAAACATTCCGAAAATACAAATTAAAATAACATGAACATGAACATTAGATATTCGTAGATTTCCATAATATAAACAAAGCATCAGCAAACAATGGACATCAGTTCTGGCAATAAGCATTATCATTACGAAACACATTATCAAGTTCATCAATAGAGTCGACACGAACTGGTTGATCATCTTGTCTAATTTTTATATACACTAAGCCACGTTTAGTAAATGCCGAGTGTAGTTGTTGAATTTTCTTTTTTCGTATCGCCGACTGCAATATTTTGTGGTTTGTGGAAGTCAAATTTTCATTTAAATAAAAAGGACGATCTGAACCAAGACCAATGTGGTATAAAACTAGCGTAGATTTTTTAATTTTTCGAAAATTTGCAATAGTTTTCAAAATAAAATTTTTGTCATAAGGAGAAAAAAGCTTCACCATAATTACGGCATCGGGCGAAAAGGTTTTATCTTTATTGTTGTGATTTTGAAGGCGGTATATTGATTTTACAGCAGGTGTATTTATTTGCAGAAATTCACAAATGGATTGAAATATATCGAATAAATTTTCATCTCTATTGTAAGGTATGCCATTAATTCGCAGATCAGAAGCAATAATAGAATTTTCTTGGCGCTGAATTTGTGTTTTTAGAAAATGTACTTCACTTTTTAATCCCATAATTTCCTCCGCCACTGTCTCAATTTTTGTTACTCATTGATTACCCTGCAGATAATATTGGACTACGTGGTCCATTATAGCAAAAACGGACTAGTTACAACATGGTGCTATGTAATGCAGTCATGGATCATGTCATGTTCAACCAAGAGTTTGTAGTTAAGCGACAAGTGTTCGCGTTTTAACGATGACATAAAGTGTTGCCAAGAGCTGCAGTATCGTCTTTGTTGATTAAACAGCGGCAACTCTGATGCCAATCATTGTTTATTTTTATTTTGTGTGTGTACAATATAAAGTGGTGAAATAAAAACTGTTAATATAATAAAAACTGTGTGATGGTTTTTGTTTGGCATGAGGTCGTGAAGTTAAAAATTAACGAACAACACATGTTTTAATTTTTAATTCTATTTTATTTTCAAAAAAACTAATAAATTTATTATTTAAAATCAAATATGAACTGTAGTGCACGTCATAAAAGGCGACTAGTGAAAAAAGAAAAAGAAAATTATTTAAATAGATTAAAAAGTACAAATGTAGCAGTTGAATGCGCAAGTGACTCATTGACTTCTGCCAATATGGAATCTGCCGATCCAGAAATTTCTGCTCATCAGGATTTAGATGTGGGATACGTCAATAACCACTTAGCCACTGAATTAGGGCAATGGCAGTTAAAAAGCCGGACATGAAGGAATAATATGAGAGAACTCTTGGTTATACTAAGAACTCATGGCGTAGATGAGCCTCTATCTCCACTAACGCTTGTTGAAAAAATTGATGAAGCACCAAATATAGTGACTGTGCAGCCCGGTCAATACGCGCATTTTGGTACCAAACGTAATTTAATGAAGGCGGCACATGTATTACAAAATTATGATGAAATACTTTGTAATATTAATATCGACGGCTTGCCAATTTTCAAAAGTTCTAACACTCAACTTTGGCCAATATTAATCAAAGTAGTTAACATTAAAAATATTAAAGTTTTTCCCGCTGGTATATATATAAATATATAAATAAGCAGATAGCACTATTTGACTATAAGCCCTCGATATTAATAACACAACATAGTAAATGTATGTATGTATATACTTAATATGAATTTGTTAATTTTTTTTATTATAATAGAAAATTAAAGCTTTTTTTAGTGCAAACACATGAAAATGTAATTAATTTACTTTAATTTTTTTTACTACATCTTAAAATGAAGAAAAAATATTTAATTTAAAAACTAATCATAATTAATTAATATGTACGTATGTACACCCCTTGTTTTGTTATTGTTAAATGTAGTAATAAGTTCATGAATTACTCAAAATGTTTAAGTTAATTCTTATTGCTTATCTAATGTTTTAAATAAATCAAAAAATAAACCTCTTATATGTAAAATTTTTAGTGGTGTTCCATGGAGTAGTGGTATGGAGTAGTTTTGAAATTAATCCTCTGGCGTGTCCCATGGAGTAGTTTCGAAACTAACCCCTTGTAGGTGGTCCATCGATTAGTTACATAGAGTAGTTTTGAGACTACTCCGATGTAATGCAAAGCTGGGTTATATGGTCTAGCCCTAGGACATCGTAATGTTAAATCGACCATGTTTTCTCCATACATTTGGGTTACCTTTGGACTACTCCTAGTCCTTTATGGAGCATACTTTAGATGCGTGTATGGACTAGTCGCGTTATCTGCAGGGTAATATCGATAATATCACTCCTTAATTCATTAAATCTCTTTTCAAACATACTTTCCAGGCGAGCTTCACTTTTTTCAAACATTTCCTTTATAAGGCCAAGCATATTCTCAAATCTCTTATCAACAAGATTTAATAACTTAAATGGTGAATCATTTGTTGATAGCCTCGGTGTTTTTAGTACATTATCAAGAAGAGAGTTTTGTAATGATTCTCTACATCTTTTTGGCGCGGCTGTTAATTTTCTCAAATTCACATTGCTCTCGGTAACAACAGATTGATCATGCATACTAACACTGCTGTTGTTGTCGTCGTGGGTGTTGTTGTAACTCATTTTTACTTTAGTTATTATATTTATTTTCTTATTTATTTTTGTTTTGACAGATTGTTATAGACTGTATTGTTCGTATTTGTTGTTTTCTTCTGTGTTTGCAAATATTAAGCTTTAACTAATTTTAGATAGGTAAATAAGGCACTAATTTAAGGTACTGGGTACTGTTCTTTTATTTAAGTTTTTTTAGTTTGTGGGTGAATTAGTATTAAATGATTAACAAATTATACCTTGAATTATTGGCACAAAACACTGAATTAATGAAACTCTTCAGTTCGAATTGTTTATTTGTTGTAGTTAATGTATTTTGATAGTTTTTGTATATATTTATCCACAGATTATTTAAAAAAAGTTACAGAGCACAAAAACCACGTCCACTCTCTTTGAAACAAAAAGATGATATTTTCTTAAAAGTTTCCATCGTATTGTCACTCACACTATATATCTTATTGTTGTTAAATATTATTATGGCTTAAATAATTTATATAATAATTACGCTAACAACTGCTAGTGCTACATAAAACAAAAACACTTTCATATTTGGCATTTATATCAAATTTAAATTTTAAGAGAAATATTTATATGTGTATTTGCAAAATACTTTAACAAACTAATTTAGAATAATTTAGATTCTATGTGTATTCAAAATATTTGTATTAAATATTGCACTTTGAAATTCAAAATATTATGCAAAAATGGAAACAGAATACACACATACATACAAGAACAAAAAATAACGCTATCCCAGCTAATATAATTGTAAAACTTCAAATTAGGCATAATACTAGCTTAGTTCTGAGGTTATTTCACTGAATTTTGTGTAATTTTTTTTTTATTATTTGTTTGCTGGGATATTAGCAATTCTATGTGAATGTGTGCAAGTATTTGTATACAGGCGGTTAATGTTATTTAAACAAATATCATTGCAAAATAAACATGAACACAGAAAGTATTTGTGTGCTGAACAAAAACCACAGTAAAATGTGATTCAAGCATAAAATAACAATGAAACAAAAATAACTAAGTGCAACAACAAAAAAGCACAAACATATAAAATACACATTAGAAAAAAAAACATATGAGATATCCCTTCAAAATCCAACCCATTCAAGCAACTAATGATTCATTTGCAAGATTATAGACTTATATTCCTTACGGATTCGACAACTATTTAATATTTGTTTCCCTTTAAGGATTTATGTACAATTTGTACATCATTGTCATTACAAAACAAGAAAGGAGAACATGTAGATTATTAGAGCGTTCCTTAAGATGGCTGTTTTTTTTTAGCAAAAAAGTTCAGGGGTACCCACTAAATTTTTTCTATTTAATTTAGATATAATTCTTGTGCAATGTTACAACCCTATGACCATGCCTTCTTTAAGCGATGGGGCCTTACAGAGCCATATATACGTTTTTTGCATGGCCATACTGTTTTTGGACTTGAAAATTTTTGTTTTGTTTATTTTTATGATAATAAAAAGAATTAGAAATAATGAGCGCAATTTCTTTTCGATCTGATAAAAAATAAAATTATTATTACGATTAATTAAAACAAAACGTTACCCAAGCTACAGCCACCATCCAATTCAAAGAGTTGTGTGTTTCTGTGGTTAGCTGCAATAAGAAATAAAAAACTGTAAAACAAAAAATCAAGAAAGTGAAAAGAAACGCAAATAGCATACACCAAAAAATAAACAACTAAGAAAATTATAGTCGGTCTAGACCGATATTTTTGTTTTTTGATTGATTTAAGCGAAGATCGGGAAGCGGCGTTACATGGGGGCTATGACTAAGAGTTGTCCAATAGGGATCATTTTTGAATTACTGATTAATGGATGTAATTAATACAAACAAACCCAATTTGACTAAGATTTATATGATAATTTGGATCTTATGGCAATTTATGTTGCTTTGTGGGGGTCATTTGTATGGGGGCTAGGTCTGAACATGGACCGCTTCTCATCAATTTCAATAGCGTTTATCCTATGGCCGACAAAAGGTTATATACCAAATTTCATCTAAATATATTAATAATTGCGGCCTTGTAAACAAATTACAAGGTTTACATGGACACACAGACGGACGGACGGACGGACGGACGGACGGACGGACGGACGGACATTGTTAAATTAACTCAGAAAGTGATTCTGATTCGATCGGTATAATTAAAGGTATAATTAAAGATACCACTATACCACATATTGGTATAGGGTATAAAAATTTTATCATAAAACTAAAAACTCTTTTATTAATTTACACATTTGTATGTTTTATTTAAAAAAAAGAAATATTAACATAACTTCAGAAAAATTAAAAAAAAACTTAAAATTATTCAGATCTAACAAACTATGGAAAAATTTCGCTTAAGATCATCACCTCAAATGTGTGTAAAAAGTGCAATATGTAGAATGTACCATATATCACATATGGCAACTCTTACGAAACTGAGAATAGTGGAAATTAAAAATATAAATCAAAAATATTAAAAAATTCAAAAATAACGACTGTTTGTTTGGTCAGAGTTGTATCTTCTGACATTAATACGAAGTAAAAGCTGTATGCTATGAAAACTGATTCTAACCACACTGCTCGTCGGCCTGACTTTGGGTGAGTGTGTTAACGCGCTGACCAAAAAGTGCAAGTACGAGTGTATGTGAGATAGACGTAGGTTTAAGCCTCACGGCTGCCCTAAATAGAAAAATTTCATATAGAAACAATGTAATGAATTATAACATAATTATCACAATGTTCAATAATCAAATCTAACAAACTAAAAGTATTAATTTTTATGCTGCCGACAAAAGATTAGAAACTTTTACTATACAATAACACTGTGGTATAAAATGATGGGGGTAGATGATTTCTATACCCAACGATTGTATTAATTTACTTTAGTAAACGTCCCGAAGGGTTTGGCCGTTTAACGACCATTTAATATATAATTTTTTTTTTCAACTCTATTCGCTAACAGTATTCTAATTCCAGTTCATGCGTTCTTTAGGAAGATTAATGCTAGCCAGAAGATTTTATGGATTTATTCATAAAATATTTCTCACAAATATTCTTTTGCTTACGACCATCACTAAACTCATCTATTATTCTTGTTTTTAACTCTTCATGAAACTTTATTCTTGCCATTATTTTATAATAATTGAAAGGACATGTCGGAATGTATAAATATTTAAATAACGGTTAAGATTTTTAACATTTTCCTTCACTCGTTCTTCTATTTTTATTATTTTAATCAACTCTGATAAAGAAGTTTATAAGTTTCCACTGTTTTGGCATCACTAAAAAAATATATTTAATTTTCGTTTATCCAATTTTATTAAATTTAAATTTTTGTAACAAATGTGTTATTTTCAAATATAGAACACATCACAAAGTGATTTCGCAAAAAAATATACAATTTTATTACTAAGCGCGAAATTATTAAAAAACTAAATTAGCAAATTTAAAATTTTTTTTAAAGTTTCCAATGTACTGCCACCTACTCTATTTAAGTATCACTTTTTTATTCATAATAGGTTCGAAAAATATTCAAATTATAAAGTTTAAAAATTATATCATTTGTAATGTCGCTTGCTTAATTTGGAAAGGAAGTAATTCAAGCCATAGAACAAACGCTATTGAAATTGGTGAAAATGGTTGCATGTTCAGACCTAGTCCCTATTCCAATTTTTCTCAAAATCGGTTTGTATATTTTGTTGCAAAAAATAAATGACGTTACCATACCAATAAAGCATAGAACTAACCAAATAGTGGTTTCGCAAAAAAATACATAATTTTATTATTAAGCGCGAAATTATTAAAAAACAAAATTGGCAAATTTGTAATTTTGTGAAAGTTTCTAATGTACTGCCACCTACTCTATTTAAGTACGGCTTTTATATTTATAATAGGTTCGAAAATAATTAAAACTAGCAGATTCCAGCGCTCGAAATTGGAGTGCAAATTCTAGGCAACTTTTTTTTTCAGCTTAGCCAATTCACAAGCCAACACTTTTTTGGTTTATTATTGTGAATGAAGATAACAAACTCGATAATAAACACATTAACAAATTTAGTAAATACACACATAGAATACGTATAATTTTATGTATGTGTTATTAAAAAGAGAAAAAATTTAAAAATCTGTAAGTCTGTTAAAAAGAAATACCTTTCAAAAAATATACGTTGTGTCAAAATCAGGAAAAAATCGTAGAACAAAATATCGGTCATAAGAAATCGCCTTACCTATTAATATTATAGATTATAAAGTTAAATAATCTAAACCATAAAAACAATTTTTTTATTAAAACTCTTTCTTTCCTTATGCATATGAGTTTTGAATCTCTCCGTGACTGTGTGTGACTATCTTAAAATTAATCTTTGGCCACATCAAGTCTATGGACAATGTTTCAGATCGATCGGATAAGGGGAAATGGGGTTTAAATCACTCCGTGACTGTGCGTGACTATGCCTGACTGTGTGTGGCTTCCAAAAAATTAATCTGTAGTCACAACAATACCATGGGCCAAATTTGAGATCGGTTGGATAAGGGGGAATGGGTTTGCCCCACGACAGACAGGCAGACAGACAGACAGAGAGTATGAGTTAAAAGAAAGAGTTTAAAAATAATATTATATGTAATATTGATGGCTTAATTTGGAAAGGAAGTAATTCAAGCCATAGGACAAACGCTATTGAAATTGGTGAAAATGGGTACATGTTTAGACCTAGTCCCCATTCAAATTTTTCTCAAAATCGGTTTGTAGATGTTGTTGCATAAAATAAGTGACGTTACCTCATATGGTCAGGATCGGTGCAATTTTCAACGCAGATTTGGTTTATGCTTTTTTCTAAACCCAATTAGTTGGAAGTAAGACCAATTCTCTAAACGCATGATATAAGATATGGGTCTAGACCGACTATAATTTTCATAGTTGTTTTCGTAAGAAATAAAAATATACCAGTTGCAAGTGTCAGTTTTCCCATTTTTTTTTTGCCGTTTTTACTCCCTAAAGGCTCGAATTAAAAACAAATTTTAATTCTTCTCCAATTTTTGTGTCTCTGGTAGAATTTACATGTCAAATTTCATATTTCTAAATTACTTTGTATGAAAGATACAAAAAGGGTACACTCGTAAACTTACGGGCCGTTTTTACCCCCCTTTAACATCCGAATTTTCAAAAGATTTCGTCTCATTTCATGTTTCCATCTCTAGTGGAATCCACAAACTATATTTTATATTCGTTTGTTTGGAAGATACCAAATGTAGACTTATTCCCCATTTTTACCGGTTTCCCCCCCCCCCCCCTACATGTTAGAATTATCGATAAATTCATCTGTTACTAATGCTCACGTATTCGGTGGGGTCTGTGTACCAAAATTCATATAATATTAATAGGTAAGGCGATTTCTTGTGAACGATGAGTTGTTAAACAGTTTTTTCCCGATGTTGATCAATCGTATCTTATTTGAAAGGTATTTCTTTTTAGCTGTCCACCAGAGTTACAAATTTAAAAAAAAAAATTTTTTTTTGAGTTATGCTCATTTAAAGTTGCTACTAACACATACATTTAATTATACAATGCTATGTGTGTGTTTATTAAACTTGTTAATATGTTTGCAACAAAATGAGTTTGCTTTCTTCATTCACAATAATTCACAATAATAAAAAGTGTTGAATTGTGAGTTGTCTAAAATTAATTAGCATACCTTTAGGGTCAATAATTTATTAAATGAATAAACAAAATTTCATAGAATTTGCACTTGAATGTCGTGGACTGGAATCGGCTAGTATAGATTAATATATTAAGAAGATGTAAAGCTAACATTTGTACCTTTTTTTGGTCGAATTTCCAAAGGTTTTACTCTCATTTGATGTTTCTATCTCTAGGCGAATCCACAAAAAATATTTTATATTCGTTTGTTAAGCAGATACCAAATGCATACTTTTTCTCCATTTTGGCCGTTTTACCTCCCCTAGACGTTAGAATTACCGATAAATTCATCCTTGACTGAAGCCCACGTATTCGGTGGAGTCTGTACACCAAAATTCATAAATATAGACCAATATGTTAAGAACATGCAAAGGTACCGTTTTTACCCCCCTCAACATCCGAATTTCGAAAAAATTTCCTTTCATCGGGTGTTTTTATCTCTAGTGGAATCCACAAGCTATATTTTATATTCGTTTGTTTAGCAGATACTAAATGTATACGTTTTTCCCATCTTTGGTCGTTTTCTTCCCTTATACGTTAGAATTACCGATAAATTCATCCCTTAGTGATGCCCACGTATTCGGTAGAGTCTGTATGAGAAAACTCATATATACAGATTAATATGTTAAGAAGATGCAAAAAGGTACCATTTCCCACTTTTTGGCCGTTTTTAGCCCCACTGAACATCCGAGTTGCAAAAAGTTTTCCTCGCATCTGATGTTTCTAACTCTAGTGGAAACCACATACTATATTTCATATTCCTAGATTGGTTTGTTTAGAAGCTACCAAATGTACAATTTTCCCATTTTTTTGCCGTTTTTACTCTCCTGGACTGATGCCCATGTATTCGGTGGAGTCTGTATAAAAAAGTTCATATATATAGATTAATATGTTAAGAAGATGTAAAAGGGTAAAATTGGTCTCCTTTTTGACTGTTTTTTTCCCCTTAAATGGCTGAATTTAGAAAAAATTACTGCAGAGCCCATCTTTGTTTCTCGGATGGTGGTGATGATTATCCCCGCTACTCCTTTATATATATAGATTAATTTTTGGTGTTTTAAACGCGTAAAAAAATTTAATTCTGTTATACAATATGTGAATTAAGATTTCAAGATATTATAATGTCGCAAGATTTATTTATGTAGCTGTTATAAATATAAAACTTCTTTAATTGAAAATGTTAACTACCGAGTCATGGGCACTAAACTCCCTTTAAACCGACAAGTTCTTGCATTTCTATTTTATAATATTCTCCAATGGAAATCAACCATGCAAGAAAGTGATAATCTAACTATAAAAGAGTGCATGATTTTCTGGGAAAAGACTAGAATCTCCACTAATATATCACGAAATAGTGTGGAAAAATTTGGTTAAATTTCACGGAGTATGGTAAAATTTGCACACAAAAAAATTCGAAGAAGATCACACAAGTGCTCAAAGATAAAGAAAATTTATTTGTCCATACCTTGGACAATCTCTTCGACATAGCGCCCACCGATGCTTTAAAGATGATAAAAATCGATGAAGATAAAATTTTTTTTCCAACGGCAGCGAGAAGCTGATAGACCGGGAATTTTGATAGGAGTGGATTACAATCTGTGGCGAAGAGAAGAGGGAACAAAATTGAGGTTATTACCAGAACGAAATAGGCAGCTAAAGGAAAATCAAACAACAACCATTTCACCAGATTTAGTCTCTCATCAGATTCATCATTGAAAATCCTAAAGATCATAGTACACAGGTTTTGGAAGAAAATGTAATGCCTTTGCAAAAAAGTAGTCAAAGGAATTTCTGACTCCGAAACTTTTGGCTGCCCTCGATAGATGCCAATTGAATATGCGGTACTCCGTGTATATTCTATTAGAAGACCTTGTGCATAAGTAAATATTTAGTTCCCTTTTTAAGCAATTTGCGGGCACGGAGGAGTGTGAAAATTGGCATAGTTATAGTTCGTATGTAGGAGAAGCTGAGAGTGATAAAATTTATGTTTAATCGGTCTTAAAAACATATTAAAATAAATAAAATAAAATATTTATATTAATTCGTTACACCTTGTTAATGCGAATGATTCAAACTATATATCACACACCCTGTGTGTAGAATTGTGAATTGCTAAAATTGATTAACAAATCTTTAGGCTCATTTAAATATTCATAAATTTTATATATACTAGCGGACTCCAGCCGTCGAAATACGAGCGTAAATTCTAGGAAATTTTATTTTTTCATTAAATAAAGTATGCTAATTAATTATAGCCAATTTACAAATCAACACAAAAAACAAACCCATTTTGATTGCAAACACATTAACAAATTTAATAAACACACATATAACATTGTATAATTTTATGTATGTGTTAGTAGCGACTTTAAATGCAATTTACTCAAAATAAAGGAAAAATTTAAAAATCTGTCAATCTGCAAATTGTGTAAAAAGAAATACCTTTCAAATAATATACGTTTGGTCAAAATCGAGATAAAATGGTAGAACAAAACATCAGTCACAAGAAATCGGTTATCCTATTAATATTATAGATATATATTAAAAGAAACATTGGAAGACAAAAATTGAATGAAAAAATAATATTTCACCGAATTTACACTCGAATTTCGAGTGTTGGGCTATACTAGTAATGAATAAATCGTCCATGCAAAGAGAAAAGAACGTGCCGAAAATATTAAAGCTGCTTTTAAAAATCATTCATTGGGATGGTAAGTTATTGCCAGCAATAAATGCAGAAAATGTTTTTATTATTATAATTATTATTAAAAAATGTTAAAGAAGAACGATTTCTAATTGAGACCACTAGGGTGGCCCTTCGTTATATGGAGGGAAACAAAAGTGTTCAAACTATCGGTCTCACCCCCTAGAAATATGCGAATAGCAAAAAACCTGAGAAATACAAAGTTTTGGGCCAATCAAAAATCGTTTAGTCGTGGCGCAAAGCGATTGAAAATTTCAAGTGTGTTTATATGGGGAAAATATGACTTTTTTTCAGATTTTACGAAAATTTCGTTCTATAGTTTAATTTTTCCGACAAGCTGTTATATAATTCAGGATTAGTATTAAATTATCCCTTGAAAAGGCTATAAAACTTCAATATCGAATAAAAACTCGCCAAGAAATAGCAAATGCCCCAGACCACTTTTGTGCCAAAAAAAACTAGGTCATGAAATTTGATGGCATTTTTTTCAACTTTGACAAATTAATTAAAGCCCTCATTCTTTTTTGGTCTCTATACTTATAAGTACTCAGAGATGAAGTATTGTTTTATTACCATGTTGTTAACCTATTGCGCAGTGAGACCGAAAATTGGAAATGTTATTGATAAAATTTTTAAAACTCCTTATTCAAGTTTGAAAAAATTTTCTTAAACAAAATTTTAAAAACTGAATGTATCACTTTATCGTTTTATTAAATACATGTTGCAGATTAACTGTGTGAATTTTTAAGTAAATCCCTCTGTCAGAATTTTTTTGACAAGGATTTTATTTTTGCGGATTTCGAGAAAAATTTGATTTTTGTGAAATATTCTGTAAATGTACTTTTTCTAAATACTCTGTATCAAAAATTCATCACTTTTCAACTTTTAAATGTTATATTTTATCTTAATAGCGTAGGGTATCGGAAAAAAATAATATGATTCCATTAACCCTTTTGAAATTGGGGTCACATATGACCCCAATCTAATAAAAGACAATTTATTTAAAAAATTCAAATATTTGGTAAGTGCTGTCCAATTTTTAGATGCGACACCTAAAATATAATAACCAGATGTGTAGAAGTTTCGTTCCAAAAATTTGGGATAAATCCGAGACGGCTAACCCATTATTTGCCAAGGCCAGCTTTGGATTTTAAGATATTTTTAAATAAAAATTACCGAAAACGAGTTTTTCTATTAAACTCGTTGATACAACTATTTAGAATTTAAGAAAAATAATCGGTTAATTTTTATTTATTTAACCCTTCAGTGCTCCTGAGATCAAAATTATCCATTGTGATATATCTCTGGTGCAATTATCTGCTTATTGCTCGCGAATATAAATTAAAACAACCTTTAACCAATTTTGTTATAAAAGTACTTTATGTAATACAGTAATAGCTGAATTTCTTGCTGTCTCACCCACCAATTTCGTAGATATTGATAAAAACGCCAAAAAAAATTTCGGGTCAATCGGTGAAGATGCCACTACTTATAATGGTTGACATTTTTTGATTTTTTATAATCGGTCGCTTTATATAATCTCTTATTTTTATTTCCCAGTTTTAAATAGTTTATTAAATAAAAGTAAATTTTAAATATAATAATATATATAAAAGGTAATATTAAATTAATACTACTCTTAATGGAATAAATTACAAAATTAAATCAAAGTGAATTTGAAATAACGTCCTATTTTTGAGACATATGACCTAAGTTGTTTTATAGGTATAGGGTATCGTATAGTCGAGCTAGACGAACCATAATTTTCTTACTTGTTTAATATTTAATATTGTCACAGTAATATTAAGTTGTATTGTAAATCAAACTCCAACTAACATATTTAAACGTTTTGTTAAACAGGATAACAAATTTAAATAAATAAAGTAAATATTTGAATTTTAATTTTTATATAAATAAATAAACTTAAATTCGTTTAGTACTTAAACTAAAGCCCCACAATCCTAACACCAAAAACTTTCCAAACAAAAATAATCCATCTATCTCATTTTAAAGCTTAAATTTGACCCTTCATTGATAACAAGAATTTCATTTTCTATACACATTTTCATCGAATTATGTGAGCACTAAAACTAAACAACTTTTACTTAGTTAAATCGTATCAAATTTAAAAATTGTGTTCAATAATTCAAATCGTTTTACCATCTGCTATTCCCCTGTTATCGTAGTTAACAGAAACAACACCAAACAAAAAACCAGTAAGAAAATTATATTTAGACTAGACCGAATATACGATTCCCTATACCATGCGTTTAGAGACCCAATCTCTTAGGTCAAACTAAATGGATATAGAAAATAAGCATAAACCAAATTTAAGAGGCATTGTTATTCATTTTTTTCCCTTCGGATATAAAAAATTTCATATCGGATGCTTTATCTACATGGAGACTAGGTCAAAAAATGGACCGATTGTGACCTTATTTGGCAAGTTTACATATTTTTTTGCAAAAACATATACAAAGCAACTTTAAGTAAAATCTGTGCAATATTTTTTTTTTTTTTTTTGATAGATTTAGGTAAAGATCGCGAATTACCTTAATATGGGGTTTAGGATTAAGAATTGTCGTATAGGATTTATTTTTGGACTACCGATAAAGGGATTTAATTAACATCTAAAAACTCAATTTGACCGAGATCTAAATATATGCTAATTTGGATATTACGTCAATTTAAGTCGATCTCATCGGGGCCATTTGTATGGGGACTAGGTCTGAACATAAACCGACTTTCACTAATTTCAATAGCGTTCATATCCTATAGCTGATAGAAGTTTATGTACCAAATTCTAACAAAATATATTCATATTTCTGACCTGTAGTTTGATTACAAAGTTCACATGGGGACACAGGCGGTAAGGCGGACGAACGGACATCGGTCGGTATAATAAAAGAAGGGCCTAGGTGAAATATTTTTGCTTGTTACAAACATCAGCCCAAAGTCATTATACCCTAACCACATAGTGGTGTAGGGTATAGGGTATAAAAACAACAGGGTAGTAACAAAAAACTTGTAATGAATCATTTAATATTGATGTGTGTGCACAGGAGATGTTTGTAATAAAATTGGCAACTTTGTACGAATATGTATCAAAGCCAAACTAGATAGTAAATAAATATTTTATATATAAAATTTATAACCATTTGGTTGAAGTGAAAATAGAGAAATATATTCCAGTTTTTAATAAAATGTGTTGCATATAATAAGCATTACATCTATGCCTTGTTTAACAACCCCAGTCTAGTAAGTAGCACTTTTTAAAATATTAAAAACATTTCTTGGAGAAAAAATTTTTAAAATTTAAATTTTCAAATCTCCACATCACTGTGCACGGGCTATATTTCATTTTGTCATTCCATTTGTAACACATCTGTATAACAACTCGAGTCGATACAGCGACGTCCGTCCGTCTGTCTGTCTATTTGTTAAAAGTCCTCTCATTCATAAAATAAAAAACGTACCTGGGTAGAGTTAAGATAATATTGTTTGCCATTATTTCGAGCAGGTTGCTATTTCCAATGGATGAATCGGGCATCGCTGGATCAATGTATGGCCCAAAATATGAAGACACCTCTATGGTAAATGCTAAATGGTAAATGTAAATAATCAGTGTGTTTGTTTTAATAATGTAGTACTAGTTGACTACAGCACTGGAAATTCGAGTGCAATTTCTAGGCAACTTTATTTTTCAACTTAGCCAATTCACAAACTAACACTTTTTTGTTTTATTATTATTGTGAATGAAGATAATTATCTTTGTTAACAAACTCATTAAAAAACACACTAACAAATTTAATAAACACACACATACCATATGTATAATTTAATGTATGTGTTAGTGGCAAATTTAAATGCATTTTACTCAAAATAAAGGAAAAAAATTAAAAATCTGTAAATCTGGTGAACAGCTTAAAAAAAATACCTTTAAAATAATATAGTTTGGTCCAAATCGGGACAAAACGGTAGAACAAAACATCGGTAACAAGAAATCACCTATCCTATTAATATTATACTAGTAGAATCCAGCGCTCGATATTCGAGTGCACTTTCTAGGCAACTTTATTTCTCAGCTTAGCCAATTCACAAACTAACACTTTTTTTGGTTTATTATTATTGTGAATTAAGATAACAAACTCATTAACAAACACATCAGCAAATTTAATAAACACACACATAGCATATGCATAATTTTATGTACTGTGAGCCTCAAAATAAAGTAAACAGCAATTTTAAATTTTTAAATTTTTAAATAAAAAGTAATATTACAGAGTTTAATACTATACCACTTAGAGATTGACTACTATAAAACATGAAATCAAATCAATTGGGAATATTGCACAAATCTCTCGAAAGTGAAAATGCATCAGATTTTACGCGTCAAAACAAAGTAAACAGTGGTAACACTTACTTACGCTTTTTTATATTTCGGGGAAGAACCTAATCTTTTTGTGACAAATGAGTACTGATCACGGGTTCTACTTTACTACAAATCATTTGAAGTTGATTTGTACTACTTAATAATAGCTAAAAAGATGTAAAAGCAAATATTCTCATTATAGGAGAGCAAATATCGGTTTATACTCGGAAAATATTTTAGATTAAAAAGAAAAATGTAAATCCTTGTGTGAAATTGGCGAAATTGTGGGTAGAAACCACTGCACAATAAAAAAAAGTAGTTGATGAATGCGCCAAACACCATCAGGTTGAAAATTCAACGAGACCTGGACGCCCAAAGCAGCTTAGTGGTACTGAATTTAGAGCTGTAGTAAGAGAAGTAAAGACATATTCAGACTAAGGTGCAGATAAATTATCAGAAAACATAACGCAGACATCAGGCAAACCAGTAAGTTCGAGTACAGTAAGGAGATCGCTTCACAAAAATGGTGTACATGGAAGGATACCATGCAAGAAACCATACATACTCAAAGCGAATCAGTGCAAGCTAATGAATTTCGATAAAAAGTAGAAAAATTAGGTTCTATCTTTGTGGGAAAGCATATTATATACAGATACAGAAGCCTCCAAAAATATGGCGTGCTAAGAATGAAACATGCAAAGAAAAGTGTGTTACCAAAACTGTTATATACAGTGGGGGGTTCAGTTATGTTTTGTGGCTATATGGCGGGAAAAGCTGTCGGTAATTATGTTTTTATTTACTCCACTATGAACCAAATGGATAACTTAACCATTTCGAAGGACAATGTTGGCCCTAGCGTCGAGAAATAAGGCATGGCTGAAAATAGGATCTTCCAACAGGACAACGATCTAAAGCTTATATCTAAAATTGTGAGAGAGTGGCTACTGTACTGGACTCCTAAGACACCTGATCAACCGTCGCAGTCCCCGGACCTTAACCCAATCGAACATCTGTGGTTAAATCTTGACCGAAAAATAGGTCGAAGGGCTTCTTCAAGCAAGGCAAACTTAGAGATGCCTCAAAAGAAAGAATGGAGCGTTCTCCCCTGATATAACAAAAAATTTTGGTCGAGTCGCTGTCTAGAAGACTACATAAGGGGCTTAAGGCCAAATGAAAATAAACCAACTATTAAAAAATTTTAAAAGTTTACTTTTTGTATTGAAGTTCTGTTGCCTTTTCTTTGCTGTTTACTTTTTTTTGACGCGTAAAATATGGTCATTTTGTAAATAAAGTGCATTTATTTCTGTTTTGTAATGCTTCTGTTTAATTTTTTTATTGAGCTCAGCTATAATTAAATAATTCTCGAATTCCCTATATTTATTTTAGATTTTGTGTTAATTACTTAATTTTAATAAAACTTTTAATATGAGGAACTGTGGTGTTTACTTTATTTTGACGCTCACAGTATATGTTAGTAGCAACTTTAAACATCGGTCACAAGAAATCGCCTAGCCTATTCATATTATAGATTAAATTTACATTTGTTGTGAATAGTGTATTAAGTCCAAATAGTAATGTAGAACTCGAATGTAGCACTCGTTTGTATTTTGTTGGTTCGGTTTCACGTATAAGAGTCCAGCAATAGTCTCCCAGCATGCTTTTGTCCCGAAATCCTTGATAATTTCTTTAAATTTTCATTAAATTTTGGTGAGCACGCTCCCCTTAATCGTTGCTCACCGCACCTAGGTTTTGTGGAAAACAATCTAAATGCGAATGAAAAAGAAAATGCATTTTGAGTGACATTCGTGCACCTAATTCGTGATCATTTTTCAATAGTTCAACAAAAATTGGTCTGTAGTTTTCACTCTTATTGTTTCCAAGAAAACTGTCCACGGTGCTCTTGAAAGGTTTCCAGGCTGCATATTCTTTCTCAAATAAACATTGTAAAAAATTGTCATCATTCAATAGCTTCCTGATCTGAAGGCAAACAAATATGCCTTTTTTGATTTTAGCATATGAAATTTGAGTAAAACCCACTAACAAATATTTAAATGCTGCACCATCTTTGTCCAGAGCCTTGAAAAAGTTCATAAAAAGGCCCAATTTTAGGTGCAGTGGCGGAAAAAGAACGTCATTTGAATCAATTAATGGTTTATTTTAAATGTTTTGTTTTCCTGATGAATACTCAGTTCTTGTTGGCCACTCTGTTCTGACGTAATGATGACATGTAGCGCTACTATCCCATAGACAAAGGAAACAACGATATTTTCTGCAACATCCTTGCAAACCAGTTAACAAACCAATGACCTGAAACAGACTAACTTACAGTTATTTTCGAGGGCCTATACTATATATACAAAGAAATTTAAATCACACACCTTAAGGTCACCACAGATCTTCCATTTATGATCGCTGTATTTGAGTAATGTAAAAATTTCAGTCATTGATTCGTAATCTTCCTTTGAATTAATGGCATGAGCAATTGGTATGGATGGTCTTTCATTCCCATTATGCAAAAGAAGAGCCTTTAAACTGTACTTAGAGCCATCAATAAATAATCTCCCTTCAGTTTTGTCATATGACTGGTTCATTTTTTCAAATAAACCATCAACACCAGTACAGTATAGAATAGAGTGATTCTTTTCAAAATATGCAGCCAATTCCAAGCTTCTATCTCTATAGATTGTAACTTTTGTCCCAACAGTAAGATGTTTTTACGCTGCATGGGTGAATCTAGTAATTCTGCGTCTTACTTCGTTAAATGTAAATCCCGAATTAGATCAGTCAGCTCAGCTTGAGTTATGAAGAAGACGTGATAGCACAATTTGCCAGATTCGAATTCAGCGCACCCAGATTAGTTAAAAAACATGCTTCGTTTCTGCAGTCAATTTTTTTTTTTTTTTTAATTTGTAGAGCAGTGTTATGATACCAACACCTGTTCTGTGTAGTGCTATTTTGTTTTCAGAGTAATATACTGTTGTATCATCCGTGACACATCGGCCTGATCGATATTCAATCTTTTCATTTCTTTGGCGATATTCAATAGCTGATTCATATATGCTTTCACCTTCGGGGATTCTTTGCATCATTGCATTGCCGAAGACTGAAGGCCGTTGAATATTTGTACTTTAGTGTTTTCTTGTTGCCTTTCGAAGGACCCATATCATTTCATTTCATTTCATTTCATTTATTAAGTCAATGGAATACAAAAAGTTCCTTACAGACTAAAACTTAATTTAAAAAAATTAAAACTTAGATAAAATAAGTATATCTAAAATTACAAATGTAATAACTCAAAGAGAAATAGCTTAAAATTTTCTTTTGAAGTGCAAAATTCAATAGTGCGGTTAAAATTTTTGTTAACGGCTAATTCATTTAGGTTATTGAGATCATTACAGCCACGGTTTAACGTACTGTTTAGAGCATAATTAGTGCGATGGAACGATACATTAAAAATATAATGATTATGACGTAACGTTCTAGGAGGGACATAAAAAGGTATCTGCGAAAGCAAGTCATGACAATCAATACAACAAGTAATTAAATCAAATATAAACAATGAACATTGAAATCTACGCCTGTATTCTAAAGTCTCAAGACCAAGAAGCAAGCCTTTGGCTTCATATGAGGGCAAGGGATCAACAAAATTAAATGTCGAAAGAGCGTATTTCAGAAATACACGTTGCACACGTTCAATGCGAGAGATGTGTTTCCCACAATGTGGACTCCACACAACAGCAGCATACTCTAACTTTGATCTAACATAAGATGTGTAAACCACTTTTAATGTATTAGGATCAGAAAAACCAGAGCAACTTCTCCTTATAAATGCAAGGACTTTATATGCATTAGGAACTATATAGTTTATATGGGGAATGAAAGACATTGTAGAGTCAAAAATAACTCCAAGATCAGTTACTACGTCAATAGTAGTTAAATTGTGACCACCCAAACTGAAACGAGAAGGTATCGGATTACGAGACCTAGAAAAAGAAACATGGCGACATTTAGAGAGATTTAAATGCAAATTATTAAGCAAACACCAATCATGAAGATTGTTTAAATCATTTTGTAAGTTACATATATCATTAAAGGAGGAGATCTGACAGTAAATTTTTAAATCATCAGCATAAAGCAAAAATCGTACATTTGAAAAACACTGAGAGACATCATTTATAAACAAATTAAACAAAAGTGGGCCCAAAACACTGCCTTGAGGAACACCCGAGGTTTGAACATATGGAAACGATTCAAAACCCTCAACTAACACTCTACAAATTCTATTAGATAAGTATGATCCTATCCAATTTAGAAAATTAGAATGCAATCCAATTGCTTGCAACTTATAATAAAGAATACTATGAGAAACCTTGTCAAAGGCTTTAGAAAAGTCAGTATAAACAACATCAACTTGACTACCGTGCTCCAATGCAGATATGCAATACTCACTGAAAACAGTTAAGTTGGTCGTAGTAGACCTACCAGAAAAGAATCCATGCTGATAAGGAGATATAATAGATTTTGAAAGGAAAAATAATTTCTTAAAAATCACATGTTCAAAAACTTTGGAAACACACGATAACTTACATATCGGCCTATAACTAGTAACTTCATCTTTACTACCACCTTTAAAAACTGGAGTAATAGTCGCTGATTTCCACCTATCAATGAAAATTCCTTCTTTTAATGATAAATTAAAAATATACTTAAGTGCAACTGCGATAGGAAAAGCACACATTTTCAAAAAATAGGAACATAAACCATCCGAATCTAATTTAAAATTATTTTTTAACTGCAGAATACCATTATAAACATCATCCACAGAGACTTCTATGATACCAATGTCTAGCATATCAAATGAATTTGAGTATCTAGCTGTATGGATCACTGAAGAATCAAAATTTGAGCTAAAAAAATTGGCAAACATATTTACAACATCACTACTTGACTTAGAAACAGAGCCACCATATTTTATAATAGTTGGAATATCTGAAACTTGCTTTTTAGACTTAACATAAGACCAGAATGATTTAGGATTAGATTTAATATCACATTCTTTCTGTAAAATAAATTGTTTATATAAAAATTTATTTAGAAAATTGAATTCTCTTTGATAATAAATGAATTTGTCATTGTCTATTGAACTACCAGATATAATAAAACGTTTATGAAACTTGTTTCGCAAATTTTTAAGCTTTTTTAGACCCCTAGTATACCACGGAAGCTTATATGGCTTTGATCTTTTAAGAGGGACATTTGCATTACAAATATCCAAAACGATATTTAAAAATTTATCATAACAAGATGATGTTACTTGGCCCAAATAAATCGTTGTCCAGTCAACACTACTAAGTATTGAATTAAGCACATCAAAATTACAACGGTTAAAATTAAAGTTAACGGAATTTAAACATAGAGAATTTTTTAAAAACTTGTAAGAATTAATTTCTGTAACTAAGGGAAAATGATGTAAATTAGATGGAGAAATTGGCAATACACTCTCATATAGTGAAAACTTACAATCATGAGGAACAAATATTAAATCCAAAAAACGATTTAATTTATTACAGATATGATTAATTTGAACTAAACTCAAACTTATTAAACTATCGATGAAATTAATTTCTTTTACTTTATTCACATTGCTAGGTAACAGCTCATAGCTATCACCAATTTGCGACCACAAAACATTTTTTAGGTTAAAATCACCCAAAACACAGATACGAGAGTTAACAGCCAAATTCGCATCTAAAAGTACTAAATTAGCTACATGGGCCTCATATAATTCATCAGGGCTTTCTGGCGGAATATATGAGACACAAACGAAAAAAAATTCATTAAAACCAGAAACAGATACGAACAATTGATCAAGCAAACCAAATTTGTTGTCAATAGAATATAAAGAAGAGCTAAACTCACATCTAACAGCAATCAGTACACCACCACCTCTGCAATGACCAGTAAGCAGTCCGTCTCTATCCTTACGATACACGTTATAGAGTTTTAGATTAAAAAATTCAGCATCAGCAAAATCGGAATTCAGCCATGTTTCAACCAACACAATCACATCGAACTCACATTGAGAAGAAAAATCATAGATTAAATTTGACTTCGTACGCATTCCAGATAAATTTTGGTAATATAATTTAATACTGGATTTACCACAAACTAACGCTTGTCTTCGGGGGTTATTTTCTTTGGAAAATTTATGAACGAACGCACCCTTATATCTGTCGGCCAAATAGCAGGGTTAACAATTTCATTGTAGAAACAAGGGGATATACCAAGTTTAAAGTTGACTCGTTTTAGCTCCTTTAAGTCAGCATCTTTCTTTACTAATTTATAGCACTCCATATGCTGGCTGCCAATTTCAGTTTTTTTACCAACATACTCTATAATCTGTTCAGCAGCAACGGTTGGCTTGAATGAAGATATATGCACCCATTTCTTTTGGATGACAACATCCAGCTCATCAGAACTGTTCACCCCAACTACCACAGGCCCCCTCCCACGTCTACGCCTGTGAACATTAACCCAATCAGACTTATTATGTTCAGGTTGCGTGTTGTCAACACACATGTAAGCATCATTCTCTCTTACATTAGACACAACAGCAGCAAATGAAGAAACAGATAAAGCAGAAGACATATTTTGATTATTTGATGAACTTGAACCATGTTCAGCAACAACAACACCATCATCACACATATTTTGAATATTTGATGCAGTTTTAAGTGCTTGTGTACTTGAACTTTGTACAGCACCAACAACTACATCTCCACACACATCAGAATAAGGCAAAGCAGTATTGGTTTTTGATTTTTGTTGGTTTTTTGGCAGTTTGAAACTCTCACAACATTTAGTAAACTCTGAGAATTGATTTTTTAGCTCTCGTATTTCTTGATTTACAGATGAATTCAGCAATAGCTTAAGATCTCTTACTTCATTAGACAACGAAGAGATGTGCGAAAGCAAATTTGAAGTAACATTCAAACAGTCATTACAATTAAATACAATATTTTTATTTTTAATAAACACTTCACCTAATATGGCATCAACATTTGCACAAATTAAATGAACTTTGCTCTACAAATATGGCAAGCAATAAAATCCTTTTTTACAGAATTAAAACACTTCGCACAAAGGGTGTTAGGCGGAGCATCCATATTACACGTCACGATAGTTCAACAATCAGATGCTAATCAGCCGCTCTTCAAATAGCGACAGACGTACAGATTGGCGATTAGATACTTGGATGGCGCCAATAATTAGCCATGTCGTCAGCGTCAGCGCTTACTTGACACTCAGAATTTATTGAAAGAGACATTCCACACTGGCCGTCGGTTATTGTTTTCCCATTTATTGTTTTTCCCTCTATCAAGTAGTCGCTGTATATAAGTGCATACATATCCGAGAAAAATCGTGGATATAAACTTACTAGTCGGATTTACGGAGCGGATTTAATTGCTAAAATCCATTGTTTTGACTGTTATTTCATTTGAACTTCGTCGAAGTCATGTTAGTTTGCTTTGTGTGTTCTGCCTTCCAAATAGAATTACGAGAGTACCAAATTAGTTTTTCCATTTAAAAAAAAAAAAACAATCGGTGTTTTTTTAAATAAATGACGGATTTGCCAGTCGTCTTTTAAAACATTTTCCAGAAATTAACATTGATTTAAATTTTTAGTATTTTTTATATGATTTTTCAAAGACAACAAAAACTAGCAGCTCCCAGTACACGAAATTCGAGTGCAAATTCTAGGAAATTTTATCTTTTGGTTCAATTTTTTTCTTTAAATGTTTTTTAATCTAGTGTATATATACATTACTATATAAATTATGGATATTTAAATAAAATTCAATAAATAGTGAAATTTTAAAGAAAATTCATTAGATTTCATTAAAAATATTTGTTGAACACACAAAATCATTTTATAAGAGCCTAAAGGTATGCTATCAATTTTATCCCATTCATCAACACATACGCAGTATTGTCTAGTTTTTTATTTGAAATTTTAAATGATTATTACTCAAAAAAAATGTACTAAATGCTGCACATCCATTAAAATGGTGCACATCAGCAAAGAATTGCCTTTCCAATGGTATATTTTTTGTCAAAATTGGTTCATAACTAAAGGCGTAGAAGATGTTGCAAACGATTAATATTATAGAAATAGCTAATAAAAAATATGTTTTCTAAAGAATTGATTTCAGAAAATTTTTTTATTTTTAAAGAAATTAATTTCTTACAAATATTTCTTTTTCTTAAATTTCATATTATTTCGAGTAACTCAATAAAAAGCAAGTATTCCAATATTCCGAAAACTAATAGAAAATACCATAAATTTTAAAATTAAATATCTCGGAAGTTTTCCGAATTTTTTAAAAAAATTATCTATACGATTTTCGTTCAACCCCTATGTACTCTGAATATATCAAAAGCTCTGAAAAGGTACAATATTCTTAGGATAAATTGATGTGGAGTTGCTCATTGCAATCTCTACACATTTTTCCCTATAATAAATCTCTAAAATTAAAATAAAAAACTATCTCCAATAAAAAATCCTGCTTCCAAAAGGCTTTCGGGGAGTTGATTAAGTTATTACCCGATCGGCAAACAATGCGACTAATAATGTTTTAGTTATATACGAAGAAAATCAGTTTATTGTAGCATACCAACCGTACTGAGCAGTTTCATTAACAGAATTGCCCGAACACTGTTTTTATATCGTAATTTTTGTTCTCCCAGCCGAATTTCTGTTGTAATAATCTGAAATATGATAATTATGTTGTTTTAATGATAAGTGATTTGATTTACAATAAAAATTCAGTTGCTACCACAAAATTTGTGTTATAAATATGTGGACCGATTATTCAGTACCATAACACCGTCAAACGAGTTAAGACTTCTACTTGTTGTGGTGCTAGTAGTTTCATAAACAAGCAGGAACGATGTTTAAATAATTGATTGAAATTATGTATGTATAGAAAATTATTCAAAAAGCTTTTCATTCTAAACATATTAAATCATCTTGCAAATCTGAATACTAAATAGATTGAAATACGTTTTACTTGCTTCTCTTGTAAAAAGAAAAAAGAAAAACAAAGCTAACACGATATGTATAGTAAAAATAAACATATAAAAAATGGGGAAAAAGGTAGAGTGTAGAGTTGCTAAATGTGTTAGTGAGAACATGTTTTTTTATTTTCTAAGTACAGCTAAGATCTTAATAATAGTTAGAGATTTGCGATACCAAAATCTATCAAGTATGTTACAAAAAAGTGGTTCAAATTTGTTACTTTTAGCTGCCCAGTCTCATATTTTGTAAAGGGAAAATGTTAAACAAAAAACGGAATCTTTTTTATTTTGCGAATTTTTAAATTTGCTCCAAAGAAACCATATATAAATTAGACATCATATGAAAGCTATTTTTTAGAAGGTCTAGACAGCATAGTTATTCTGAATAGTTTTCTCTAGTCCTTAGCAAACTAAGCTTACAAACATCAAGATAAGGAAAAAAATATAAAAGATCGTAAAAAAAGTTTGGCTTTAGAACAACAAAGCCTTTGGAGGTTGGACTATACTGTCTACTGCACCGTGTATTTAATCAATTCAGCTGAAATCTTATAAAGAAATATTCCACTGCTAGTCTTGTGACCACTACTGCTTACCGTTTATTTGTACATGTCTTTATTGTATTGTAAAAATAAAGTGTTTGATTGTATTTTTGTGTTAAACAGAAAAAAATGTTTTTTTTTAAACTTTGTTTTTAGTTTTCCCATCTGCCTATTAAGTGTGTTAAGTGAATTTTACCATTTTGAAAAATGTACACATGATTCCTATCTATGTATGTGTGGTCCCTTTTTATGTATGTATAAAAAATAGCAAATGTCAGCATTTGTATTAATATCGTGTTGTGTGTGATGTGGAGAAAAAAATTTTTTTTTTAAAAATCCTACTTTTAACAAATGACCATTTTGACTTAAGAGATTTATGTGTACATATATGTATATATACATATATATCTATATATATGTATATTTGTAACAACAAAAAGAAATGTACGAGCTGAAAAATACACATGCACAATCGTACTTACTTAAAAGCACTCACCCACAAAGCACAAAGTAAGAGCTTAAGCTTTGACTCAAAGTGGTACATGCAAAAAATAAAAAACAAATACCCAAACACAACCACACGCATATACACACAAATCTTCGAGTACTCTGCCGCAAAAGTACACAGTAGCTATAAATGAAATCGTACTTTTACTGTTAGAGTTAAGCGATAAAAAATTAGTTATAGTTAATTTAGGCCGAAAAATGACCTGCCTCTACTAATGGTGTCTGATGTCATAAATGGACATTGAAAATAAATTTGTTTAAATTTTTACAATAGATATTTCAAAATTCACATCGGGGACTCTAATCAAATATGGTCCGGTCATGGCTACATTTTATGAGGATATATTTATGTTCCAAGAAACTTTTTCAAATCAATCTGTAGTAGTCTTTTTATTTGTCGGAAGACTGGGTATGACTGAAAATAGTACTAGTAGTAGCAGTAGTAGTATTTATTATTTATTTTCAAATAACTTTATAAAAATTCTATAAATTGTACTTCCATTTTCAAATGTTAATAAAGAATTTTTTTTTTTTTTTTTCAATTAAATATTCTTCCTTTATTTACATATTTTAACAAATTTTGATAGTTACATATGAGATCTTATCTTTACATATAGATATTGCAACAAATAATACATAGGATCTAGAGATATTAAATAGTTTTTATATTATTTTTAATGATTTTTAAAGGAAAATGGGAGGAAAAACCTTTATATGATTTAATAAATTCAAATACTATCTGAAAAATATTTATGTGCTTATAGGAGGTTTAGACCTCTATAAGCATATAATTTTCAATTTGGTGATTTCTTTTTAATCTTACGTTATTTCTCTACATTCTCTTATCAGTGGGTAAGAGGAATTTTCAATTTTGGTAAAGTAATTGTTATTAATCCTTGTTATGAAATCGATAATTTTTTCATAACCTGTTTCTTCATGAAGAAGATTTGTAGGATACCTCCAGGGCTTTTTATACCCTATACCACTATGTGGTTTGGGTATAATGACTTTGTGCTGCTGTTTGTAACAACCAAAAATATTTGACCTAGACCCATCTTTAATTATACCGATCGAATCAGAATCACTTTCTGAGTTGATTTAACAATGTCCGTCCGTCCGTCCGTCCGTCTGTGTGTCCATGTAAAGCTTGTAATCAAACTGCAGGTGTAAATATGAACATATTTTGACGAAATTTGGTATATAAGCTTTCATCGGCCATGGGATGAAAGCTATTGAAATTGGTGAGAATCGGTCCATGTTCAGACCTAGCCCCCATACGAATTACCCCTATGAAATCGAAATAAATTGCCATAAGATCCCCATTGTCATATAGATCTTACTCAAATTGGGTTTTGTATGCGTTCATTACGTCCATTAATGAGTAGTCCAAAAATGATCCCTTTGGCCCCATATAGAGTTGCTTCCCGATCTTCACTTAAATCAATTAAAAAACAAAAATATTGCACTGATTCTTCTCAGATTTTGTTTGTATATATTTTTGCAAAATACAAGAGACTTTACCAAACATGATCAGGATCGGTCCATTTTTGGAACCTAGTCCCCATATTGATATAGCATCCGATATGAACTTTTTCATAACTGCAGCCAAAAAAATTAATAAAAATCCCACTCAAATTTGGTTTTTGCTTATTTTCTATGTCCAGTTAGTTGGGCCTAAGAGATAGGGTCTCTGAACGTATGGTATAGGGTATCGTATAGTCGGTCTAGACCGACTATAATTTTCTTACTTGTTTAAATATGTACTTATTACCTTTGAAAAATAAAAACGGTCATGACTTTTTTATGTTTCTCAGTATTAAAAAAATTAAGTAATTAAGTAATTTATTCCAATATACGTAGTGGAAGTGCCTTAATTTTGGACATAACGGTATATCGCAAAAAGTCGAGCTGATAGAATAAAATCAAGTGCAGATTTAGATTAAGCATCCCAAATAACCTGAAAATCAACATTCAGTTATTAATCAACAAAAACTTATTACATAAATAGAACAGCAGCAAACACACACATATTAAATAAATGTTATTTTTGTATGGAAATCGCGATTTGAATCAATTCAGTTTTCTCAGTAAATTGTGAACAAAATCAAATGTTGTGCACCGATTAGAATGAAATAAAGCTCATTTGATTCAGAAAATGTTTGCCTAAATATTTGTGTACCAAAATGAATTTTTAAAAAACAAAAAAACATTTTTTTTTGCAAAAGATCGTTTTTTTTCAAAACTTCAACGATATCTCTGAAACTGCAGGGAAAATTAAAAATCAATGTAAGCAGGCCTTAAAGATAATATTGTTCGAGGCTTTCTGATTTATTTTTTTAACAGAATATGGTGCCTTAATTTTTAACATAACGGTATATCGGAAAAACCCAGTGCAGATTTGGATTCAGCATCCCAAATAACCTTCAAAACAGTCAGGTTATTAAGTCAGTTCTTAATCAACAAAAACCTTGTTCCCTTGTGTAATAAATTGGGTTGAAAATCAGACTCCATTCTACAGTTGATAACATATATAATTTAGCGTCTATAGTTCATTGCAATTTCAATGAAAAGAAAAAAACATATGCCTTCTTTGTAGATTTCAAAGATGCCTTCGATATTGTTCCAGGGGCTGCCTTAATATACAAGCTGGAAGTATTAGGAATTTCTACAAAAGTTATTGGTTTGATATGTATTAAGTCAGACAAAATCAGCTGTTTCGAAAGGTGACGAATTATCAGAGTCATTCGAAACATATATTGGTGTTAAGCAAGGGTGTCTTCTATCGCCTTTGTTATTTACTCTTTATCTGAATGACATATATGAGAATTTAGATGAAGGTTTAATTGTTGATGGTATTAATGTGCGCTCACTATTATATGCAGACGATATTGTAGTATTGGTAGATGACACAAATGTTATGCAAGCTATGGTCAAAAATTTGGAGGTATATTGTGACCAGTGGCATATAAAACTTAATTTGGTAAACTCTCAGATGCTTTTAGATGATGAAAATATGAAATGTAGAGAACAATTTATAGAAATATTAAATTAATAGAATCATTTAGGTATAATCTTAACACCCTAAATGATTTTTAAAAAACACCATGAAAAGAGAAACAACTCAACTAAAAATGGCAATAATGACACTTGGAATAGTTGTTTGAACAAAAATGATATAATATTAGAAGTGAAATAAAACCTTTTTCAGTCGGTATTGTAGATTCATACAGTCATATAATGCTCAGATTTGCGGATGCTGTTTATTTGATAAGTAGATGCTTTGCTGAGGTACTTCTTAAAAAGAATTTTAAAACTACCGAATATTATACAGAATTATGCTTTAAACTTGGAAATAAAAGCTGAAATTAACTATTTTTATGGATAGAACTTTCACATGAACTACGTATTTAAAACTATTTTTGAATATAGCCAAAACTGACTTCCCCAAATTATCTTTAATAAAACTGAGAAGAAACATATTTTGGGCGGATCATATGAATAAAATGGGAAATGAGTTTGATATATGTTTTGAAAATGATAGTACAGCATAAGAATGGTCTCGGAGAGGTACGTTGCTGCTACGGCAACTAAAACTAAAAAATATTACTCAAATACACGAAAATGCTTTGAATAGCAGATCGCGATTTTACAAATATCTAAACCATAGCTCAGCTGTTTATTAAATTACAGAAATTAGGTACAATCTTTATCCCGTTGCCACCAAAGGTCCATTATTCTTCTCTTGCCCTTCTACCTCCATTTCTAAGCACCACATTTTCTAATTTTCTTAGGTTGACTTCCAAGTTCCATTCCGGACAATATATGTCCATGTTTTTTTTTTATCATCTTCTGCAACGTACTTACTTCGTCAGCCATGTTAACAATATCATCTGCTATAGTAATAATCTGATGTTAATATCATCTATATAAGGACCTCCAGTCAATTATTCATGTAAGTCATTATTGTAGAGAGCAAATAGTAAAGGTGATAACAAACATCTCTGTTTCAACCCGAATTTTGTTTCAAATTCTTCCGATAACTCTGTTCCAATTCATGCCACACAAAGTTTGTTGAAATATCCATTTGATGATGGTAATGAAATAGTAATTTTCTAGATACTTTATCGAAAACAGCTTTGAAGTCAACAAAAAACGCATAAACTTCCTTCTTCTCCTGAAACTTGTACATATATCTACTTATACATATTATCTTCTGTCCAATAATATTTTCTAAATCCAGCTTGATATTCTATTAATTCGTTGTGTTTTTCAGCCCATTTATCACACCCATAACAATTTACGCAACGCAATGCGTAAATGATATGCCTCGGCAATTACCTGGTATATTGACCTTCTTTAAATATTGGGCAGATTACTCTTTTTATAAAAGAGCCATCTGCAGAACCCATACCTTTAACATGATTTTATGCTTCTGTTAACTATTTAAGAAGTTCCATTGGTGCGTTTTTAAAAAATTCATGCGGCGCTCTGTCGATACCTGGCGCTTTATTATATTTTGACTTAGCCAAAGATCTTATGATTTCTTCTATTGTTATATTTTCATCTAAATCTGAGATATTTCAATTTGTAGTACAACATTATTATCAAAGTCGATCTCATAAGGGTAATTTCTATAGAGATCAGGTCTGAACCGCTTTTCACCAATTTCAACAGCGTTCATCCTATGGCCGCTAAAAGCTTATATACCAAATTTCATATTCATATTTGCGACCTGTAGTTTGATTACAAGGTTTACATGGACACACATATGGACAAAAGGACGGACGGACGACTCAGAAAGTGATTCTGAATCGATCGGTATAATAAAAGATGGGTCTAGGTCAAATATTTTTAGTAGTTAGAAACAGTAGTGCAAAGTCATTATACCCAAACCACAGAGTGAACATAATGAACAACTACCGTATAAGTGATATTGAGATTTTATAACGAATTGCATATTGCTAAATCAATAAAATTATCAAATATCTTAAGAGTCCACTTTCAATGTTTGAAATAATTTGTTTGGTTGGGTTATTTCAAAGCCTCCTTCATGGGTTCATTTTTATGATTTGATGCCAAATTTACACAACTTCTCCATCAAGCCGTCTGAAAAGAAACATACGGCCTTCTTTTTTCAACTCCTTTTGAGATCTGAAATCAATTTTGTCAAATCTGTTTCCTGTAGTCCGTATTCCTTTTCGACGTAAATACGGTATTAATTGAGAATAGATTTTATGATTCTTTTATTTAGGAATAATTTTTGAAGGAGGGAGAACAATATCAAGGCAGAAGCCTAACTTTAAGCCCGTTAAAATTGATTCTTTTCATTGATAGATTTCAAAATCATAAACTATGTCATTAAAGCTGCATATACAAAATATTTTAATTCCCCATTCGATGGGTTTCGTCTGCATATATTGCCTCAATGTGGTTTTTCCTTTAAAAGGAACTGTCATCTCATCCATACAAAGATTTTCATCTCTTGGGAGATCGTATGATTTTTGTGTAAATATAATTATTAGTGGACGAATTTTGTGCAGCTTATCGTTTTATGGTTCATTTGTTGTGAACTTTAAATTATTTGTTATATTATGGAATCTTTGTCTTGTCATATTTTCTGGGAATACAGGAATTACAGTACCCATTGTCCAATACATTACCAAACGTGGATAGCCATTTTTCGATTAACTTTAGAAGTTTTTCGAAGGTTAAATTGATAGATCTCCCTTTTCTAATCAATGATGATTGGTTTGTTGAAGAAATTCATCCGTAATTACACCAAAAAAATACTCCACAGGTAGTTTTGTTTGGATAAGTTTCAGTAAAAGTTGTCTCTGAATTGAACCAATAAGGGTAAGGGTTTCATCTAGTTTACTAGAACAATTAATTTTTTTAAATATGCCAAAATTCATAGTTTGGCCTCGGCAAGGAATGGGTTAACGTTGTTGATTTATTCCAAATTTTTCATCATTTTGAGCGTCGCACTTACCAAATAGTTAATTTTTTGAATAAATTGCCTTTCATTAGATTGGGGTCATATGCGACCCCAAGTCCAAAAGGGTTAATGGGGTCACATTATTTTTTTTTTTTCAGAAACCCTAGGCTATTAAGATAAAACATAATATTTAAAAGTAGAAAACAGATAAATTTTGGATACAAATGTACATTTACTCTACATTTCACAAAAAGCTAATTTTTCTCGAAATCCGCAAAAAAAAATATTTCTTGGAAAAAAAATTCTGGCAGAGGAATTTGCTTAAAAATCCACACAGTTTATCTCTAGCATATATTTAACAAAACTTTAAGGTGCCAGATCCGTTTTTTGAAATTTTGTTTAAGAAAATTTGTTAAAACTTAAAAAGGAGTTTTCAAAATTTTATCAAAAAAATTTTCCATCTTTGGTGTCATTTCGCAATTGGTTACCAACATGGTAATAAAACAGTAATTCATATCTGAGTTCTTATAAGTATAGAGACCAAAAAATAATGGCTTTAATTAATTTATTAAATATAATTTCTTAAAAATTTCCGTCAAATTTCACGACCTACTTTTTTGGCACAAAAGTGATCGGGGGCATTTGCTATTTCTCGGCGTGTTTTTATTTGAGTTTAAAGTTGTATAGCTTTTTGAAGAAATATTGTAGTACTGATATCGATTCATATAACAACTTGTCAAAAAAATTAAACTATAGAACGAAATTTTCGTAAAAGCTGAAAAAAAGTTTCCCCATATAAACACACTTGAAATTTTCAATCTTGTTGATGCACCCCTAAATTTTTTTTGATTGAGCCAAAACTTTGCAGTTATCAGTCTTTTTGCTACTTGCATATTTCTAGGGTGTGAGACTTTAAATTCTAACACTTTTTTCTCCTCCATACAATGAAGGGCCACCCTAATAATACATGCAATGTTTAAAAATTCTTACGGTTGTTTGAAGTATCAAGTCAACAAAACTTACTGCAGAATTCTGAAATAAACTTTATTATAAAAATTTGCCACGTTTAAAAATAAAGCAATATAGTCACAAGTAAAATAAAAAAAAAAATTTTCACAAAGAAAAATAAAAACGTAAGAAAAAATGTTAAAAAAAAGTATTGTAAATGACCTTTAAATACTATAATCAGTTGATATCCAAATCATATCATTCACGTGAAGATTATATGAGGCCTCCAAATTTGAATGTATCCATATGGATGAAATATAGCGAAAGGGTTAACTCGTAGCGTCTGTTTGTCTGCCTGGCTACTTGTGTGCCAAAAAAAAAATTTGCATCGGTTTTTAACCCTTTTCCCGTTATTCAATCGAGCTGAAACTTTCAAGGCAGACTCGGGGTGGTGATAAAAATGATGTAACAAATTTTCGTTTAAAAACATTTAATTATAGTATAATTTGGATTTTTTCGAAATTTTAACGATATTTCATTTTCAGTCAATCAATTATTTAATTAAATGATGGTAAACTTAATTTACCAAGAAAGGGGGTACAATAAAAACTTTGTTTTTATGGTTAGTTTTTTTTTTTATTCGCAAACTTATTGTATGATATTTCGAATCCTTGAAGGTTACCTGAAGGATCAGTCTTGTCGCCATTGCTTCACTCTATATATACGTCCGATTTTAAAGTTTCGAAATATATGAAAATTGCTTATTACGCAGATGGTACTGCTTTAATTTCTCCAAACAAACTGACAAGTGCACTCCTGAAGAAAATGGAAAAGGGACTTGTAAATTGCGGTAAATATTTTCACAACTGAAAAATCAAAATTAATCCAAACAATACCCAAGCAATAATTTTTCCATTCAACAAATCTCCCAAAAGACTGGCAAGATGGCAACTTCTTATTGGAAATAATACCATAAATGAGTGTTTGGATACCAGTTTTAATATATAAACTAAAGGAATATCAATTTCCATTGTATCTAATTATAATTATATATAATATGATTAACGATAAAACGTTTAAAATTTTTCATCAGAATCATGAGAGTCGAAAAATATTCAGAATTATAAACGGGTTACAGCAAGGCACTGTCAATTCACCCCTTCTTTTTAATATATTTATACTGGATCTATTATGTAAAATAGATAACATAATCTCTTATGCAGATGATATTATAATATACCATGCTGACAACACTATTGAAAAAATCAATAATAATCTACAAAGATCCTTTAATATGGTTGAAAGTTTTACTATAGATTGGCATATGAAGATTAACACACAAAAGTGTGAAACAATTTTATTTAGACCGCCTGTCGGTAAATGTAATAATAATATAAGAAAAAATTGGAAATATTTTCAGATTAAATCTAATTTGAATAACACTCATATACCAAATAAAGATATGGTAAAATATTTAGGTATTTACTTAGACAAATTTCTCTATTTTAACAACCATGTTAATGAAATTTTACTGAAAGCCAGAAATGCATTTTTCATGTTTAAAGCATTATTTTACTCAAAATATTTAAAACCTAAAACCAAAATTACTATGTATCAGTCATTAATAAGACCAATTATCACTCACGGATGCCCGATATGGTTTAATATTTCACCATCCTACATGGAAAAGATTCGTGTTTTTGAGAGAAAATGTTTAAGAGCTTGCATGTCAACTTATAGATCACCACAAAGTAATTATAAAAAATACATATCAAATAAAAAATTGTACAATAGCTCAAATGTTATAAGAATAGACAATTTTATAATTAAATTCATAAGAAATTATATTTTAAGATGTACATCATGTAAAGAAAACAATTTAATAATGGCCCCGTACTATACAAATGAAGAGTACATATATGTAGCTTTGCAAAAAGGCTTCGTACCACCTGAGGCCTTTTTATACCTCGATAAGATGAATATGATTCAAAATGAACATTGCATTCCTGTCTTTTATCATATGTATAGACGTGCTATAATTAAAGCTGTAAACTACAATTCAATAACAAATAATGACTTTCGATATGAAACAAGCGTAGCAAATAGAGATCTTTACAGCTTACAAAGATCAAAACACAATAAGTTTTGGTGGCTTACATAATAAATTTGTATAACCCTTTTCTTTTATCCTTTTGACACTGTTTTTATTTCTGCTTATATTGATGGTAATGCTTTTATAAAAATTTTTCATTACAAAAATTAATTAGCTATATATTCTTCATTTGTAAGAACGTTATTTATTTATAAAATATTTAAAAAACAAAACCAACTATTATATTAATAATACTAGAGAGCCCGATTAAGGGACTTTGTATATACATAAAACAAAAATATTATTGTGAGCTATTGTTTATTATAGTTTAAGTTTGTTATATATTGCGAATTAATAAACATTAAAAAAAAATAAAAATAATACCATAAATGTACTTAACGATGTCAAATATCTCGGATTTGTCTTGGGCAAAAAGCTACGTGCCAAAAAGCTATATAATCGTTTAAAGCGTTATGGCTACTTCTAACTAGAAGGTTATTTCTAAACCCCAAAAACAAAAATCTACTCTTCAAAAATATTATAAGTCCAATATTAATATACGCATGTCCTATTTGGAGTGACGCTGCCAGCTGCCACCTAAAACGCTTACAAATTGTACAAAACAAATGTCTTAAAATGATAAATAAAAAGCCAAGGAGGTATCCTATAAATCTTCTTCATGAAGAAACAGATTATGAAAAAATTATCGATTTCATAAAAAGGGTTAATATCAATTAATTTGCCAAAATTGAAAATTCCTCTTACCCACTGATAAGAGAATGTAGAGAAGTAACGTAAAATTAAAAAGAAATCACCAAATTGAAAATTATATTTTCAGATAGCATTTGAATCTGTTAAATCATATAAAGATTTTTTCCTCCCATTTTCCTTCAAAAATTATTAAAAAATTAAATAATAACTATTAAATATCTTTAGATCATAAATAATATTTGTTGCAATATCTATATGTAAAGACAAGATTTCATATGTAAATATCAAATTTGTTAAAATATGTAAATAACGGAAGAATATATAATTGAATTTGGTATTTCGAATGAATTTTTGCTCAATTTGCACCAATAATTCTTCTCCAATCATTGGCTTTCTGGCGTACACTTTATTTTTAAATCAACTGGTAACTTACTTTTTAAGTAATCAAATTATTATATTTTTTTTAATGATAAATACGTAAATTTATTATGCTCCGCATACTTTTCGTCTGCAGTGTATTACAATTTGAACAAAAAAGCTAAAATATTTAAACGAGCACAGTAGAATGTCCGGTCAACAATTTGTTTATATCCAAATAAAACGTAAATTTTCCTACAAGAAACAATATACATTTTTATACATAGCGACATATTTAACCACACTCGCAAGTAATATATGCATATATATACATTTATGTAAACACTCGTACACTTTTCTTCAGTTTACATACTTCAAAAGAACGTATTACATCTGTTATGCTAAGAGGTCAGTCAGTTATTTAAAGAAAAAAGTCATTGTAAATTACTTAAAAGATTATTTAACTTGCTCTCTGCTATCAAACTGTCACAAATTGGCGAAAAAATCATGTCTTTTTGTATGTGTTTGTAAACCGTTTATAAGTGTATTTGTTTCAATGCTTAATAATATTTAAGAAAAGGGTTTCTTTAAGTTTCTTTTTCTATTGACTTTTAGTTTTATTATAAAGGAGAGTGGGACATTTTATACAAAAGAAATATAAACGACTCAGTTGATGAAAAAACTGACTTAATTTTTTTGTTTCTGGGTAGATTAAAGAAAATTTGTCCTCTTTTATTATTATTGATACTGTGACGACTTTAAATTGTCTTGCTATAGCACAAAATTTAAACTTGACCTGTTACGCAGCATCTGGTTAACACTTATAATACCCTGACCACAGCGAGATGTAGTGAAACAACAAAATTAAAGAAAATGAAAATCATCGAGTGTTTAACAATATTTGCTGGCTCGTTTAAGTTTTAATTAAATTATTTACCAACCAAAAAATTGTTTTTGTTATTGTCAGAAGTTCTGAAAAAAAAAAAAAAAAATAGACAACAACAAAAGCGAAAAATAATAAAAAATATATATATAGTTATAAACATATTTTAATGAAATTTCTGCCATTAGTCCATAACAATTCTAACGACAATTTAATTAGTGTATTGGCCATACAAAATGTATGTGACTTTCTTTCGAAGGTCACAAGTACTATGAAGATACAAGGTTGACACGTTTCCGCTTTCCTACTAATTTCCCTTTAATGATAAGATACACATACAAGTATACACACGTATGTTGATGAGTGAGCACTTCTATGTTGATCCAATGTTAACTTCTATAATTGTGTGAGTGTACAAAATAAATAAAGATGTTGTTCTATTTATAAATCAAATCTTGACCAAAGTATTTCAGATAAATAATATTGTTTAAATATGATTCTAGTCGCTAAGGATTCGGTGTACATATGTTATTGGTGTACATATGTTAGTGTCTTCTGTATAGAATAAATATAAACAAAAATAAATTTCTATAGAAAATCATTAACTATAGAAAATCATCAACTTAAACTTTAGCCGGCTTGCGTTTGAAGCCATGACATTTAAGCCATGAAAGAGGCCACGAAATAGTGGAGTAGGGAGCTTAACTCGCGCCCGGGTATAATACCATTTTAACGATTTTAAAAAATTAAATATTTATTTTTTCTAAGGGGATACATATATTTAATAATAACTAGCAGATTCCAACGCTCGAAGTTCGAGTGCAATTTCTAGGCAACTTTATTTTTCAACTTATCCAATTCACAAACCAACACTTTTCTGGTTTATTATAATTGTGAATGAAGATAACAAACACATTAACAAATTTAATAAACACACACATAGCATATGTATAATTTTATGAATGTGATAGCAGCAATTTTAAATCCAACTTACTCAAAATAAGAGACAAAATTTAAAAATCTGTAAGTCTGGAAAACAGCTAAAAACAAATAACTTTCAAATAATATACATTTAGTCAAAATCGGGATAAAAGGATGGAACAAAGCATCAGTCACAAGAAATCGACTAGCCTATTAATATTATAGATATGATTATAATATATTAATAAAACTATTACTATGTACAAATTTTCCTTGCATTTGATGAAGCAAATTTATCAATTATATCATCAGAGTTGATTATTTCAAATTTTTCTCCTTCCACACTTAAAAATGCTAGGTCACTTAGGTTATCTTGTCCCATCGTTGATCGTAGATATTTCAAAATTAATTTTAATTTGCTGAATGAACGTTCGCAGCTACCAATTGATACTGAGATAGCCAGGAGTATTTTAAGTGCAACTGTCAGGTTTTGAAAACCATCTTCTCCAAACGAAATTATAAAAGTAAGAAATTCTAATGGAGTTTTAGGTTCAATTTATTTTCTACTGCGGAGTAACACATTGCAGTCACATATTTCGATAAAGAGTTTTATTCCATTGAAACCTGTATTATAAAATTTACCCAAAATATTTACAATTTTTTTCAAGGTCGTTATCACCATTATCGCTGTTTAATAAATTTTCAAAGTCTAGTAGAAATCTAAATTTGAAATTAAAGTCACCTAATCGTGTAAATCGTGTATATACTTCCTGTTGGAGACGATCAAGAATGCTTTTCATAACGTGAGAAATTTCACTTTCTGTGGAAAGACCAACATCTCTAGCCAACTCTCCGGGCATTTTGCGGCGTCTTCTTATACGTATTGTTATGTCAGTATCCCATTTTTCACAAAGAAACTTTGCCTTTTCTATTGCCTCTTCACAGAGCTTGTCTTGAATTTCGGCTAGTTCAGTCGCTAATGATTCAAGATCATGGAACACTTCTCTAAAATTTATTCTAGGATCTTGTAACCTAAGCTGCAAACGATAATCCTCCTTAAGATTTAATACCAGAAATGAATTAGAGTTGTGAAATTAAAAGTTAGTATATTTTGCAACAGAATTGTAGCTTCACTTCTGGTGTCACTTTTAGTGGTAGTGTCTTCTGCTAATTTTTCTAAGAGTTCTACTATATTCTCTTGCCCATCGACGATAGCGCTAACCGCTTGTACTCTGGCGCTCCATCGTGTTTCAGATTCACGTTTGACAGTTTTTGTTAAAGAATTTTTTAATAATTCCCATCGTAACGTTGAACGTGAGAAAAAGATTATTCCAAAACATGGCACAACGATTGCATCTTGGTTAGCTGCAGTAACTCCTACTAAATTGAATGAATGTTTATCATAATTTAAAAATAATGCGTTATGATTTTTTCCATTATTCTTTGTTGAATGCCAGATCTGTGACCTGCCGTCACGGCAGCATTATCGTAACATTGCGATGTGCAGTTTTTTAATGAAATTTCATCGGAATTTAATTTCTCTAAAATTGTAATTTCGAACGGGGCTGCATCTTTGGCATGTGTTTCAATAAAACCCACAACAGATTTTTATTGATAAAATTAACATCTACATACCTAACGACTTGGGACATTTGTTCCCGATGAGAGATATCAAGAGTTGAATCAAACAAAAATCCATAATATTTATTCCTTTTGATAACGTTTATCAGATATATCAATTCATTTTGAATCTGTGGTGACAAATATGAGGCAATTTTTGGAGTTTCTGTGGCATGTTTAAGATGATTTGCTAGTAGCGGATCAAACTGAGCTACAAGTCTAAGTAATGATAATAGGTTTCATACGTTTGTACCATCCTGAAGTGCTAGATTTTAAATATGGCCTCGTATAGGAAGATTTTGTAGAATTAAATACTTCATGCAAGCTAGTATTCTTTGCAATATATTTCGCCACCGTTCTTTTTCGGACTGAATGTTCACTTCTAATGATACATCAATTCCCGTTCTATTTATTAATCTTCGTTCTGTTTCTTTACAAGCCGTAAGTAATTCTCGGTGATTTGGACTTCTTTCATGGCTAATCAATTTAGCTTTTCCATTTATTAAAACCAGCAGATATTAGCGAAATTTGATGCAATAAACAGTAAGCAATAAAAGCAGTACGCTGCTTTATTTTTTGGTGTATATAATAACCAAGATCGGTTAACTTCAGTTCCGTCCTCTTCATTACCGACCCGTCGAGAAAACCAAGATTTTGGCACTAGACGATTAGTTGATGTTTTTGCTGCACCTAAACTGGCTTCGTTTTGAAATGTGCAGGATCTACGAATAAACATTTCTTTTCGATATTGGAATATTGTTGCTAAATTTTAAATAAGCAACATCCTTGAACTCCAGGCATCCGGAAATACAGCAAGCTTTTCTATTGTATTTTCTGTGCTTTTTATTGGACATGAACAGGGATTAATCATTTCTGATGTACTTGGGCCACTTTCTTCAGAGTCTTGTATTTTTTTTTTTGAGTTGTGTTATTAGTAGATACAAGTTTGGCAGCAGTAAGCGTACAACATAAATCTGGTTCTGACTCTGAATCTGATTGTACATCTTCATCCTTTCTATCTTCTGACTTTTCTTGTTGCGATTTATTTCCTTAGAACGATTTTATTATTACTCTACATTTCAGAGCTTCTTTCTCTTGCTGTAGTTTTCTTTTCCAATGCTGGAAACCGCTTAATTTTTTCCTGGCGTTGACATGGTCTAAATAGAAAATAATATTTATTACATAAATTAAGACATTACTGTTAAATAACACATCAGTGAAAAAATATAAAAAGAGAACAAAATGCAGCTTATTTGACAAGACAACAGAAAGGTGAAAAATACTTGTGTAAATCTATAGGTTTTAAATCTAAGTACAAAATCAATTTGCAACCAGCCTTTATAATCTTTTTAGTTTTATTACTTACCAAGAATTCCTTGAACTTGAAAGGTAGAAACACAGTGAAATATACGCTATAATTTATGGTAACATTACCTATCCTTAAAAAAGTATCTTCTCTCAAAAAGTACCTTTTTTAAAAATAGTACATTTCCTAAACAAGGCACCATTTTTTAAAAAAGTACATTTTCTTAAAAAAGTGTCATATCTTAAAAAATACCTTTTCTTAAAAACAAATATTTTCTTAAAAAATTAGCTTTTCTTCAAAAATACCTTTGCTAGCAAAAGTATCTTTTCTCAAAAAAAGTTTATTTTCTTAAAAAATTACCCTTTCTCAAAAAATATTTTCTTTAAAAAAATAACTTTTCCCAAAAAACTACCTTCTTTTAAAATAGCATTTTATTAAAAAATAGTACTTTTTCATAAAAAAAGAACACTTTCATAAAATAGTACCTTAAAAATGTATCTTTTCTTTTCTAAAAAAGCACTTTTTCTTAAAAAAAAGAACGTTTTCTTAAAAAAAGTAAATTTCTTAAAACAAATACCTTTTCTTACAAAAGTTCCTTTTCTTAAAAATACACATTCTACTAAAAAAAAAATTTTTTTTCTTAAAAGAGGATTTTATAAGATCCTTTTCTTAACAAAGTACAATTACTTAAAAAAGTACCATTTTAAAAAATATCTTTCTTTAAAAAGCCCCTTTTGTTAAAAAAGTATCTTTTCTATGAAAATTACTTTTCTCTTAAAAAAAGCAGTTTAAGAAAAGCATTTTATTTAAAAAAGCAGATTATCAAAAAATCACCTTTTCATAAAAAAGATTATTCTGCTAAAAAACTCCTTTTCATAAAAAAGTACCTTTTCTTAAAGGAGTATCTATTCATAAAACAAATACATATACTTAAAAAAGTAAATTTTATCAAAAGTACCTGTTCTTACAAAAGTATCTTCTCTTAAAAAAAAGTACATTATCATACAAAGTACATTTTCTTAACAAAGTACCATTTCATTAAAAAGTACATTTTCTTAAAAAGTACCTTTTTTAAAATTTAGTTTTTGTTTTAAAGTGCCTTTCCTTAAGTATCCTTTCTTACAGAATTGCCTTTTCTTAAAAACCACCTCTTCTAAAAAGGTACCTCTTCCTACGTACCTTTTTTATAAAAATTATTTTTTTTAACAAACTTTTTCCAAAAAAATCAATTTTCTTACAGAAATACATCTTCTAAAAAATTCATACTTTTTCTTCAAAAAATTACTTTTCTTAAAAAATTATCTTTTCTCAAAAAAGTACCTTTAACAGAGTACTTTTTTTAAAAAAATTAGTTTTTCTAAATAAAAGAACCTCCTCATAGAAAAGAACTTTTTCTTTAAAAATTACCTTTTCTTATAAAGGTATCTTTTCTCCAAAAAGAAGTATATTTTCTTAAAAATGTACCTATTCTCAAATAAGTACATTTTCTTAAAAAATTAGCTTTTCTTAAAAAAATACATTTTGTTAGAAAAATGACATTTTTTGCAGAAGTTCCATTTATTCACAAAGTACCTTTTCTATAAAAATTACCTGTTCTCTTAAATAAAGTACCTTACCATAAAAAGTAAATTTTCTTAACATTTCTTTAAATAGTAACTTTTCCTAAAATAGTACCTTTTCTTAAAAAAGTACCTTTTGTTAAAAAAAAGTACCTTTCCTTAAAAAAAAGTACGTTTTCTTAAAAAAGTATCTTTTCTTAAAAAAGTACGTTTTTTAAAAAAAATACAATTTCAAAAAAAAGTACATTTTCTAAAAAAAAAATACATTTTCTTAATAAGTATATTTTCTTTAAAAAAAAAATAAATTTCCTTTAAAATTACCTTCTCTTAAAAAATTAGCTTGTTAAAAAAATATTTTAAAAAACTACGCTTTTATAAAACAGTACATTTTCCTTAAAAGAGCACCTTTTCATAGAAAAGTACGTCTTCTTAAAAACCACCTTTTCTTTAAAAACAGTATATTAATAAAAAACCTTTTCTTAACAGGTAACTCTTCCGAAAAAGTACCTTTTGCTATAAAGTTCCTTTTCTAAAAAAGTATATTTTCTAAAAAAAAAAGTACCTTTACTTAAAAAAGTACCTTTTCTTAAAGAAGTAAATTTTCCTGAATTATTACCTTCTCTTAAAAAAGAGCATTTCTCGAAAAGTACTTTTTCTTAAAAAACACTTTTTTGAAAAGGAACCTTTTCTCAAAAAATTATCTTTTATTTTTTTTTTTTTTTTTGGGAAATAGTACCTTTTAGTAAAAAATACAATTTAAAGAAGGGATACTTTTTTTGTTTTTTACTTTTTCTTTTTCTCTTTCTTTTTCTTAAAAAAGTAACTTTTCTCAATGTGCGAATAGTTATAAGTAAATCCATAAAAGCCCAGGTGTAGAATTTAACTCCCTTACTTATTTTATATAATTTTCATGTTTCTAAATTAGCTATTTAGTACTTAACCTAAGAGCGTGAGGAGAGTTTGACCAATACAACGTATACGTTATAATTGAATCAATATTAAAAAATGCGTTTACAAGTCGTGTATAAACATTAAGAGTTCCTTGAAAATAAATTTATAATTTTTTTTATATTTTTTTCTAACAGTGCACTGGTAGACCTGGTTTCAATATTTTAGTATAAAACTTTTTGACAGTTTTAATAATATTATTTTCAATTTTTTGAGGCGTATAAATTTCACAGAAGGACAATGGAATATGGTTAAATGCTATAATTCTATATAATAAGAAGAAATATGTTTCTATATACGTGGCTTTATCCTTCATAAGGGATATGATATAGAATTGGAAATGATTGTTTGACCTCTTGCATTACAGACTATCTACGTCATCTTTTTATAAATGTTAAATATGATAATCTTTTTTTTCCTCAATTTTTCAGCCATTTAATCCTTAAAGGTTTAAAGCAAAATTTTAATTAAATAATATTATTATAAGAAACATTTTTGTACAACTATTTGTTAAGTCTGGAAAACCTGAAAACATAATTTACTGCCCACAGCAGTGTGAAATATCCTGATTCAAAAATAAGGAAATTAATTGGAGTTCATAAGAAATTATGTAAAATATAAAAACGTATTAAAACTCATAGATTAAAAAGTCTGTAAAAATCATTAAAATTTATTAACCAAAAGAGCCTATTGAAATGTAAAATATACATTAAAGTTCCGGTGAATATTAATGAAAACAGAGCTGGGTTTTTGTTACTGTTCTGAAATTACATTTAAAAATTAGGTTTTCATTTTGTTTGTTTAAAAAGTAATAATAAGTTTAAAAAAATATTACTACAGCATGTTGTTTAAAGAAAACATATTATTCTGCTTGCTTGTTTTTATACTGTATGGGATATTACATAAAAATCTTTGTTAGTAGGTACAGGGTGACCCAAAAAATATATATATTATGGAAACGTCTTTGCATTTATGTAAAGATTATGTTCTACCATCCATTTGGACGAAGCACCAATGCACCTTGATTGTGTGGAAAATCAATTAAAAATTTGGACCGGATTAAGAATTTGAACAGAATTCACTGGCCGTTCCTTAGACTGGACAGGAAAACCTTGAGAATAATGTCAAGGACAAAAAATCACTGACACTGAAAGAATTAAAAACCACAATTGGGGAAGAGCGTTCCAGAAATATTAAACAAAATATCTGTTTGTGAAGTGTGTAAATCATAAGCCTACCGCTGTCATCAATATATTGACGCGAATGGTAAAAATGTTTAATCTTTGGGGGCAAGAGAAAAAGTTTAATATTGCAATATTAATTTAAAGTGAATAAATACTGAAGTTATACTTAATTATTGACCCTGTGTCACCTTTTTAGGAAACCCTGTATGTATGTTTGTGTACATATATTTCCATTTTATGTGCGTATGGCATTTATTTATGGCAATGGAATATTGTGCGTGCGTTAAATGAATAAATATATATGTTATTTTTCTTCCACTAACTTTGTCTGTGTGTCTGTATTAATATGTAATTGTGTAAGTTTGTTTATAATTTAATTAGCTTCACAACTAACAAAATCAAATTAATACGAACAAGAGAATATTAACAACAAAAACTCTCGAACTTTTGCAAAACAAAAGTTATAGGAAAAGTAGTTGAGTCACATATGCGTATATTCATTTTACTCTACAGCTAATGAGACTTTTCAATTCAAATTAGAAAGCCAAACGGGAAATCGCGATCACAAAAATATTATATTTTTCGGGATTTTTGAAATAAAACCAACTAAAAATATTTTATATCGGTCACATGTGATTTGAATTCAACATTTTAACCATTGTTGGATACTGTTACAAAAGATGCTGCAAATCAGTGGGCCTCTCAACAAAAGGTATTATCAGTTTTTGTTCAACAGCTAATTCAGACTTGGTGATACCGCTTAACTATATTTGGCAATAATGTAGCTAAGAATCCGTTGAACAATTTTTATTGTTACTTTATGCAAAGAATGATATTATTTCCCGCGCTTTTTTTTTAAATATAGGAAAACATTATTTTTTTACTTTTTTTTTGAAATTTTTCACTAACAATATTTATCAAAATTGTAGACACGTTAAAGTTGAACAACCTTTGTGAACATATCAGTACAATCTGAACATGTTTAGCATCCTAAATAGCTAATAAAGACCACTTTGTACTAAAAAAAATTTTCGTTTTTGACTAGACTAGACTTTTATTGAATTCTTTTACTTCCTTTGTTATCTTCGCATTTCTTATGCTGCTGATTTAAATATTTAATATTTTTAGGTTTCGTTGTTGTTTTGTCTAGCCTTAGTTATTGTTATTTATTAGGATTCTTTTCAGAGACATTTTTACAAAAGATATTCTAAGCCAAAAAAAAAAATCAGAATTTATTGTGAAGAAAAACATTGCAAAATGATTTTTAGAGAGCTGAAGTGAATAATTGCTAAGGTAAAATAAATACTTTTTGTTATTGCTGTGGTACCTTTGCACCAAGGAGAAGAAGATGAAGCTTTAGTAAAAAATTTAAAAATGTATAAATAAAATGTTATAAGAAAAATGTTATTGAAAATAAGAAATTTGTACCCACTTCAGTATGCATATCATGTTATAGTAATCCTGTCGATTGCCAAAAAGGAAAACGAGCATTTTTAGTAATATCATTCCACTGCTAGTGCCCAACAACCAAAAATTAGTTCCAGTACCAAAACAATATCTGCAGAATAAACCCCTTGCGTCTCGTCATGATACTACGCCAGTTTTCAGTGGCGCTAGCAATGAATGGAAAAATCATTCTCAGTATAGTCTTGCCATGTGAGTTAAGTTACTATTTCATGCTTGCCATGCCTTCAGAGAGGGGAAAGGGGTCTCCGAATGCCGTAAAGGCAGAATATTTCTGGCCTGCAAAAAATATATTTGAAGACACAGATTTCGAAAAAATGACAAAGCAGATAAAAGTAGATGGCGAAGAATGGGAAGCTCATGACGATGAGCTATAATTATCAGGGTATTACGAGGATTCAAATTATGATGAAAAATGTGACTATTCCGAAGAGTTTCATATGTCTATTGATCTTTTTCATGAAATGTTTTAAATATACCAAATAAACAATACAATAGAGAAGTGTCCACTCGATTACATTATTTTCCAAAAAAAATAAGTATTGTTTCAGCGTCAAAACAGTGAAAAAGACCATGTTTAAGGTACAAACTGGACTTTGTGAGCTATTTAGGATTAGCATACACGTGCAGATTATACTGACATGGAAAGTTATTGAGCTTTACCTTGGCTACAATTTTTTAAAATATTGTTAGTGAAAAATAGGAGTGCCTGTGAGATATGCTGAAAAAAGGACAAAAAAAATCATGTGATTCCGATCACAGGAGAGATGTGTACCCATCTAGTAATTAAATATTTTTTTATGGCACTTTTTTATGATCATATATGTATCACTTATAGCAATCAACTGTAGGGGCTCCACTAATATAAAAATATTTATTATTATTTATTATTTCAACTGGTTTATTTTTAATTTTTCCTTTTCTATTTTTAATTTTTCATTTTTAATTTTTTATTTTTAGTTTCTCATTTTTTTATTTTTCATTTTTTATCTTTCATTTTCCATTTTTTATATTTCATTTTTCAGTTTTTATTTTCCATTTTTATTAATATTTCATTTTTAATTTTTCATTTTTACTTTTTAATTTTTTATTTTTCGTTTTTCATTTTTTATTTTTTATTTTTTATTTTTCATTTTGAATTTTTTATTTTTACTCTTCATTTTTTATTTTTCATTTTTTTATTTTTATTTTTCGTTTTTCATTTTAATTTTTTTGTTTTTTATTTTTAATTTTTAATTTTTGATTTTTAATTTTTAATTTTTAATTTTTAATTTTTAATTTTTAATTTTTAATTTTGAATTTTTAATTTTTTATTTTTCGTTTTTCATTTTTTATTTTCAATTTTTAATTTTTAATTTTTAATTTTTAATTTTTAATTTTTAATTTTTAATTTTTAATTTTTAATTTTTAATTTTTAATTTTTAATTTTTAATTTTTATTTTTAATTTTTTTTTAATTTTTAATTTTTAATTTTTAATTTTTAATTTTTAATTTTTAATTTTTAATTTTTAATTTTTAATTTTTAATTTTTAATTTTTAATTTTTAATTTTTAATTTTTAATTTTTAATTTTTAATTTTTAATTTTTAATTTTTAATTTTTAATTTTTAATTTTTAATTTTTAATTTTTAATTTTTAATTTTTAATTTTTAATTTTTAATTTTTAATTTTTAATTTTTAATTTTTAATTTTTAATTTTTAATTTTTAATTTTTAATTTTTAATTTTTAATTTTTAATTTTTAATTTTTAATTTTTAATTTTTAATTTTTAATTTTTAATTTTTAATTTTTAATTTTTAATTTTTAATTTTTAATTTTTAATTTTTAATTTTTAATTTTTAATTTTTAATTTTTAATTTTTAATTTTTAATTTTTAATTTTTAATTTTTAATTTTTAATTTTTAATTTTTAATTTTTAATTTTTAATTTTTAATTTTTAATTTTTAATTTTTAATTTTTAATTTTTAATTTTTAATTTTTAATTTTTAATTTTTAATTTTTAATTTTTAATTTTTAATTTTTAATTTTTAATTTTTAATTTTTAATTTTTAATTTTTAATTTTTAATTTTTAATTTTTAATTTTTAATTTTTAATTTTTAATTTTTAATTTTTTATTTTTAATTTTTAATTTTTAATTTTTAATTTTTAATTTTTAATTTTTAATTTTTAATTTTTAATTTTTAATTTTTAATTTTCAATTTTTTATTTTCAATTTTTAATTTTTAATTATTAATTTTTAATTTTTAATTTTTAATTTTTAATTTTTAATTTTTAATTTTTAATTTTTAATTTTTAATTTTTAATTTTTAATTTTTAATTTTTAATTTTTAATTTTTAATTTTTAATTTTTAATTTTTAATTTTTAATTTTTAATTTTTAATTTTTAATTTTTGAATTTTTAATTTTTAATTTTTAGTTTTTTATTTTCAATTTTTTATTTTTAATTTTTAATTTTTCATTTTACATTTTTCATTTTTTATTTTTCATTTTTTATATTTCATTTTTTATTTTTCATTTTTTATTTTTAACTTTTCACTTTACACTTTTCATTTTTCATTTATCATATTTCTCTTTTCATTTTTCATTTTAAATTTTTCACTATTCATTTTTCATTTTAAATTTGTCATTTTTCATATTTTATTTTTCATTTTTCATTTTTTATTATTCATTTTTTATTATTCATTTTTCATTTTTCCTATAACACAGTGCAACTGTGACAAAAAAAAAATACAGGGTTCGATTCTTCTATGAACGATTAGTAAAACCCCATACTCAGAATTTTCATTTTTTATTTTTCATTTTTCATTTTTAATTTTTCATTTTAATTTTTTATTTTTCATTTTTCAATTTTAATTTTTTATTTTTCATTTTTACTTTTTAATTTTTCATTTTTTATTTTTCATTTTTATTTTTAATTTTTAATTTTTTATTTTTAATTTTCTATTTTTATTTTTAATTTTTCATTTTTAATTTTTTTATTTTTCATTATTATTTTTCTTCTTTCATTTTTCGTTTTTCATTTTTCCTTTTTTGATTTTCCATTTTTAAATTTTCATTTTTATTTTTTAATTTTCTTTTTTTATTTTTTATTTTTTATTTTTCGTTTTTTATTTTTCATTTTTCATTTTTAATTTTTTATTTTTCATTTTTTATTTTCAATTTTTTATTTTTAATTTTCCATTTTTTAATTTTTCGTTTTTCTCTTTTAATTTTTTATTTTTAATTTTCATTTTTAATTTTTTATTATTCATTTTTATTTTTCTTTTTCATTTTTAATTTTTCGTTTTTGATTTTTCCCTTTTTTATTTTTAATTTTCATTTCTTATTTTTATTTTTTATTTTTCATTTTTCATTTTTTATTTTTCATTTTTCATTTTTTATTTTTCATTTCTATTTTTCTTTTTTTATTTTTCATTTTCAAACAAGCTATTACATATCATAATTTTTTCACCAATACAATCATAAGTCACACCGATTTTCTCTTACGGCTCACATGTTACGCTGTTTTTGTGATTTGTGATTGAATTGTGAAATATAAATTTACCCCCCTGCGCGTATAGATGTTTACACATCAAAACGAATTTTTTTCTACACTTTCACAAAAAAAGTGCAGCACATAATGAATTTTTAATGTGCAGATATCTATACGCTCAAGGGGGGGAGGGGGGTTAAAAAGCTGTTTCAAAATACAATCACAAAAACAGCGTAAGAAGTAAGAAGTAGGAAGTAAGAATTAAGAAGTAAGAAGTAAGAAGTAAGAAGTGAGAAGTAAGAAGTAAGAAGTAAGAAGTAAGAAGTAAGAAGTAAGAAGTAAGAAGTAAGAAGTAAGAAGTAAGAAGTAAGAAGTAAGAAGTAAGAAGTAAGAAGTAAGAAGTAAGAAGTAAGAAGTAAGAAGTAAGAAGTAAGAAGTAAGAAGTAAGAAGTAAGAAGTAAGAAGTAAGAAGTAAGAAGTAAGAAGTAAGAAGTAAGAAGTAAGAAGTAAGAAGTAAGAAGTAAGAAGTAAGAAGTAAGAAGTAAGAAGTAAGAAGTAAGAAGTAAGAAGTAAGAAGTAAGAAGTAAGAAGTAAGAAGTAAGAAGTAAGAAGTAAGAAGTAAGAAGTAAGAAGTAAGAAGTAAGAAGTAAGAAGTAAGAAGTAAGAAGTAAGAAGTAAGAAGTAAGAAGTAAGAAGTAAGAAGTAAGAAGTAAGAAGTAAGAAGTAAGAAGTAAGAAGTAAGAAGTAAGAAGTAAGAAGTAAGAAGTAAGAAGTAAGAAGTAAGAAGTAAGAAGTAAGAAGTAAGAAGTAAGAAGTAAGAAGTAAGAAGTAAGAAGTAAGAAGTAAGAAGTAAGAAGTAAGAAGTAAGAAGTAAGAAGTAAGAAGTAAGAAGTAAGAAGTAAGAAGTAAGAAGTAAGAAGTAAGAAGTAAGAAGTAAGAAGTAAGAAGTAAGAAGTAAGAAGTAAGAAGTAAGAAGTAAGAAGTAAGAAGTAAGAAGTAAGAAGTAAGAAGTAAGAAGTAAGAAGTAAGAAGTAAGAAGTAAGAAGTAAGAAGTAAGAAGTAAGAAGTAAGAAGTAAGAAGTAAGAAGTAAGAAGTAAGAAGTAAGAAGTAAGAAGTAAGAAGTAAGAAGTAAGAAGTAAGAAGTAAGAAGTAAGAAGTAAGAAGTAAGAAGTAAGAAGTAAGAAGTAAGAAGTAAGAAGTAAGAAGTAAGAAGTAAGAAGTAAGAAGTAAGAAGTAAGAAGTAAGAAGTAAGAAGTAAGAAGTAAGAAGTAAGAAGTAAGAAGTAAGAAGTAAGAAGTAAGAAGTAAGAAGTAAGAAGTAAGAAGTAAGAAGTAAGAAGTAAGAAGTAAGAAGTAAGAAGTAAGAAGTAAGAAGTAAGAAGTAAGAAGTAAGAAGTAAGAAGTAAGAAGTAAGAAGTAAGAAGTAAGAAGTAAGAAGTAAGAAGTAAGAAGTAAGAAGTAAGAAGTAAGAAGTAAGAAGTAAGAAGTAAGAAGTAAGAAGTAAGAAGTAAGAAGTAAGAAGTAAGAAGTAAGAAGTAAGAAGTAAGAAGTAAGAAGTAAGAAGTAAGAAGTAGGAAGTAAGAAGTAAGAAGTAAGAAGTAAGAAGTAAGAAGTAAGAAGTAAGAAGTAAGAAGTAAGAAGTAAGAAGTAAGAAGTAAGAAGTAAGAAGTAAGAAGTATGTATATATTGGTGCAAGTATTATGATTTAGAACTATTTCAGTTACCAACGTTAACAATTTCACAATATAAACGTACAACATTTAATTCAGCAACTCCACTAGTACAACGCTATTGCTAACATAAAAATTATTTCAGCTAATTCAACAACCCCAATTGTAGCAACCAGTTGAAATAATAAATAATAATAAGTAATTTTTGTATTAGCTAAGCCCATGCAGTTGTTTGCTATATGTGATAGATGACGCTTTCTGATTGATTTTAATTGATATGTAAATGTATGTTTACACATCTCCCCTGTGATTGGACTCACAGAGTTTTTTTCACAAAAAATGTTAATAAAATTTTTATAATGCATTCCCAGCTACATCACTGAGAGATATAGTGAAGCGGTATCACCAAGTCTGAACAAGCTGTTGAACAATAGCGGATGACACCATTTTTTGAGACACTTTTGAGGCCCATTAAAACTTAATTGGTCACCAATCTCGCCAAATTGAGTATAGGGTGTTTTATTATTCAACAACTTTCTGGAGCACACTTATGGTATAGATAACTAGATCACAACGAAGTCGAATTATTGTCAGAATCACTTTCAGAGTCGATTGAAATTGATGAAAATCTTTGCATGTTCAGATCAAGTTATCAGTAAAATGACCCCCTGCAACAGAAGATCCAAATTATCTTACAGATCCCAGTCAAATTTGGTTTTTGTGTGTTTATTACATCCGTTAATCAGTAGTCCAAAAACTGATTACTTAGAACAATTGTTAGTCATAGCCCCCTTATAAAAAAGTTTTTCTCGATTTTTACTTAAATCTAAAAAAATGACTATTAGAAGTACTTATGCTTTCAATATATTTTTTTCAATTTAGCCTGGTTTAACTAGCTGTTATACTTGTATATTGTTATATTGTGTTATACTGTTGGTTGTTGAATTAGTTGTTATACTACTATATTGTTATATCGGTAATAGTGTTGTACTTGTAGGCTGTTGAATTAGCTGTAATATTTCGTTATTTTATATAAGTGTTATACTTGTGGGGTTGTTGAATTATATGTTATACGTTTATATTGTGAAATTTTTAACGTTGTTATACTTGAGTGTTGTCGTATCATAATCTTTGGGCCAATATGCTCATACCTCACACCGTTTTTGCCTTACTCTGTTTTTGTAATTGTATTGTGACATAAAGTTTTACCCCCCTGAGCATATAGATGTTTAACCATAACAAAAAATATTACACAGGTTTTTCTCAAATTTGTTTTGTTTATGTTATAACCGACTTATGACATAGAGACTTGATCCGTGATTATATTAAGCGTTGTAATATTTGATATGTTCTAATTGGTTTGACTGTTTCCATAGGAAAGTTTTCTAATTTGGGTGGCCATGAGGGTTGAACCTGCGTCTATCTCACATATACCCGTACTTGCACTTTTGCACATTCATTTTAACGCATTTAGCTAAAGTCAGACCCTGGACTGACTTCAGTTTTCATAGCAAACATGAAAATCGTTATTTTTAAAGTTTTAGATTATTTATGCATTTATATATCCAATTTCCACCGATCTCAGTTTTTTAAGAGTTGCCATATGTGATGTATGGGTTCTTTATATTATACACATAGAATTTTATTATATATTAGAAAAGCAAATTTTTTTTATAATTTTTTTTTTTTTTTTTTTTGTTTAATGTTTCTTTGAAGTAATATGTTTTACTTCATAAAGTTCGGACTTTAGTATCAATATTGGGTATATTTTGAACAGAACGTTGTCACCTTACGTCAAAATTCTTTTAGCAATTTAGAATTATAACTTCATTTTAAGAAATTTTTAAGTAATTTTAAACAAAGCTCTTTTTTAAAGACGAGCAGATTCCAGCCCTCGAAATTCGAGCGCAAATTCTATGAATTTTTTTACTATGTAAAGACCCTAAAGGTATGCTAATCAATTATAACCAATTCACAAATCAACACAAAAAACAAACTCATTTTTATTAAAAACACATTAAAAATTTAATAAACGCAGAAATGGCATTGTATAATTTTATGTATGTGTTAGTAGCAACTTTAAATGCAACTTACTCAAAATAAAGGAAAAAATTTAAAAATCTGTAAATTGGCAAATCTGCAAAAAAGAAATACCTTTCAAATAATATACGTTTGGTCAAAATCGGGATAAAATGGTAGAACAAAACATCATTCACAAGAAATTGCCTAGCCTATTAATATTATAGATATCAATTTTGATATTAGCCTATTAATATTATAGATATCAATTTTGATATTGAAGAAGTTCATATTACAAACATAGAGCTGCAAACCCATTATCAAATTTTCGGTTTCACACAAGCATAACTCTGAAAATATAACAGTAGGAAACTGTGTACTGATTTTTTTTTTCTTAGTTTATTCAAACATGTTTTTCAAATTTATTTCTATTGTTGTAGAAACGAACATATTAACTCATACATACACATCAAATTATAATTACTCAAGCTATTATTTTGATGTTTTCCATGGTTTTGACATATCATTATTAAGAATGTGTGTACGTTAGTTTGTCTGTATCTGTATCTGTATCGGTAGCTGTGGTTGTGGCTGTTTAGATGAATTCAAAGCTCAGTTGATGATGGGGCTGACGACAACCTAAGCCCTAAAAAGTATGAAAGCAACAGTTCAAAATGCCAAATAAAACCCACTCAGAGGCATTCAAAAAGAAGCAATTCATTATAACTCGTTTAAGTCTCTAACAGACTGAGATATGCGTAACAGTATGTGTTATAGCCCAACCAACATTTTGAAGATTATTTTATGAAAAATCACAATATTGAGTCTTCTTCGAACGTTTTTGATGATTAAAAACCGATTAATCTTTGGCGCTATTAAAACCAACACAATGCCCAAAAAGTAATTTGGAAACTTATTGTGTGGAAAATCACGTAACTGAGTCTTCTTTCGTACTTTTGATGGTCTTTAACTTGCCAAAAAAAAAAAAATCGGAAATGATTCAGAATTACGCTTTAGAGATTTATTGAATACAGCAATTGTAAATAGATCATGCAGGCAATTGAAATGTGACTATTTTGAACTTTTTTTTGGAACAATATTTCGGGCAGCTGGACGATGAAAAACTGTTTCTTGTGCTGTTTTATTTGTTTACAATGGGATATCTTTCTTTTATTTTGAAGCAAGTGTCCTACGCGTGAATATTGTGAATTAATATCAGTCGACTCACGATGTAGAGAACAGCTATTTAAATAACAATTTATACAAGTGAATAAATTTAAAACTTAAAAGTGCAAGAATTTGAATAACGCAAGAAAGAGTGTTGAATTCGAGTGTTTCGAATTTGTAATACCTCCCATCCATGTTCTAAACACAATATAATAATTAAGAGACAAAAAGGATGGATATCACATTATAAATTCTAGATTTTGTACAAGCTTTTCTTTAATTGAAACCAATTACACAGTACAACAGCCATTCTGGGGGATGTGAAAAACCAAGTCAGGGTGAATTTAAAAAGTCAGTACAGTACAACCTCTAAAGGGTTTGGTGTACTCAGGACAAATTTTTTTTTATGACTCTTAATAATTTCTATTCCTCAGCTCTTGGGCCCAGGGGCACCAAATTCAATACCAACTTGTTCGAAATAATGGCTGACAATATTTTCCTAACTGTACCCAGGTGAATGGTTTAGTGTGTGAATGAACGTGGCAGATAGATATACAGACAGATAGACAGACGGACAGACGAATATTGCTAAATCGACTCGACTTGTTATAAGGACTAGATATACTTTCTGGGGTCGCAAATTTATGCTTCGATGCGTCACAAATGGAATGACAAGCCGATATATACCTTCTGCACAGTCGCGCGGAGGGTATAAAAAGGTAGTGTCAGCCAAACAATTAAAAAGATTGGTGAAATAAGAAGCCGAATAATTAATTTTCTAAATATATAAAAAAAATTCAGGAAAAAGCCCAGGAAAACTTGGAACCAACCCAATAAAATGACGAGAATAGTTTTTATGATGACGATTATAATCATTTAACTTTTATCTCTTATTTTATATTAAAAGTGAAAGAAAATTAATGTCAAATAGGTCACAAATCATAAGAAGTACGATTAAAAATTACTCGCAACAATTATAAAAAGTATTGGAAAATAACTAGAAAATGGGTCGAAACTGATAAGAAAAATGGCTAAGAAAAAACCATGCAGAAAAAATAGAGGGTAATACTTTCTTTTCATCCTATCAAATACTCATTTTTTATAAAAAAAAAAATTATGATAATAATGATTGTTTCCATCGCAAAGAGGACTTTCGCAAAAGACTAGAATATAATCAATAATTTCATAAAATACTGATTGGGGTATGCCTGCATGTGAGTTTTCTGTACTTATAACGAACCAAATTTATTCAAAAAACTCAATATGTGTTCTGTTTTCGAAAAATGTTCTCTTTTAAATAAATTCAAATGTGGGCTTTATTAGTTTGTTTATATTCATATGAGCTGCTTTCGCTATACAATGTTAATATGTTTCCACAATAAACTGCATGGTGGCTGCTATTTTTTTTTTTTTTTTTTTTTGTCTACTTCCATGTACTGCATTAGCTTTGTTATGAGCTCTACAACCGAAATGCTTGACAAGACACACAGTTTTCAAACAAAAATGCCACTCTACGGTATGGAAATTAAATAAATTTCAAATTTAGATTAAATTGCATTTTACGCTGCACGTAGAGATGTTATTATTTATAGACTTTATGTTTTTTGTACGCTTCAAAGAGACAATTGAAAATGAAACCCATTTCACGCAACTGCTTATTTAGTTAAAATTATGCAGCGAATATTTCTGCTGGTCGACCACAAACAAAATCAATGTCGAATATGCATTTTATTAATTGAGCATATCAATCGAACATTCTAGGAAGGTATGTAAAATTCATTGGATTAAGGACCATATATACGTAGGCGTATGATTTATATTTTTTAAACAATTACTCATACGTAAAAGTAGTACGCTTTTTATAAGGAACTAATTTACATTCAGCGTTGGCAACTTGGCACATTTTCCACTAGATTTAGCGCTCGTTAAATATGTGAAAAGCGCATTTTGGTCAAAATTATATCACCAGATATATAAAGACAAAGATTCCGATGTGCCAACAATAAATATAATGGTAGTTGCAACATATAGGTGCAAGGGCCTGCTGGTTTTTATTAACCAGCGAGAATGAACGATTTGTCCCGGGGTTTCATGTTAGCTATATCTGATTGACATGAACCTTTTAATACAGATTTGCCTATTCAAAAAAGATTTTTTTATAAAGATTTTTTCATCTTTAGTCTCCATCTAGGCATATTTTGCAATGAAATCGGTCCAAAGTCAGGTAGAGTCCACAACGAAAAATTTGTTTTACTTTTAAGGGAACCCGCATTAAGCGCTGATAAACCAAATGCATGCTTACCGAAAGTTGTCCACAGGTCTGAATTAATTTCGTCTAACTTCCACTAGCAGTATGTGGTCTACCCGTAATAGATTTCTATAAAGCATTGAACAAATGGCGAAGCGGAAGTTCGTTGGAATGCACCAAGCCAACAAACCAATGTAACGGTTTATTCAACAAGACTTCAAACTTTCGTATCATTCCATTTTCAGTTCCAGTATTGGTGTGCCCCATCGCAGTAAACTCCTATCAAGCTGATAAGCGATAATTTTTATTCCTTGAAGAACATACATTATTGCAGGTGTTTATTATTTGAGTCCTCAGCGTCAACTTTTATTTGACCTAATAATTTGCTTCCCGGCTCTTTAACAATCACTATATTAGACTGTTTTTCCACTAATTTCCTCCTGTGTTAGTGCAAGACCAATGCGCCATACTTCTCGAGCAATACTTAATGTAAACATAATAATTTGCAATTAAATGGGTCCAAAATTAACAATTAAATATGTGTTTTGTAATGATATGACAGTAGTTGCTAGTTTTTCATTGTTCATAATCAAACCTTCAATAAAACGCTGGTAAAAAATAAAAATTTTAACATATAGAAAAAGATTTTTAAAGCTACAAAATTTGCTTTAAAACAAGCCCAAAGTAATAATATGTTATGTTTGGTTTTAGTGCCAACATATTGTTGGCGAGAGCTAGGTTTTAGTTTTAGAGCCACGTTTTTTTTTTCGGCCGAACAAATTGACCCACTCTATATATCTATATATGTATATCGATAAAATTCGGTGCATGTGTGTGTATAATACTGAATAATTAGTGGGTCAAAAATTCCTACTTTTGATTATTTTTAATCATAGTTACCATATAAAGATTAGGGTGCCCCTTAATAAAAAAAAGTGTTCAAACTGTCGGTCTCACCCCCTAGAAATATGCGAATAGCAAAAAAACTAAGAAATACAAAGTTTTGGGCTAATCAAAAAACGTTTAGTCGTGGCGCAAAGCGAATGAAAATTTCAAGTATGTTTATATGGGGAAAATATGACTTTTTTTCAGATTTTACGAAAATTTCGTTCTATAATTTAATTTTTCCGACAAGCTGTTACATAATTCGGGATCAGTATTAAATTATCCTTTCAAAAGGCTATAAAACTTCAAAATCGTATGAAACGTCGCCAAGAAATAGCAAATGCCCCAGACTACTTTTGCGCCAAAAAAAAACTAGGTCATGAAATTTGATGGCATTTTTTTCAACTTTGAGAAATTGATTAAAGGCATCACTCTTTTTTGGTCTCTATACTTGCAAGTACTCAGATATGAAGTATTGATTTATTACAATGTTGCTCACCTATTGCGCATTGAGACCGAAAATTGGAAATTTTTTTGATAAAATTTTTAAAACTCCTTTTTCAAGTTTGAAAAAATTTTCTTAAACAAAATTTAAAAAAATTAATATATTACTTTAACGTTTTATTAAATACATATTGCAAATGAACTGTGTGAATTTTTCAGTAAATCCCTCTATCAGAATTTTTTTGACAAGGATTTTATTTTTGCGGATATTCGCGAGCAATAAGCAGATAATTGCACCAAAGATATATCACAATGGATAATTTTGATCTCAGGAGCACTGAAGGGTAAAATAAATAAAAATTAACCTAATTATTTTTCTTCAATTCTAAATAGTGGTATCAACGAGTTTAATAGAAAAACTCGTTTTAACTCATTTTTATTTTAAAATATCTTAAAATTCAAAGCTGGCCTTGGCAAATAATGAGTTAACGTTCTCGGATTTATCCAAAATTTTCGGAACGAAACTTCTACACATTTGGTTATTATATTTTAAGCGTCACATCTAAAAATTGGACAGCACTTACAAAATATTTGAATTTTTTGAATAAATTGTCTTTTATTAGCTTAGGGTCATATGTGACCCCAAATCCAAAAGGGTTACTGGAGTCATATTATGTTTTTCGAAACCCTAGGCTATTAAGATAAAACACAACATTTAAAAGTAGAAAACTGATGAAACTTATGACAAAGTATTTAGAAAGAGATCATTTACAGAATATTTCACAAAAATCCAAGTTTTCTCGAAATCCGCAAAAATAAAATCCTTGTCAACAAATTCTGGCTGAAGGTTTTACTTAGAAATTCACACAGTTAATCTGCAAAATATATTTAATAAAACCATAAAGTGATAGATTCATTTTTTTAAATTTTGTTTAAGAAAATTTTCTCAAACTTGAAAAAGGAGTTTTAAAAATTTTATCAAAAAAATTTCCAATATTCGGTCTCAATGCGCAATGGGTTAACAACGTGGTAATAAATCAATACTTCATATCTGAGTACTTATAAGTATAGAGACCAAAAAACAGTGATGGCTTTAATCAATTTCTCAAAGTTGAAAAAAATGCCATCAAATTTCATGACCTAGTTTTTTTTGGCACAAAAGTGGTCTGGGGCATTTGCTATTTCTTGGCGAGGTTTCGTACGATTTTGAAGTTTTATACCCTTTTGAAAGGATAATTTAATACTGATCCCGATCTATGTAACAGCTTGTCGGAAAAATTAAACTATAGAACGACATTTTAGTAAAATCTAAAAAAAGTCATATTTTCCCCATATAAACACACTTGAAATTTTCAATCGCTTCGCGCCACGACTAAACGTTTTTTGATTGGTCCAAAACTTTGTATTTCTCAGTTTTTTCGCTATTCGCATATTTCTAGGGGGTGAGACAGACAGCTTGAACACTTTTTTTTTCATCCATATAACGAAGGGCCACCCTAATAAAGATGCTTCCCGATCGTCACTAAAATCTGTCAAAAAAAAAAAAATATTGCATAGATTTTTTTCTAATTTGGTTTGTATGTATTTTAAAGAAAATTAACTGACTTCCTTATCGGTCCATTTTTTAACACGCCGAAAATTAATAACACTTGTACTAAAATCTTGCAAAGTTGAATCCAAAACCCTCTTTCCCTCTCCTGTCGGTCTACACCGACTATAATTTTCGTACTTTTTGATATTATGTTTTATTGGTTTTAAAGATACAGATTTGTGGAACAAGTGTCCATTTTTGTTCTAGAAAATGAAGGCGTATACAGGGTGGGCCAAAAGTCACCATGGGGCTTAAAAATTTAATAACTTTTTCGTTTATTTATTTGCGTTATTTTTTTCAGGGCATTTTGTATAACAGTTTTCCAATTTGTGAATTTCTGTAACAATGAGGTCAAGGATGATCTCAGGCTTGTACTCGCTCCTTCAAATAACCCCAAAACAATTAGCCGGGTGCTGTCAAATCTGGCGAACACGGTAGATAATTAATTTCCGAAGTTCTGAAAATTATTCGTTCTCCAAAAATAATAATAATTGATCGATGATTTCAAAAATAAAATTCTATTAGTCTGGTTTCCTTTTCAGTTGTGAATCTCTTTATAATTTATTTTCCAGATGTTATTTATATAATATGAAAAAATAGTAACAAAAAAAAAATGTATAAACGAAAATGTTGTTAAATTTTTAAACCCCATGGCGGATTTTGGATTTTTCGTTTTTTCAGAGTTTACGAAAATTTCGTTCTATAGTTAAATTTTTTCGACAAGTTTTTATATGAATGGATTTCAATACTAAATTATCTCTTCAAAAAGCTATATAACTTCAAAATCGAATAAAAACTCGCCAAGAAATAGCAAATGCCCCAGACCACTTTTGTGTCAAAAAAAATTAGGTCATGAAATTTGATGACATTTTTTTCAACTTTACGAAATTGGTTAAAGCCATCATTTTTTTGTCTCTATACTTAATAGTATTCAGATATGAAGTATTGTTTTATTACCACGTTATTAACCTATTGCGCAATGAGACCGGAAATGGATAATTTTTTTTATAAAATTTTGAAAACCTCTTTTTTAAGTTTTAAACAATTTTTTTAAACAAAATTTCAAAAAATGGATCTGGTACTTTAAAGTTTTGTTTGAAATATGTTAGAGATTAACTGTTTTTAAGTAATTTTTAAGTTGTTATATTTTAAGCATCACATCTAAAAATTCAACAGCACTTAAAAAATATTTGAATTTTTGTAATAAATTGTCTGTTATTAACTTAGGGTCATATGTGACCCCAAGTCCAAAAGGGTTAATGGGGTCATATTATTTTTCCCAAAATATTTAAAATTAGAAATGTAATTATATTTTGATACAAAATATTTAGAAAAATTACATTTACTGAATACTTTATAAAAAACTAATTTTTTCTTGAAATCTGCAAAAAAAAAAAAATTTTTGTAGAAAAAATTCTGACACAGGGATTTACTTAAAAATTCACACAGTTATTCTATAACATATATTTAGTAAAAATTTAAAATGCTAGATCAATTTTTTGAAATTTTGTTTAAGAAAATTTTGAAAAACTTAAAAAAGGAGTTTTCAAAATTTTATCAAAACAATTTTCCATTTTTGGTCTCATTTCGCAATGGGTTAACAACGCGCTAATAAAAAAAGTACTACATATCTGAGTACTTATAGTTATAGAGAGCAAAAAAAAATTATAGCTTTAATCAATTTGTTAATGTTGAAAAAATGTTCATCACATATCATGATCTAGAGTTTTTTGGCACAAAAGTGGTCTGGGACATTTGTTATTTCTTGGCGACTTTTAATTCGATTTTGAAGTTATATAGCTTTTTACAAAGATAATTTAGTACTGATATCGATTCATATAACAGCTTGTCAAAATCACTGTACAGAACGAAATTTTCATAAAATCTGAAAAAAAGTCATATTTTTCCCATATAAGCACACTTCAAATTTTCATTCGCGTTGAGGCACCTCTAATTTTTCATACCCTATAACACCATGTAGTTTGGGTATAATGACTTTGTGCTGCTGTTTGTAACTACCAAAAATATTTGACCTAGACCCATCTTTCATAATACCGATCGACACAGAATCACTTTCGGAGTCGATTTAGCGATGTCCGTCGGTCTGTCCGTCTGTATGTCCATGTAAACCTTGCAATCAAACTATAGGTCGCAAATATGAATCTATTTTCATAAAATTTGGTATATAAGCTTTTATCGGTCACAGGATGAACGCTATTGAAATTGGTGAGAATCGGTCCATGTTCAGACCTAGTCCTCATACAAATGACCCCTTTGAAATCGACATAAATTGCCTTAAGATCCAGACTATCACATAGATCTCAAATTGGGTTTGTATGTGTTTATTGTATCCATTAATCAGTAGTCCAAAAAAATTCCCTGTAGGACAATTCTTAGTCATAGGCCCCATATAGAGCTGCTTCCCAATCTTCACTTAAATCTATCAAAAAACAAAAATATTGCACAGATTTTTCTCAAATTTGTTTTGTCTATATTTTTTCAAAACATAAGTGACTTTACCAAATATGGTCAGGATCGGTCCATTTTTCGACCTAGTCCCCATATAAATACAACACCCGATATGAACTTTTTCATATCTGCAGCCAAAAAAAAACTATAAATATGCCACCCAAAATTTGGTTAATGCTTCTTTTCTATATCCAATTAGTTGGACCGAAGAGATAGGGTCTCTTAACCGTGGTGTAAGGTATCGTATAGTCGGTATAGACCGACTATAATTTTCTTACTTTTTTTTTTTTTTTTTTTTGATTGACCCAAAACTTTGTATTTCTCAGTTTTTTGCTATTCGCATATTTCTAGGGGGTGAGACCGAGAGTTTGAACACTTTTATTTTATTAAGGGCCACCCTAATGTATACATTTAGGGAAACTTTTTTGTTATTGTTGTTTGTTTACCAAATTTTTGTCTACCGATAAATCTATATTTTTATGCCTTCAATATTTCTTTAAGTGAAGGAATTTGGTTAACCTACTCATCTTCATCATCTTCAGAACCCTTTCCATTTTATTTATCTTCTAAATGGATTACATTTAATGACATCATCAATTATATCGCTTTCAGTGAAATCTCCACGACATCCTACATTGCCGTTGTAATGCACATATTCCATGCTATCTGGAATTATATTTAGAAAATCCACCTCTTTTTAATTATTTCTATTTCATATTCGCGAGTCCCGGTAATAAATCCTGCCTACCTGAGACCAGAAAAAGTATAAAGACATAATGAAAATAAAATATTGGAAATTAACATACAATTAAAAATACAAGATGGTATCAACAACCACCAGGCTCTTTTTATAAAATGAAGTTTGTCCGGGCCTGAAAGGGATTTATATAACTGTTTAAATGGTCATATCCATCTCTAAAGGTGAAATTTGCTTCTTGATAATTATTTGTCTATAATATGCTTTAAAGGTTGATATAATGCCTTGGTCTAAATGCCGAATTAAGTCTGTAGTATTTGGCGGTAGAAATTGTACCACAATATTTGTGAGGTACCGGGATTTATAGTAGCTGGCATTATCCACAAATAAAACAAAATTTTTATGTAATTTGTGCATTTGAAAGTTCAAACAATGCAAAATTTAATGTCATAGGCCAATTGTCATCCATGCTTTTGATTAGAAAAATAAGGTACTGAAGGAATAAGATGTTTAAAAGACCGAGGGCTTTTTGATTTAGCGATAACTTATACTCTTTTAAATGTCGCTGTAACATGATAAATAAATAACAATGTAAATCTAACTTTCCGGCTTTTATGCACAGCAAATTGAGGATCTGGTCGATAGTAAGTTTTTGCGGGCAACGCTTTATAGTAAACTGCACTCTCGTATGTATTTATAATATTTTCAGGGGAATATTTTTGATAAGGCCAGGCCGAACATTACCGGTGTAATTTTGTGCACTGTCTTTATTGATATCTGAGGCTTCTCCATGGATTTCTCCCAGCTTCATATATTGTCGTTTCTTCCATTTAACTAAACAGTTGCTAGCCGGCTCAAAATTGTCTCCAAACTTAACGGCGAATTCTTTAGTCTTCTAATAAGAATTCTAAGAATTTTGAAAAATAAAAAACAAAACCAAAATTTTTTGTAATGCACGTAAGAAAAATGCAATTAAGTCAAAACTGCTGTATTTACGCAAATTTTTCATGATGCGAAACAACGAAATTTACAATTTACAATAATAATTCGGATTCTTATATGCCATCGACTATATACTCTGTACTTTTCATGCATTTAGCTTTATTGCTTCCGGCCTTAACACATGTTCAGGATGTTATTATACTCGTACTAAATGTTAAGTCGCATTTTGTTACGTTTATTGTTGTGACAGTGTGACTCTTTTTTATTCGACTTTTTTTATGACTTTGTTTTATTAACGAAACTGTGAACTGTTATAAAAAGTTGTTGTGTTTTTGTTTTGTTTCTGTTTTGTTTATTCACAAAATCATTTCAATTAAAATAAGTTAATATAAAGGAGTTTATATATTTTGAAGAATATCGCATAATACTCGTATATTCCATAACAACACTAAATCAAGTAAATATCATAAAAGAAAAAACTAATATTTTAACCATAATAATTTTAATGTGCGGCTATAAACTGAAAAATAAAAAAAAAATAAAGTCATCAGGAAATAACACTTTATATTGATTAAGAAGCGTGGTTTAGTTATTTACAAATAACATGATATTTCCATACAGATGAGAGTTTTTATTATTATAAGATATTGAAGTAAAAGAAATATAAATATGTATATCTATACATATATATTAACTTATCGTGTCACTGTCTTTGTGTTCATACTCCTTCGTAACGGCTTGACCGATTTTTATGAAATTTTTTATGTGTATTTAATATGTATGAGAATAGGCCGTATGGTATATTTCATATCGCTGGGTGATTATTGAACAAAGCAATTGTTCAATGTCGCATATATGGAGTACTACGAGAGATAGCTTTGGAAATTTGTGTGAGGTCATCTATTACACTAGGAAACAAAATTTTACTTTTTTGGCATTGACTGGATTTTTATTGCAATTTTTTAATACTAATGATATTTTTGACTTTTTTAAAAAATTGTTCTTTTTCTTCAAAACTTCGGGGCAAATTTAAAACCAATGTAAACACGGCTTAAGGTTGATATTGTTAACGAGTTTTTGGATTTTTGATATGTAAACATCTACATGCGCAGGGGGTAAATTTCTATTTCACAATACAATCACAAAAACAGCATAACATGTGAGCTCATATGCGAGCTCACACTTTACGCTGTGAGCCGTAAGATAGATCGGTGCGACTTATGATTATATGTGAAAAATTATGGTATGCCTGTTTGAAAATGAAAAATTAAATATAAAAAGTGAGGAATGAAAAATAAAAAATGAAAAATGAAAAATAAAAAATTAAAAATAAAAAATGAAAAATAAAAAAGAAAAATGAAAAATGAAAAATGAAAAACGAAAAATGAAAAATGAAAATTGAAAATTAACAAAAAGGAAAATAAAACAAAAAAAATGAGAAATAAAAAATGAAAAAAGAAAAATAAAAAATGCAAAATAAAAAATGAAAAATAAAAAATAAAAAACGAAAAACGATAAATGAAAAATTAAAAATGAAAAATAAAAAATGGAAAATGAAAAACGAAAAATGAAAAATGAAAATAAAATTAAAAATAAAAAATTAAAATTTAAAAAAAAAATTAAAAATAAAAAATTAATAAAAAAAATTAAATATGAAAAATGATAAATAAAAAATTAAAAATAAAAAATTAAAAATTAGAAAAGAATAATGAAAAATAAAATATGAAAAATGAGAAATAAAAAATGAGAAATAAAATATTAAAAATAAAAATTAAAAAGAAAAATAAAAAATTAAAAATTAAAAACTAAAATGAAAAATTTAAGACGAAAAATGAAAAATGAAAACTGAAAAATGAAATAAAAATAAAAAATAAAAAATTACAAATAAAAATGAAAAATAAAAAATAAAAAAATAAAAAATTGAAAATGAAAAAGAAAAATGAAAAATAAAAAATTATATACAAAAAATGAAAAATAAAAAATGAAAAAAATTAAAAATTTAACATAAAACATGAAAAATGATAAATAAAAAATTAAAAATAAAAAATGAAAAATAAAAAACTGAAAAAGAAAAACGAAAAACGAAAAATTAAAAATTAAAAATGAAAAATAAAAAATGGAAAATGAAAAACGAAAAATGAAAATAAAATTAAAAATAAAAAATTAAAAATTAAAAAAAATTAAAAATAAATAAAAAATTAAAAATGAAAAATTTAAAACGAAAAATGAAAAATGAAAACTGAAAAAAGAAATAAAAATTAAAAATAAAAAATTCCAAATAAAAATGAAAAATGAAAAATAAAAAATTGAAAATGAAAATGAAAAATAAAAAATTAAAAACAAAAAATTAAAATTAAACAAGTAAGAAAATTATAGTCGGTCTAGACCGACTATACGATAGCCTATACCATGCGTTTAGAAACCCTATCTCTTAGGCCCAACTAACTGGACATTGAAAATAAGCAAAAACCAAATTTGAGTGGGATTTTTATTAATTTTTTTGGCTGCAGATATGAAAAAGTTCATATCGGATGCTATATCTATAAAGGGACAGGTCCAAAAATGGACCGATCCTGATCATGTTTGGTAAAATCTCTTGTATTTTGCAAAAACATATACAAACAAAATTTGAGAAGAATCAGTGCAATATTTTGTTTTTTAATAGATTTAAGTGAAGATCGGGAAGCAGCTCTATATGGGGTCAAAGGGATCATTTTTGGACTACTCATTAGTGGATGTAATGAACGCATACAGACCCAATTTGAGTAAGATCTATATGACAATTTGGATCTTATGGCAATTTATGTCGATTTCATATGGGTAATTTGTATGGGGGCTAGGTCTGAACATGGACCGATTCTCACCAATTTCAATAGCGTTCATCCTATGGCCGATAAAAGCTTATATACCAAATTTCATCAAAATATATTCATATTTGCGACCTGCAGTTTGATTACAAGCTTTACATGGACACACAGACGGACGGACGGACGGACGGACGGACGGACGGACGGACGGACGGACGGACGGACATTGTTAAATCAACTCAGAAAGTGATTCTGATTCGATCGGTATAATTAAAGATGGGTCTAGGTCAAATATTTTTGGTTGTTACAAACAGCAGCACAAAGTCATTATACCCAAACCACATAGTGAATAAATTGTCTTTTATTAGCTTGGGGTCATATGTTACCGCAAGTCCAAAAGGGTTAATGGGGTCATATTATTTTTTTTCAGAAACCCTAGGCTATTAAGATAAAATATAACATTTAAAAGTAGAAAATTGATTAATTTTTAATACAAAGTATTTAGAAAGACTACATTTACTTAATATTTCAGAAAAATCTCATATTTCTCGAAATCCGAAATAATAAAATCCGTGTCAAAAAATTTCTGGCATAGGGATTTACCTAAGTATTCACACTGTTATTTTCTAATATGTATTTAACCAAACCTTAAAGTTCTATATTCATTTTTTTAAATTTTGTTTAAGAACATTTTTTAAAACTTAAAAAAGAGTTTTCAAAATTTTATCAAAAAAATTTTCCATTTTTGGTCTCATTGCGCAATATGTTAGAAAGTGGGAAAAACAATACTTCATGCCTTAGTGCTCATAGGTATAGAGCCCAAATAAAAATAAAAAATTAAAAATAAAAAATAAAAAATTAAAAATGAAAAATGAAAAATTTAAAACGAAAAATGAAAAAGAAAACTGAAAAAAGAAATAAAAATTAAAAATAAAAAATTACAAATAAAAATGAAAAATGAAAAATAAAAAATTGAAATTAAAAATTAATAATAAAAAATTAAAATTAAAAACAAAAACAAAAAAATAAAAAATAAAAAATTAAAAAAATTAAAAATTAAACTAAAACATAAAACATGAAAAATTATAAATAAAAAATTAAAAATAAAAAATGAAAAATAATAAACGAAAAATGAAAAATAAAAAGTGAGAAATAAAAAATGAAAAAAGAAAAATAAAAAATGAAAAATTTAAAATAAAAAATTAAAAATTAAAAATAAAAAATAAAAAACTAAAAATGAAAAACGAAAAATTAAAAATTAAAAATTAAAAATTAATAATAAAAAAAGGAAAATGAAAAACGAAAAACGAAAAATGAGGAATGAAAATAAAATTAAAAATAAAAAATCAAAAATTAGAAAATAATTAAAAATAAAAAATTAATAATGAGAAATAAAATATGAAAAATGAGAAATTAAAAATGAAAAACGAAAAACGAAAAATTGAAACTGAAAAAAAAACAAAAAATTAAAAATAAAAAATTACAAATAAAAAATTAAAAATTAAAAAATTAAAAATTGAAAATGAAAAATGAAAAAAAAAATGAAAAATGAAAAATTAAAAACCAAAAATGAAAAATGAAAAATAAAAAATTAAAAATTAAAAATAAAACATAAAACATGATAAATAAAAAATTAAAAATAAAAAATTAAAAATAAAAAATGAAAAATGAAAAATAAAAAACGAAAAATGAGAAATAAAAAATGAAAAATAAAAATTGAGAAATAAAAAATTAAAAAAGAAAAATAAAAAATGGAAAATGAAAACGTAAAATGAAAACAAAATTAAAAATAAAAAATTAAAAAAAAAAATTAAAAATAAAAAATGAATAATGAAAAATAAAAAAAGAAAAAAGAAAAATAAAAAATTAAAAATGAAAAATGAAAAATAAAAAACCAAATAATAAATAATAACAAATATTTTTATAATAGCAGAGAACTGCAGTTGATTGTTAGAAGTGATACATAGATTTCGCTTTCTGTTTGATTTTAAAAAAGTGCCATAAAATATCTTTAATTACTAGATGTTTACACATCTCCCCTGTGATCCGGCTCACATGATTTTTTTTAACTGTATATGGGTAACCGTTTGCAAGTTATTCCAATATATGTAGTGGAAGTGCCTTAAGTTTGGAAATGTGCAGATTTTGATTCAGCGTGACAAATAACCTTTAAAAAAACATTCATTACTTAATCAACAAAAACTATGATCCCTTGTGTTATAACTGCTGAATTTAGGATGATTTTAACCCTAGAGGCACATAAGTGTAAGTTTTCATAAAATATAACACAATTTTATTTCCTAACCCATAGTAACGGTTTCATCTAGTTTACTAGAACAAGGAATGGCAAGGAATGGGTTAGCGTTGTTCAAATTATTCAAAATTTTAAGTATGGAAAATTTGCACATTTAGTTATTATATTTTAAGCGTCACATCTAAATGTGCAATAGCACTTACAAAATATCTGAATTTTTTGAATAAATTGTCTTTTATTAGCTTGGGGTCATATGTTACCGCAAGTCCAAAAGGGTTAATGGGCTCATATTATTTTTTTTTCAGAAACCCTAGGCTATTAAGATAAAATATAACATTTAAAAGTAGAAAACAGATTAATTTTTAATACAAAGTGTTTAGAAAGAGTACATTTACTTAATATTTCAGAAAAATCTCATATTTCTCGAAATCCGAAATAATAAAATCCGTGTCGAAAAAATTCTGGCATAGGGATTTACCTAAGAATTAACACAGTTATTTTCTAGTATGTATTTAACCAAATCTTAAAGTTCTATATCCATTTTTTTAAATTTTGTTTAAGAAAATTTTTTAAAACTTAAAAAAGGAGTTTTCAAAATTTTATCAAAAAAATTTTCCATTTTTGGTCTCATTGCGCAATATGTTAGAAAGTGGGAAAAACAATACTTCATGTCTTAGTGCTCATAGATATAAAGACCAAAAAATTATGGCTTTAATTAATTTATTATTTATCAAATTTCATGACCTAGAGTTTTTTGGCACAAAAGTGGTCTGGAGCATTTGTTATTTCTTGGCGAGTTTTATTTGATGTTGAAGTTATATAGATTTTTTAAGAGAAATTTTAGTACTGAAATCGTCTCATATAACAACTTGTCGAAAAAATTAATTTATAGAACGAAATTTTCGTAAAATCTGAAAAAAGGTCATATTTTCCCCTTATAAACAAACTTGAAATTTTGAGTCGCGTTGAGCCACCTCAAAATTTTTATTGATTGGCCCAAAACTTTGTATTTCTCAATTGCTTTGCTATTCGCATATTTTCAGAACACTTTTTTATTAAGGGCCACCCTTGTGTCCATGTAAACCTTGTAATCAAACCACAGGTCGCATATATGAATATATTTTGAAATTTCGTATGTCAGCTTCTATCGGCCATTGGGAGAACGCTAATGAAATACGAAATGAATTAATAATGAAATAATAATGAAATAATAATGGATATGCAAACAAACATCAAGATAATGAAAAAAAATATAAAAGGTCATAAAAAAAAGTTTAGCCTGAGAATGCCAAACCCTTGGTATAAAACCTTCTATGGGCAAAAGATGCTTATTTTGCTGCAGCATGTTCTTTAATGTTATAAGAATTATTATTAAGACTTTTTTTATAAAGAAAATTTATTGTATTTTTAATTATATTTGAATAAAATTCCTTGATATATAATTAAATATTTGTAGTGGTCATAAATTCTATACAGAAAAGATTATTTTAGAATCAATTCACTTTTTTGTGTCCGGCAAGAATTCCCTTTTTTTATTCTTTAAAAATGTATATGCCAACTTTATAATAATTTAAAAGTTTCTGCTATAATTTGAATCTTCAAAGGCAGCCTTATACTAAGATTACAGTTTTTTACCACACTCTTGAGAAAATTTTAAAAAGTAACCATTAACTTAGCTACCAAGGCCAGTTTGTCTTACATTTCTAATGTATTTTCCTTAAGATTAAATATAATTTTTTGGAAAATATTTATGGTTTTTTTGTTCATATTTGCTTTTGGTGGTTTTAACAAACTACAGCCAAATGTTGTCGAAACAGAATCAAACCCCTAAACAGCCTTTAGGATATGAAATATTTTAAATATGAAAGGAAATTATTAAAAAAAAAATCCTAACAATTTCAAATATATTAAACAATAACAGTTTTATATTTTACACATTTATATACCAAATAAATTCAATCAATAGCAATTTCAACTACTGCTTCTATACAAATAAATAAAAGATACGAAATTCGTAATATTTTTTTTTATTTATTTGTCTCCCTCTTTAACGAATCAAGAGCAAAAAAAAAACCGATAAGGAAATCAAATTACACTGCAATACAATTTTAAATTTTTCAAGCCTATAGGGGGAAAAAAGGATACATGAGTCTACACTCAATTACCAACATATTGAAGCCATCAGCGGGACAAAGATGATGATGATGATGAAGAAAAAAAGATATTACGAAACCCTAAATCATAAAACCGCATAATGTGGTTAGGACGAGTAGGCAAACAAAATATTTACCATTGTAATAGATATCTTTAAATAAAATTTAACAACAATGGAAAAAAAAAATACTTCTAAATAAGACTCATGCTCTTGTATTGTTGTGTAAAAGCAATAAGTGATACAGCTTTGTACACTTTGACATTATGCAAAATACACACATTTTTGAAACTTAATCTTAACAACAACAGCAACAACAGAAATATAAAAATAAATAATTTTTTTATGAATATTTTAATTTAAAAAAAACTATAATTGTTGTTGTTCACATTTTAAATTATTACAGAATTAATATAATTTTGCTAAGGACAAAAAACTGAAAACAAATCTATAAAATGTGAGAAACAGAACTGAACTTTATCGAAGGATAAACAAACTACCAACAACTATGGCGAAATGTCAATAACAAAAATGCAAATATTCATAAAATTTTATTGGCGTGCAATTAAAATATTTTTTATGTCAAATTCTTAAATTTTCGCTTATTCTTTCCCATTTATTTAATATTTAAAGTTCAAAATGCAGAAATTTAGTTGTACTTGTGGTCAAAGAAGCCATTCATTCATAATCACAGGTTCGGCGAATAAAGCTGTGTCTACACAGGAATGATTTTTTGCATTCTCATTTCTCTGGCCCGACCTAGCCACTGCCCATTATAGTAAAAAGACTATTGAGTGGTACTAAAAAAATGGTGTTATGTTTGTACTGGACAATATTGAGCTTTAGTTAAAAACATCTGAAGGCGATTGAAGGATCAGCGAAAAAGGGGTCTACTTATTTATTTGAGTCTATAGATTATACATCCTCACAGACTAAATATGTAATACAAAGAAATTAAATTAATGCCGTTTTCTTTTCTGACAAAAAATGTCGCACTTTTTTGCCCTCTTTTCGAAAAGTGTATTTATTTATATATTCTGAATTAAGAGCAACGTTATCTTATACATCAGTCGAAAGGTCTCAAAGTCGAGCCCTCGTAAATCACAAAAAATTCCAGCCATTGACTTCTTTCAGGTCATAGTGTGAGAATATTTCCACATTGGTCCCCTTTTTTGAATATTTTCACCCTATGACTTCCAAGAAGATAATAATCAAAATTTTTTGCATTTATAAACACAGCACTTTGATACCTTTCGATTGATATATAATATAAGGTTGCTCTTAATTCAGAATATATAAAAAATACACTTTTCCAAAAAAGGGGAAAAAAAGGGCGACATTTTTTGTCAGAAAAGAAAACGGCATTATTTATTCAAATGAAAAATCTTTTTAGAACATCATTGCTCTCAGGGATATTTATAATATGAAAACATTTGTTGTCATTGTTGGCATTAACAGATCTACGGTATTATAGATTTAATAGATTTAAGTTACGAGTTGCTCTAATTAGAATTTTACCAAGCAGGATCTCAGAATCAACAAAGATACCATTTAATCCCTTATGGAAAGCGTTCTGGAAAAAGTTGAAAATTGTATTAAAAAAAATAAACAATACATCATTGCAAATTTAAAACTTGAATTTAACATTTGTTAACAAAAAAATATAAAAAAATTAACCAACTTATTTGGTTCAATTTTATTACGACAAATGCGTGTACTATTTACTTCACGCGCACCCTTTATCGTTTAATAAATACTAGCAGATTCAAGCTCTAGAAATTCGAGTGCAATTACTAGGCAGCTTTATTTTTCAACTTAGCCAATTCACAAACCAACAATTTTATGGTTTATTACATATTATTGTGAATGAAGAAAACAAACTCATTAATAAACACATTAACAAATTTAATAAACACACACATAGCATATGTATAATTTTATGTATGTGTTAGTAGCAACTTTAAATGCAATTTACTCAAAACAAAGGAACAAATTTAAAAATCTGTAATTCTGAAAAACGGCTAAAAAGAAATACCTTTCAAGTAATATACGTTTGGTCAAAATCGGGATAAAACGGTAGAACAAAACATCGGTCACAAGAAATCGCCTAGCCTATTAATATTATAGATCTAATATATAATCAGACAAGTAAGAAAATTGTAGTCGGTCTAGACCGACACACAAGCACAAAATTTTATCGATATATATGATAATCTCGATCTTACGATTATTTAAGTGAGTCTAATAGGGGTCATATGTATTTACTAGCGATCGTAAAAAAAAACTCTTTTATAACACGTAACTTTTTCTAAGAAATTACATTTTCTTAAAAAAACTTTTCTTCTTAAAAAGTCCTTTTAAAATAATTGCAATATCTTAGAAAATTACATGTTCATAAAAAGTATATTTTAATAAACCCGTACAATTTCCCAAAAAGTAACTTTTCTTGAAGAAGTTCCTATTTTCAAAAACATATATTTTCTTAAAAAGTACATTTCGTTAAAAAATAGTACCCTTTTCTTAGAAAAGAACATTTACTTAAAAAAGTACCTTCTCTAAAATCCTAAAATTGCAAATTTTAGTAATAAGACAATTTCTTTTAAAAAGTTCTTTATCGTAAAAAAATTACTTTTCTTAAAAAGGCCCTTTTCTCAAAAGAATCTTTTTCTTAAATTCAAAAAGTACTTTTTAAAAAAATACCTTTGTTAAAAAGTGAAGTTTGCAAAAAAAAAATTAAATAAACGGTTTTGCTTAAAAAAGTATATTTTTAAAAAAATTTTATATTATAAAATAAAATTACATTTTCTTACAAAAAGTACCTTTTCTTAAAAAACTAACTAAAAACTAAATTTTCTAAAAAAAATAATTTTCTGAAAAAAAATAAAATCTTTTTTAAATAACCGAGTTTGCTTGAAAAAGTATCTTTCCAAAAAAATTACATTTTCTAGAATAAAACTACATTTTCTTAAAAAAGTACCTTTTCTTAAAAAAGTACCTTTTCTTAAAAAGTACCTTTTCTTAAAAAAGCATATATTCTTAAAAAATTATATTATTTAGTTGTTTTTGTTTGGCTGCAGGTCGTTTGAATAAATAAAAAACTTTTGATTTTTATTTAAATATTTTTATTCTTCCCAATATTTCAATTAGCGTCGCTAATCATCTTCGGGGGTATTTAAAAATAATAAAATAACACAAAAAATTTTTTTTTTCTTTTTATACTTGTTGTCCCTCTGTCTTTCCAAAAAATTACATTTTCTAGAATAAAACTACATTTTCTTAAAAAACTACCTTTTCTTAAAAAAGTACCTTTTCTTAAAAAGTACCTTTTCTTAAAAAAGCATATATTCTTAAAAAAGTATATTATTTTGTTGTTTTTGTTTGTAACAAAAACCCAATCAGAGGGACAACAAGTATAAAAAGAAAAAAAAAAATTTTTGTGTTATTTTATTATTTTTAAATACCCCCGAAGATGATTAGCGACGCTAATTGAAATATTGGGAAGAATAAAAATATTTAAATAAAAATCAAAAGTTTTTTATTTATTCAAACGACCTGCAGCCAAACAAAAACAACAAAATAATTAACCATCAATAAGGTCTACTATAAACATACATAAAAGTATATTTTCTAAAAAAAAAATAATTTTCTTATAAAAAATACATTTTTTTTTAATAACAGAATTTGCTTCAAAAAGTATCTTTCTAAAAAATTTACATTTTCTAGAACAAAATTACATTTTCTTAAAAAGTACCTTTTCTTAAAAAAGTGCTTTTTCCTAAAAAGTCCTTTTTATTAACAACATTTTCTTTGCGAAAAGTGTACCATTTCATAAAAAATGTATATTTTCTTGATAAAAATTGCACTTTCTTCAAAAAAGTATATATTTTCTTTCTTTAAAAAAACCTCTTCTTAAATTTTTTTTAATTAGCTTTCTTTTAAAAAAGTACTTTATCGTAAAAAAAATACATTTTCTCAAAAAGTATCTTTTCTTAAAAAAGTGCCTCTTCTTGAAAAGCATAATTTTTTAAAAAGTTGCGTTTCTTGAAAAAGTGTCTCTTCCTATTGATAACTACATTTTCTTAAAAAATTACGTCTGCAAAAATAGTACCTTTTCATAAAAAACAAGTAAGAGTGTTAAATTCGGCTGTGGCGAATCTTTGATACCCTCCACCTCGATATGAGTATTGACGATAAATGTAAACAAAATATTCGAAAAATATGCATGCATTTTCTATATGCATGCGTTTCCGGTTATATGACATAACTTCTCGTTTAATTTAGTATTTGCTAACTAAATAGCTCGCCATAACCTCCAATGCAAAGGTAATGGTTGTGTAGGGTGGATATATTCATTAAATCGTGCTTTTTTTTTTGGCTTTTAACTGGCCAAATATTTCTTAATTTCGGCCATATAGGTCGGATGGAGTAACAAAACAATAACCGAAAAAAGCTCTCTCAACTTTTTTTTTCAAAAAAACATTGCCATATTTGGAAAACATAGAGAATAAATTTATAACAATAAATAATCAAATTAGGGATGCCAAACGCAAAAAACCATATATCGCAAAAATTTTAAATAAAATAATTTGTTCTCTGTATTTTCTGAAGAACTTCAAATATTCATTCAAAAAAAATTGTAAAAAATAACATTCTCATCAAATTGCGTTTATTTATGTAACAATTTTTATGTTCGCAATTCTGAAATATCATTTGAGGTTTTATAAAATTCATTGAATTTAAATTAATGTTTTCTGTAGTCCGATTCTGTAAATTTCAACGATCCGACAATGGCAAAATATATCGACAGCTATTGTTGTTTGCACTAAGGATTAAGTGATTCACTAAGTACACACATCTTAACGACAGTCGACAAATCTATTTTTCTATTTATTTAAATTGTAAACGAGTGGCATCTCTGTCAAAATAAGCGAACAACACAAAGAATAGAAAAAAACAAATTACTTCGTGTTTGACAGGACGATTTTATCTTCATGTTTAATATCTTTATTTTTTTACTAATATTTCTGTTTATTTATTTGAAAATTAAATAATGAATTGAATATGCTATTTAATTTTTTTATTTATATAAAAAAGTTTTTTAATAAAAGCAAAATATTTTCACTATTTTATAATTTTTATTTATGTATTACGACATTTCAACCTAAAAATTTAAGTTTTTATCGATTGAATAAACAACACAATAATGGTTGTCGTTTAGATAACAACAACAGCTGACTTTAACAATAGCGAATATCGTTTAAAATTTTTACTGATAATTTTGCTATTTTCTTTTTTAACGATTCGACTATCGTTAAAAGAAGTTACTAAAAAGCTATTAATTTCTCCTGAATGCCAATATTTTTTTTTAATGTAAACATTTTTTAAATGTAAACATATTTGGTGTTTTTTTTTTGGAATTTGATGCAATTGATGTCTTCTAAATTTAAAGTTATTATTTCCGACGTTTTGATATGATTTTCTGATATTCAATTAATATTTTATAATATATAATTGGAAATTTTAATTCCAGTTTTTAGAATTGATATTTTCTAAAATTTGAATGGAAAATTTAAAAAGTGCAATTTTGTATTTATGTGAATAATACTGCTTTAGTAATTATAAACAATTTTTAAAAATTAGATGTAATCGCAATCAGATATTTTGTAGGTAAAGAAGAATAATAATTCTATATAACTATGTAGAACTGTTTTGAAAGCAAAAAACGCATTGATGAACTCGGTAGCTCTATTTTGTAAAGATAACAAAAAGTTAGTATGCACAACTTATGTTAATATTTGTAAAAGAATAATGAAGAAACGTATGAAATAATAAAAGACCAGCCCGTGTATACTCTTAACATTGTTCTGTATGATATCTAGTTGAAAATATTGACATTCATGTTAAAATAGAATTAACTATTGCAAAGCTAATTAGAACAAAAGTTGTGGCGCCATCTACTGTGGCATAGTCACGCTGAGCAAAATGAAGTGACACTCTGTTAATGCAAAAGAAATGTATTTTCCCCACAACAAAGTATTGCAGAATTTTATGTAAATAAAATAATATACCGATTTATTTCTAACATGCAGTTATTATCGATATACATATATAGAATATATGTATATTATTTGTATTATTTAATATGTGTATGTATGTATATGTAAATATTGCAATACAACATCAAACGTTATTTTTGTGTTTTTCTCTTTAAATAAATTAATACATAAAAATTTTTTTTTTTGCTAAATTTACATTGCTTTCCTTTTATTAACAACTAGGTATTTTAGCATTATTTGCTTTAGATGTTGGTGAATTTTTACTCCCTTTATATTAGCTCGTAGTGTCTGCTTGTCGAAAAAATTTTGGATCAATTTTAACCCCTTTCCCGTGATCCAATCGATCTGAAACTTGGCAGACAGGCTCGTGGCAATGACAGAAATGATCTTATAAATTTTTTTAGTGATGCCAAAACAATGGAAACTGTTAAATTTTTCTACCAGAGTTGATAAAAAAATGTACAAAGGGTTAGTTTTTATTATATTATTACCACAATGACCACCAAAACAACAAGTCCAGCTATAACAACAAGAACAATACAGAAACATCATATTTTTCATTTTTTTTTTATTTTCCAGAGATTTCCCTGGACCTGTTCCACCGATTTCAATGATTTTTGAAATAGAAATCTTCCCATGAATTTGCTGAATCATTCTCACTACAAATGATCACCTTAGATATCCTATTGAGGGCGTGATCGTGACAAGAACAACATAGAAAATTATATTTTTTCAAGACTTTTTTTAGTTCTTTATTCAAATCGCGGGCCCTAATTGACGGATTTGGACGATTTCAAACAGCAAACTTTTTAGGACGTTAGTGAATCATTTTTTATGTCAACGGGCACCCTAGCTACCCGATTGATGCCGTCATCGTGATTTCCACAGACGGACAGACGGACAGACGGAAGTCGCTATATCAACTCCGGTTGTTATAAGGCTCACAAATATATATATTTTATGGGGTCCAACTTTATTTTTCTAATTATTACAAACGGAATGACAAACTTATATATACCCTCTGCACATTGGAGTGGAGGGTATAATAAGTTTTCTTTGTTGAAATTACAATTTCTTAAAAAGAAGTACCTTTTCACCAAAAAATGTATATTTCCCTAAACAAAAACCTTTTCTTAAATAATATATTTTCCTAAAATTTACCTTTTCTTAGAAAAGTGCCTTTTCCTAAAAAAAAGTCTTTTAATTAACTACATTTTCATAAAAAAAGTAAATTTTCTTGATAACAACTACATTTTCTTCAAAAAAAAAGTATATATTTTCATTCTTTAAAAAAAAACCTCTTCTTAAAAAGTATCTTATTTAAAAAAGTAGCTTTCTTAAAAAAATGCCTTTTCTTAAAAAATTACCTTTTCCCAAAAAAAAATGCTTTTTCTTTAAAAAACAATTTTCTTCAGGAGTACCTTCTCGTAAAAAACTGAATTTTTCTTATCAAAGTCCCTTTCAATAACTGTGTTATCTCAAACAAGTAAGAAATCTACAGTCGGTCTAGACCGACTATACGATACCCTATACCATGCGTTTGGAGACCCTATGCCTTAGGTCCAATTAATTAGATACAGAACATAAGCATAAACCAAATTTGAGTGTCATTGTTATTTTTTTTTTTTTTTTGACTTCTGATATGAAAAAGTTCATATCGTATGCATATGCAACTCCAATTTGAGAAAAATCTGTGCAATATTTTTGACTTTCGAAAACATAGCTCGGTGGTAAAAGATTTTCCAACAATAGAGTCTGCGGTTTATGGCTATTTTAAGGAGCTATTCACCTCTTACTATAGTGTATCGAAGTCGTTGAAGATTACTGGGAAAAATGTATCGAGTTAAAAGGAGATTATGTTGAGAAATTTAGAAATTTTTTCCCCAAATTTGTTGTGTTTTTTTCTGGTACAGTTGTTCTGGGATCGCCATCATATATGGCCATAGATGAAAAAAAAAAAAAGTTAAAAAAATTGGCTTCCAGATTGCGTTTTACTTCAACTAAAAAGAAAATATATGCCCGAAAATCATATTTTACTGCTAATGGCTTCACTTTTGCTAATAGAGCCCAGCCCTCGAAATGCGAGTGCAAATTCTAGGAAATTTCACTTTTTCTTATAATAAATAATATTCAAAGAGCCTAAAGGTATTCTAATCATTTTTCACAGGTCAACACAGGGCTTTTGATATTCATAATAAACAGTATGTGTTTTATGTATGTATTTGTAGCAACGTTAAATGAGCATTACTCCAAAAAAAATGTTACATATGGAGCAAATCTGTAAATCTGGTGGACAGCTAAAAAGAAATGCATTTCAAGTGAGGTATTTTTGGTCCAAATCGGTTATTGACTACAATTTATATATCGGTCACAAAAAATAGCCTGCCTATTAATATTATAGATATTGTGGTCATTAGCTCGATTTGCGGTATTTGACTACAATTCAAAGTTCCACACCTCTGCAAAAAACAGTCATTATTAAATGCTTCATTTTGACCACGCTTTTTTCCAAAGGAGTTTTTCGCGCATCTCAAATAAACATTTCGATTCAGTATTTTGAATCAACCTCGACTTTCTAAATTTAAACAATTCAAATTCATTAAGCTTTTTATTTCAAATATTCTTTGAAATAATTGGATGTAATTAGTTTTTATAGAATAAACCAAAAGCCACAGAAATGCGAATAGAGCCGGATTCGTTAATTTATAGTCTTGTTATTATTCTCCTCGAATCTGTTTAAGACATTAAGACCCGGTTTTTGAGATATCAGTTAAACCTAGTTTTGTTAAACCCAGAATTTATTCATCAGTTCCTTTATAAATTTGGATATGTCTGAAAAAATTAATTCTCGTTTTAACTAAACTAGGTTTAACTGACATCCCAAAAACTGGGCCTAAGTAAATAGAAAACTCATTACAAATTTACGTAAAAAATATTTCAAGGTCTGTTTAAGACGTTGAATTGAAAGAGAATAAATTAGAAATTAATTTAAAGCAAAACTTTTCAAACTAACCTAAAAGCCATAGAAAAAGCTGTCATATGTAACCTTATCAATTGTAAGAATGCTCATTTGTTATTTACTGCCGCCTCAAAGTATGCAATCAAAAGTAAAGAGGTGTTTTTTTTTTTCAAATAATTTGCATAAATCGTTAAAACACACTGTTCGAAACTCAGAATGTGATTCTGAGTCGATCGGTATAATAAAAGATGGATCTGGATCTAATATTTTTGGTAGTTAAAAACAGAAGATTTACTTTTTTACTTACTTTAAAAAGTACCTTTTCTTAAAAAAAGTGTATTTTCTTAAGAAAGTACCCTTTCCTAAAAATGCACATATTATTAATAAGACAATTTCTTTTAAAAAAGTTCTTTATCGTAAAAAAATATATTTTATTAAAAAGTACCTTTTCTCCAAAGAATCTTCTTTTTAGACAAGTAAGTACCTCTTCTCAAAAAGTACTTCTTAAAAAAATACATTAGTTAAAAAGTGAAGTTTTCAAAAAAAGTCTTTTTTAAATAACCGAATTTGTTTCAAAAAAAATACTACATTTTCTAAAATAAAATCACATTTTCTTACAAAAATTAGATTTTCTCACAAAAAGTACCTTTTCTTAAAAAAGAATATTTTCTTAAAAATGTATATTTTCTTAAAAAAGTATCTTTTCTAGAGAAAAAATATATTTTCTTATAAAAAATAAATTTTTTTTAAAAGTCCCCTTTTTTTAAAAAAAGTAGCATTTCTTAAAAAGTACATTTTCTTAGAAAAGTATATGTTCTTAAAAAAGTAGATTTTCTTAAAAACGTAATTTTCCTTAGAAAAAAACAAGTCCTATAAAAAGTACCTTTTCTTAAAAAAGTACTTTTTAAAAAAAATAATATTTCTTTAAATAAAGTAATTTTCTTAAAAGAGCACCTTTTCTTACATAAGTAGATTTTCTTAAAAAAGTGCCTCTTCTTAACAAGTTCAATTTCTTCATTTTCCTGAAAAAGTGCCTTTTCCTATTGATAATTAGATTTTCTTAAAAAATTACCTCTGCAAAAACAGTACCTTTTCATAAAAAAATAAGTTTTCTTTGTAAAAATTAAATTTTCTTAAAAAAAGTACCTCTTCTTCAAAAAAGTATATTTTCCAAAAAAAAAACCTTTTCTTAAATAATATATTTTCTTAAAAAGTACATTTTCTTAGAAAAGTGCCTTTTCCTAAAAAAGTCCTTTTTACTCACCACATTTTCTGAAAAAATTACCTCTGAAAAAAGGGTACCATTTCAAAAAATAAATTTTCTTGATAAAAATTACATTTTCACATTTTCTTCAAGATAAGTATATTTTTTTTTTCTCATTTTAAAAAGTACCTTTTTTAAAATATTAGCTTTCTTTTAAAAATTTCCTTATTCGTAAAAAAATACCTTTTCTTAAGAATTACCTTTTCTCAAAAGAATATTTTTCTTAAACAAGTCTCTAGTCGCAAAAAGTACATATCCTTAAAAAAGCACCTCTTCTTAAATTTGTTAAATAGTTAAGTTTCCAACATAAATCGTTTTTAAACAACAGAATTTGCTCCAAAAAGTATATTTCTAAAAAAAAGTTTACATTTTCTAAAATAAAATTAAATTTTCTTAAAAAAGTACCCTATCTTAAAAAAGTATCTTTTCTTAAAAATTATATTTTCTTAAAAAGTATCTTTTCTAAAAATAAATAATTTTTCTTATCTACAATAAATTTTCTTAAAAAAGTACCTTTTTCCTAAAAAGTACATTTTCTTTAAAAAGTACCTGTTCGTAAAAAAGTAGATTTTTCTTAAAAAAATACCTTTTAAAAAAAATAAATTTTTTTAATAATTTTCTTAAAAAAACATCTTTTCTTAAAACATAATTTCTTACAAAAGTACTTTCGCTTATAAAAAGTATCTCTTCTTTACAAGTTACCTTTTCTTTAAAAAGTGCCTCTTAGAAAAGTACTTTTCCTAAAAAAGTCCTTGTTGATAACTACATTTTCTTAAAAAATTACCTTTGCAAAAATAATAACTTTTCATAAAAAAATAGTTTTCTTTGCAAAAATTACATTTTCTTAAAAAAGAAAAAAAATCTTTTCTTAAATAATATATTTTCTTAAAAAGTACCTTTTCTTAAAAAATGCCTTTTCATTTCATAAAAAAAAAAAAAATTTACTTGATAAAAACCACATTTTCTTAAAAAAAAAAAACTATATTTTCTTTCTTTAGATAAAACCTCTCCTTAAAAAATATCTTTTAAAAATAAAAATCGGCTTTTTTAAAAAAGTACCTCATCTTAAACAAGTACGTTTTCTAAAAAAAAAACTTTTTTTTTTAATTCTTATTCTTACAGATTACCTTTCTCAAGAAAGTGCATTTTCTTTAAAAAAAAAAAAAAAAGTCCCTTTCAATAACGATATTATCTTCAAAAAATAATTTACATTTACATTACATTTTCTTAAAAAAAGTACCTTTACTTAAAAAGGAAACTTTGAATAAAGTATTATAATAAGTCTTCTTAAAAGAGTATTTTCTGTTATTTTCAACAGAGAAATTAGTGGCCTTGCCACGGAAAGTACAGCTTTTGATAATCATTTACATAAAGGAAGTTAAAAATCTCACCAATGTTTGAATTCTGGTCGCTCAGTTAAAACTCTTGAAATATAGAAAATTGTTATGTATTCTTCAAATTAAAATAAAATTGATGCATTACTTATTAAATTGTTGGCATCCAATTGATAAGTTAATCTTCTTTATAAAACTAATATAAACAATAATGATATAAAAAGAAAATAATATAAAAACCAATTATTCACATTTTTTTATATATTTTATGGTATTTTCTGCATCATCATGACTATATTTGCTTTAGTTTTCTTTACATTCCATTCTGTGGACATTTATTGTTTCCAAGATTAAACCAACAAATATTCTCAGCTTGTTATTTACAATTTAATTTTGGTATTTATTTGTTTTTGTCCTTTTCTTCTTTTAGGCCGACTTAACCATACAGAAAAAACGTAAACGTCTCCGATTACGTATTGGCAAATTTTCCAATGATAAAGCGAATGTGACCACAACCAGTCTAGGTCTGGTCGAAGGTAACTCAACAAATACTGTCAACACTGTTGAAGTCGAAGATACAGAATTCAGCAGCAGTAATGTTGACAGTAAAAGTCGAGCTGGCATTGAAGTGACCACCATCAATTTAAACACCACTGAAGAGGTAAAGTATCCAATTACCATAATATTTTCTTTAGACAGATTGTTCGAAGTTCGAAGAAAATCCCAACATATATTGTGAATATTTATTTAAGTGAAAAGAAAAAAGTTTGTGCTAAATTATGTTATGTAACTCTGTTTGTGTGTGTGTGTATAAATCCGATTACTATTTTATCCCTTGCCAGAGTTCGAAATTCATTTCCACAATTTTCTTTTTTTTCCAATCTTATTGACCAAAGGAGGGTTGTATTTATGCTTATTAAACATGTCAAGCTTTAATAGATTTGTATTGAGGCAGGGTAAATCATAATAATAAAATTGATTCAATATCTAAAAGGCACTATTGAAAAAAAGGAAATGAAAATATTAAATATCAACAACCAATTTGCTAGAATAATAACCAAAGGAAAAAAAAACAAATTAATGGGAAACATTAGAATTTATTTTTTTAAATTAAGATTTAGTAAATTTGATTTTATGGTGTTGGTTTTTATATTTTGATGTAATTTGTCAGCTTGCAAGATGGGTAGACGCAGATGGCAATGAATTTTGAATATGTTATAGAAGCCCTAAAAATAAGCGACCCTTACTTTTTAACTGCCCAATCTCTTATTTATGGATTGAAAAAAGGTACGGCAATTTTTTTATATTTGATTTTTAATCTAAAGAAACCATATACAAATTGGGATAAAGACATACACGATTATGAATAAATAATGGTTTCATATGTTTATACATGAAATTTTAAATTAAAACTAGTATAGCCCAGCACTCGCAGTTCGAGTGCAAATTCTACGAAATTTTATTTTTTCATTCAATTTTTGTCTTCCAATGTGTTTTTAATCTATATATATAAAAAAATTTATGAACATTTAAATGAGCCTAAAGGTATGTTAATCAATTTTAGCAATTCACAATTCAACACAGAGCGTCTGACTTATAATTTAAATCATTCGCACTAACATGCTGTAACGAATTATTATAATTATACCCTCCACTCCAGTGTGCAGAGGGTATATATAAGTTTGTCATTCCGTTTGTAATAATTAGAAAAAAAATTTTGGACCCCATAAAATATATATATTTGTGATGCTTATAACAACCGGAGTTGATATAGCGATGTCCGTCTGTCCGTCTGTCCGTCTGTGGAAATCACGATGACGGCATCACTCGGGCAGCTAGGATGCTCTTTGACTTAAAAAATGATTCACTAACATCCTGAAAAGTTTGCTATTTAAAATCGTCCAAATCGGTCGATTAGGGCCCGAGATTTGAATGAAGAAATAAAAAAAGTCTTGAAAAAATATAATTTTCTATGTTGTTCTTGTCACGATCACGCCCTCAATAGCGCTGCTACAGTAATCATTTTTAGTGAGAATCATTCACCAAATTCATGGGAAGATTCTTGTTTCAAAAACCATTAAAATCGGTGGAACGCGTCCAGGGAAATCTCTGAAAAAGTAAAAAAAAAATTAAAAATATGATGTTTCTATATTGTTCTTGTTGTTATTCTAAATGTTGTGTTGTTGTCATAGCTGGACTTGTTGTTTTTCTGGTCGTTGTGGTAATAATATAATAAAAGCTAACCTTTGTACATTTTTTTTATTAACTCTGGTAGAAAAATTTAAAAGTTTCCATTGTTTTGGCATCACTAAAAAAATTTGTTAGATCATTTCTGCTATTACCACGAGCCTGTCTGCAAAATTTCAGATCGAATGGATCACGGGAAAGTGGTTAAAATCGATCCAAAATTTTTCCAACAAGCAGACACTACGAGTTAATATAAAGGGAGTAAAAATTCACCAACATCTAAAGCAAATAATGCTAAAATACCTAGTTGTTATTAAAAAAAAATAATGTAAATTTAGCAAAAAAAATTTAAAGTATTAATTTATTTAAAGAGAAAAACACAAAAATAACGTTTGATGTTGTATTTTTTGTGTGTAATATTTACATATACATACATATTAAATAATACAAATAATATACATATATTCTATATATGCATATCCATAATAACTGCATTTTAGTAATAAATCGATATATTATTTTATTTACATAAAATTCTGCAATATTTTGTTGTGGGGAAAATACATTTATTTTGCATTAACAGAGTGTCACTTAATTTTGCTCAGCGTGACTATGCCACAGTAGATGGCGCCACAATTTTTGTTCTAATTAGCTTTGCAATAGTTATTTCTATTTTAACATGAATGTCAATATTTTCAAATAGATATCATACAGAACAATGTTAAGAGTATACACGGGCTGGTCTTTTATTTCATACGTTTTTTCATTGTTCTTTTACAAATATGAACATAAATTTGGCATATTAACTTTTTGTTGTCTTTACAAAATAGAGTTACCGAGTTCATCAATGAGTTTTTTGCTTTCAAAACAGTTCTACATACATAGTTATATAGAATTATTATTCTGCTTTACTTACAAAATATCTGATTGCGATTACATCTAATTTTTAAAAATTGTTTATAATTACTAAAGCATTATTATTCACATAAATACAAAATTGCACTTTTTAAATTATCCATTCAAATTTAAGAAAATATCAATTCTAAAAACTGGAATTAAAAATTTCCAATTATAAATTACAATTAATTCAATTTCAGAAAATCAAAGTAAAACGTCGGAAATTATAATTTTAAATTTAGAAGACATCAATTGAATCTTTAATATATAAATTTTATTCGTTAAAGACAAATTGAAATTCCAAAAAAAAAAAACACAAAATACCTACGTTTACATTTAAAAAATTTTTACATTTAAAAAAAATATTGACATTCAGGAGAAATTAATAGCTTTTCAGTACCGCGATTCAGTAACTTCTTTTAACGATAGTCGAATCATTAAAAAAAAGAAAATAACAAAATTATCAGTAAAATGTTTAAACGATATCGCTATTGTTAATCTCAGCTGTTGTTGTTATCTAAACGACAACAATTTTTGTGTTGTTTATACAATCGATAAAAACTTAAATTTTTAGGTTGAAAGGTCGTCATACATAAATAAAAATAAAATAGTGAAAATATTTTGCTTTCATTAAAAAACTTTTTATATAAAAAAAAATTTAAATAGCATATTCAATTCATTTGGGCAATTCACAACGGGTGTTGTATATTGTATTTTTTATTAAAATACACAATACAATCATTTGTTGTGAACAGTCAGTTGTATTTTCATAATGTAAAACGTTTTCTTTAGTAATTATCGACCCAACGAGGAAATGTCGCTTCGTCACTTCTGTTATTTCGTACAAGAGAAAGCACGTGCCGGTGTTTGCTTTTTGGTCATAAGATATACCCTGGCGTTTTAGTTACGTACCTCTTCCATTTTAATCTAGAATACAAAAAAAAAGTTAAAATGTTTTGGTTGAGACTGAAAGAGAAAATACATACTAAAAATATAAACATTAATTTTTATATAAATAAACTTTTCGTTATTTGAATTATTTGTCATTTGATATTTTATAATTATTTATGCTGTTAAAATTGTATGTATTTGTTTTTTCTTTTTCATAAAAACTAGCCTTCACTTGGGACTGTTATGTTATGATACAATATATAACATTTACTAAACACAGCAAATGAAGTTGTATCGTTGTATCAGATTTTTCAATGCAAATTACCAATAACAATTTTACACTATTGTAAAGTAATACACGATACAACAGATACAACGATACAACACCTATTGTGAATTGCCCAATAGTGAAAATATTTTGCTTTCATTAAAAAACTTTTTATATAAAAAAAAATTTAAATAGCATATTCAATTCATTTGGGCAATTCACAACGGGTGTTGTATATTGTATTTTTTATTAAAATACACAATACAATCATTTGTTGTGAACAGTCAGTTGTATTTTAATAATGTAAAACGTTTTCTTTAGTAATTATCGACCCAACGAGGAAATGTCGCTTCGTCACTTCTGTTATTTCGTACAAGAGAAAGCACGTGCCGGTGTTTGCTTTTTGGTCATAAGATATACCCTGGCGTTTTAGTTACGTACCTCTTCCATTTTAATCTAGAATACAAAAAAAAAGTTAAAATGTTTTGGTTGAGACTGAAAGAGAAAATACATACTAAAAATATAAACATTAATTTTTATATAAATAAACTTTTCGTTATTTGCATTATTTGTCATTTGATATTTTATAATTATTTATGCTGTTAAAATTGTATGTATTTGTTTTTTCTTTTTCATAAAAACTAGCATTCACTTGGGACTGTTATGTTATGATACAATATATAACATTTACTAAACACAGCAAATGAAGTTGTATCGTTGTATCAGATTTTTCAATGCAAATTACCAGTAACAATTTTACACTATTGTAAAGTAATACACGATACAACAGATACAACGATACAACACCTATTGTGAATTGCCCAATTATTTAATTTTCAAATAAATAAACAGAAATATTAGTAAAAAAAATAAAGATATTAAACATAAAAATAAAATCATCCTGTCAAACACGAAGTAATTTGTTGTTTTCTATTCTTCTTTGTGTTTTTCACTTATTTTGACAGAGATGCCACTCGTTTACAATTTAAATAAATAGAAAAATAGATTTTTCGACTGTCGTTAAGATGTATGCACTTAGTGAATCCTTTAATCCTTAGTGCAAACAACAATAGCTGTCGATATATTTTGCAATAAATTTTATAAAACCTCAAATGATATTTAAGAATTGCGAACATAAAATTGTTACATAAATAAACGCAATTTGATGAGAATGTTATTTTTTATATATAAATTTTCAAAATTTTTTTTGGATGAAAATTTAAAGTTTTTAAGAAAATAAAGAGAACAAATTATTTTATTTAAAATGTTTGGGACATTTAGTTTTTTGCGTTTGGCATCCCTAATTTGAATATTTATTATTATAAATTTATTCTCTATGTTTTCCATATATGGCAATATTTTAATAAAAAAGTTGAGAGAGTTTTTTTTTTTTTGGTTATTATTTTGGTTCTCCATCCGACCTATATGGCCTCAATGAAGAAATATTTGGCCAGTTAAAAGAAACTATACAGCCATCTCCAATTAGCACGATTTAATGCATGTAGCCACCCTACACAACCATTACCTTTGCAATTGAGGTTAGGGCGAGCTATTTAATTAGCAAAAACTAAATTAAACGAGAAGTTATGTCATATTACCGGAAACGCATGCATATAGGTATATAACCTAAATGCATGCCGATCAGCAACCACGATGACCAAAAAGCAAACACCGAAATAAATCCAAAATAATAGAAAAGAAGAAAACCAACCCAAAGAATTTGCTGAAATAATTTGGTATTAAGTTTAACAAATTGTTTACTTTTTCATTTACATTTTTTATCAAGACTCAAACCGAGGTGGAGGGTGTCAAAGATTCGGCACAGCCGAATTTAACATTCTTACTTGTTTTTTTTAATTTAATTTAATATATTTTTAAGACAGAATAAACATAAATTTTATCATTCTCAGCTTCTCATCCATATGTACTATCACTATGCCAATTTTCAGGCTCCCCCGTGCCCGCATATTGCTTAAAAAGGGAACTAAAAATTTACCTTCACATATTAATATATAGATTCAGAATTCTTACTCGCAATTCTATGTTAGTGAGGTCGTATTTCAGTTTCTTTTTTTTATAGCGGCTACTTTGTATTTTATGCGATTTTTTCCCGAAGAGATCCCTTATTTTCGATGGTGGCAAGCCTGTTCATATATATAGGCAATACGGATATCAATAAACTTTATTTTCGGGAGTACATAACTAATATGCCCAATAGAGTGGTCCTTAAAAATGAAAATGCGATTTTGGGGAGTGTCGGGAACCAGTTTGTTTCCTTTCTATATAAAACTAATCAACGTAAAGTTTGGGCACAATCGGATAAAGAAAAGCCAAGCCTGAAATCGATTGAAAATTTCAAGTGTGTTTATATGGGGAAAATATGACTTTTTTCAGATTTGATGAAAATTTCGTTCTATAAATAAATTTTTTTGATAAGTTGTTATAGAAATCGATTTTAGTACTAAATTTTCTTTTCAAGAAGCTATATAACTTCAAAATCGAATAAAAACTGGCCAAGAAATAGCAAATGCCCCAGACTACTTTTGTGCCAAGAAAAACTAGGTCATGAAATTTGTTGGCATTTTTTTTCAACTTTAAAAAATTGATAAGAGCAAATTTTTTTTGGTCTCGATACTCATAAGTGCTTATTCATGAAGTATTGTTTTATTACCACTTTGCTAACATGTTGCGCAACTTTGTTGATAAATTTTTTAAAACTCCTTTTTTAAATATTAAAAAATTTTCTTAAAAAAATTTTCAACAATGGATCTGCCACTTTAAGGTTTTTTCTAAATATATATTAGAGATTAACTGTGTGAAATTTTGGGTAAATTCCTGTGTCAGCATTTTTTACAAGGATTTTTTTTTTGCGGATTTCGTTAAAAATTAAATTTTTGTGAAATATTCAGTAAATATTCTTTCTAAATACTTTGTATCAAAAAATAATTACATTTCTACTTTTATATGTTTCGGAAGAAAAATAATATGCCCCATTGACCCTTTTGGAATAGGGGTCACATATGACCCCGAGCTAATAAAAGACGATTTATTCAAAAAAATTCAAAGATTTAGTACGTGCTGTTGCATTTTTAGATGCGATGCTTAAAATATAATAACCAAATGAGCAAGTCTTCCATGCTAAAAATGTGGAATAAATCGAGCATTCCTTTCCGAGGCCAAACTTTGAATTTTGGCATATTTAAAAATAGTTAATACCTAAAAATAATGTATTGTTCTAGTAAACTGGATCAAACCCTTATTATTGGTTGGGAAATAAAACTCTGCAAAATTTTGCGAAAACTTACTCTTATGTGCTCTCTGAAAATTCATTCCCCAGAAAATTTCATAAATATTGATTTAAGCGATTTTGGGTCCCAGAAAACTAAAATTGCTTCAGCTGTTTTATTATTTCTGCAGAATTTTTGTTATTTTCTCCATCGACATGGGAATCTTATGAATATTTAAAAAATAGTAACAATGTCTGCAAGGAATTATTTATAGTAAACGATACTGACGAAAAAGGCGTTGAGTTCATAAAAGATTTTTATAAAGTGTTAACAAATAATGAAGAAGAAAAGCAGTTTTTATCCGGATAGTAGAATCAATATAAATTGTTTTTAAAAATAATATAATTTTATAATGAAATTGGTTAAAAGTTGCTTTAATTTATATTAGCGAGCAGTCAACAGATAATTGCACCAAAGATATATGGATAATTTTGACCCCAGGAGCACTGAAAGTTTAAATGAATAATAATTAACCGCATTATATTTCTTAAATTCTAAATAGTGGTTTCATAGACTTTAATAGAAAACCACGTTTTCGATAATCTTTATTTAAAAATGTCTTAAAAACCAAAGCTGGCCTTGGCAACGTGTTAACGTTCTCGGATTTATTCCAAATTTAAAGAACTGAAGATATACACATTTGGTTAATTTTTTTTAAGTAACGCTTTTAAAAAATCAACAGTATTTGCGAAATATTTGAATTTTTGAATAATTTGTCATTTATTAGCTTGGGGTCATATGTGACCCCAACTACAAAAGGGTTAATGGGGTCATATTATTTTTTCCGAAACCCTAGGCTATTAAGATAGAATATAGTTTTTAAAAGTAGAGAACTGATAAATTTTTGATATAAATAATTTAGGAAGATTCCATATACTGAATATTTCACAAAAATACCATTTTTCTCGAAATCCGCAAAAAAAAAATCGTTGTCAAAAAAATTCAGGCACAGGGATTTAGCTAAAAATTCACACAGTTATTCTCTAAGATATATTTAACAAAACCGCGTAGTATCAGATCCATTTCTTTCAATTTTGTTTAAGAAAAGTTTTTAGAACTTGAAAAATGAGTTTTCAAAATTTTATATAAAAAATTTCGCATTTTCGGTCTCAATGCGCAACACGGTTACAACGTGGTAATAGAACAGTACTTCATAGCTGAGGACTCACAGGTATAGAGACCTAAAAAAATATTGGCTTTAATCAATTTCTTTCTTTTTTTTTTTTTGGTATAAAAGTGGTTTGGGGCATTTGCAATTTCTAATCGAGTTTTTATTCGATTTTCAAGTTATATAGCTTTTTAAAGATATAATTCAGTACTTAAATCGATTCATATAACAACTTGTCGAAAAAATTAAACTATAGAACGAAATTTTCGTAAAATCTGAAAAAAGGCCATATTTTCCCACACACTTGAAATTTTCAATCGATTTCCGGCGCGGCTTTTCTTTATCCGATTGTCCCCAAACTTCAAATTTATTAGTTTTATATAGGAAGGAAACAAACTGGACCCCGAAACTCCACAAAATCGCAATTTGAAAAATGTCCATATGACGTAGGACCACTCCAGTGCTCAATAAATTTTGAATTTGGAAAATTTGAGACATACTCCCATAAAAAAAAATTTTCGAAAAATTAAGTTTTTTAACAAATTTTTTTATACAGTTTTTTGAAACTGTATATAATACTCCATGCAGAATTGCCCAATTTTTTTAAACAAATTTAAGACAAAAGATATATGCACTGTTCCAACCAGTTTTCATGATCGTAAATGGTACATTCCAGCTTTCATTACGTACTTACCCAAGTATCCATTATATTGCACAATATTTTTAAAAAATAATTTAAAAATGTTAATTATTTCAATATGTATTATTCTTTCCATTTTAAAATATATATTTATACAATAATTTCAATTCCTTCTCAAACAACGCATATATTAATAGTTAATATTTATTTTGCACAATAAAAAAAATTTTGTAAATTTTAAATACATTTTCAATACGCAATTCAATTCAATTCTTTATAAACATAATATTTACATGTGACTTAGTTTAATAATTTTGATCAAGAGTTCCAGGTTTCATTTCTTATTTACCCAAATATCCCTTATATTGCACAATATTTTTTTTTAAATTATTTTGAAAATGTTAGTTATTTCAATACGTATTATTCTTTCAATTTTAAAAAATATATATAAAATAATTTCAGTTCCTTCTCAAACAATACGTATATTAACAGTAAATATTTATATTGCACAATAAAATAAAATTGAATAAAAAGTTAGATACATTTTCAATACGCAATTCAATTCAATTCTTTATAAACATAATTTAGTTTAATAATTTTGATAAAGAGTTTAAAATTTTTCTCGTTTTCATGATCTTAAAAGCTACATTCCAGGTTTCATTTCTAACTTACCCAAATATCATTTATATTGCACAATATTTTTAAAAAGATAGTTTTTAAAATGTTAATTATTTCAATACGTATTATTTTTCAATTTTAAAAAGTAGATATAAATAAATTTCAGTTCCATCTCAAACAATACATGTATTATTAGTAAATATTTATATTGCACAATAAAAGAAAACTGAATAAAAAATAAATAAATAAATACATTTTTCATACGTAATTCAATTCAATTCAATTCTTTATTAACATAATATTTACATGTGATTTATTTTACTAATTTTTCTCCTTTTCTGCTTAATGGATAGAACTTGAAATTGTAAAATTTAACACAAAAAAATTATTTTTTTATCAAAATAAAAGTTTTTAATTCGAAATATAAATACATGGCATAAAAAAATCGCATATGATAAAAAAAAAATTATAAAAAAAGAAAATTTTTTATCAAAAAAAATTTTATCAAAAAAATTTTATCAAAAAAAAATCACAAAAAAAAAATTTTTTTTTTTTTTTTTAATACAGTACATCAGTACATATTTTCAAATATGGCTTCATTTTTGCATAAATAAGTTCCGATGATACCACCAGCGTATAAACCGCACCAACCGATGCATTTTTATAAATGTAGTGGAGTCCGTGGGGTTTGTTGGGGATTGGTCTAACTCCATATATGGCAATTTTATTTAAGCTGAACACAATTTTGCGATATTTTGCGACGCATATGATGATCGCATAGTGGACGAACAGAGTGCCAATTCCGTCAATCGATGACGAATCTATAAATTCAGATCATCTTCCACAATTTCATTTACAACGGCGATATTCTCTTCATTATATGCATCACAAAAATTGCGAAGTCGTTACGCGAATCGATGACTGATTTTCAAGAGTTTTTTTTTACATTTTCATTGAAATCTCTGGATCTGTTCAACCAATTTTGCTCATTTTAAACAACAGTCTTTTAAGGATCCCAGTGAGTAGTTTTCACTCAATATGAGCTATTCATTTAATATGTTAAGGGCGCGATTGTGATTTCCACAGACGGACAGACGGACATCATTGTATCAAATCTGCCCAAGAGTATATATATTTTTTATGCGCTCCAGATTTAGTTTATAATTATTTCAAATAGAATGGGGGGTATAAAAGTCAATTTTTTGATATCTAAATATGATATTGGGCAGTTAAAAAAAATACAGGTCACTTATGTTTTCGTGTTCTGTAACATATCCCAGATTTATCATGATCTGCGGGTACCACCCATGAGACCTTCCTGGTTAGTTTCATATGACTCAACGAGAAATAAAATGTTGCTTCATATTGCACTTAAATTCCAGAGTTCATATTTTTTCAGAAAATTTGAATTGAATTTAAATAAATATATTAAAACTTTTCAAACACACACTTTGCTAAGTATTAAATATTGCTACACTAAAATCATTTTAAAAAAACTTCTCAGTCCATAAAACAGTAAGTTTTCTTTTGCTATAAACGTAGAGTGTAGCTCATGGTGGCTTTAAAATACATAATAAAAAAAAAATTAACAACAAATTGTACATAAACTGCACCTGAGATTTATGGTGAATTTATATGGCAAAATGAAATACTTTAAGCTGAATTAAATAATGAACCAAAAATAAACAATATAATGGCTGTGACAAGAGTGCCAAGTTGTGAAAGTTTAATTCCAAATACAGAAAACACGCAAATGGACATAAACAAAGAAAAGCCCAAACGAGTATTAAAACAATATGAAGCGCTAAATGGGTCAACAAAAACTCTAGTTTATAATTTTAACATTTCTACTGGCCAATCGATCCTTATTTTCTTTCCATTTTGTTTTCTGGCGTATTGCGTACTTTTTTTATGGCAATACAGTTTTTTCCTTGGCCATAAAATTGCAACTTAATTTTATTTTTTATGTTACTGCCAGATATTGTGGATTTTTCATTTCGTTTATTTATTTTTTTTCTCGGTTTTTATGATTATAGACATCAATATGTTTGTATGCCTGTGCACACAAATACTCAGCACTATAAAAATAAATAAAAAATTAAGAACAACCAAAATGGAAAACTGTAATGATGCGTACGGGTTTTGACGCAACAAAAAATAAAAAATCGAATATTAAGTTTTCGATTCCCTTAGTACTAATATTTTATAAATATAATAATGGCAGCTTAAATTCTGTACAGATGTGTGAACATACATATATAAACTCGTACACGCATAACGCTGCAAGAATATACTCATGATATTAATTTTTTTTATTGAAAATATTATTGGCTTCATAAATTCAATAAAGTTTCACCAGAAATGAAAAGTTTAAAAAAATTTTCAATATATAAAATTTAAAAAAAAATATTCATTTTATTGGCAGCAATAAAGAGATTATTTAACTTTATAAAACTTCAAGTGAACACAAACTGAAAACGATGCACAGAATTAAAGTAGCAACAAATTTTGTTGTGATGGCACTCCCATTTTCTCAGTGAATGGAGGTAACATGGAATCTCTTCCTAATATCTAATATACCGGAATAGATGATTTAACAGTCGTCTAATGGCAAATATGCGTGACAACTGTTTTATCAGCTAATAATATCATGTAATCAAAGTTTTTACGATGCAGCACAATCAACTGTATAGAATGGCTCAAAAATCGAATAACGTTTAGCAGTTGTAGTATTTATTCTTTATTTTTAAATAACTTTATAAAAATTCTACAAATTATAATTACATTTTCAAATGTTAATAAAAAATTTTAGACACTGATAAAAATCGTCTGTCAAAAGTGTTATTATTGATGTGTAAACATCTATACGCGCAGGGGGGTAAATTTCTATTTCACAATACAACCACAAAAACAGCGTAACTCTCAGAGGTAGGACAAAATCGGTGTGACTTCTGACTGTATTGGTGAAAAAACTATGATATGTAATAACCTACTTGAAAAATGAAAAATAAAAAATTAAAAACTTAAAATAAAAAATGAAAAACGAAAAATGAAAAATAAAAAATAGAAAATCAAAAATGAAAAAAAAATGAAAAATGAAAAATAAAAAATTAAAAACTTAAAACAAAAAATGAAAAACGAATGAAAAATCAAAAATTAAAAAAAATTAAAAGTAAAAAATTAAAAATAAAAGGTGAAAAATGATAAATTAAAAATAAAAATGAGAAATAAAAATGAAAAATAAAAAATAAAAAAAGAAAAATGAAAAACGCAAAATTAAAAATGAAAAATGAAAAAAATAAAAAATGAAAAATGAAAAATGAAAAATAAAAAATGAAGAACGGAAAATAAAAAATTTGAAATAAAAAATGAAAAATAAAAATAAAAAATTAAATATGAAATATGAAAAAATGACAAATGAAAAATAAAATATCAAAAATGAAAAATAAAAAATGAAAAAAAAAATAAATAAAAAATTAAAAATAAAAAATTAAAAATGAAAAATAAAAAATGAAAAAAAAATTAAAAATAAAAAATGAAAAATAAAAATTGAAAAATGAAAAACAAAAAATGAAAAAGGAAAAATGGAAAATAAAAATGAAAAATAAAAAATAAAAAAAGGAAAACGCAAAATGAAAAATTAAAAATGAAAAACACAAAACAAAAAATTAAATATAAAAAATGAAAAATATAAAATGAAAAATACACAAGTAAGAAAATTATATCTAGACCGACTATACGATACCCAATACCATGCATTTAGAGACCCTATCTCTCAGGCCCAACTAACTGGATATAGAAAATAAGCATAAACCAAATTTGAGTGGGATTTTTATTAATTTTTTTGGCGGCAGATATGAAAAAGTTCATATCGGATACTATATTTAAATGGGGACTAGGTCGGAAAATGGACCGATCCTGACCATATTTGGTAAAGTCACTTATACCTTGAAAAAATATATACAAACCAAATTTGAGAAAAATCTGTGCAATATTTTTGTTTTTTGATAGATTTAAGTGAAGATCGGGAAGCAGCTCTATATGGGGCCTATGACTAAGAGTTGTTATATAGGCATCATTTTGTAGACTACTCATTAATGGATGTAATAAACACATACAAACCCAATTTGACTGAGATCTATATGATAATTTGGAACTTATGGCAATTTATGTCGAGATAATAGGGGTCATTTGTATGGGGCTAGATCTGAACATGGACCGATTCTCACCAATTTCAACAGCGTTCATCCCATGGCCGATGGAAGCTTATGTACCAAATTTCATCAAAATATATACATATTTGCGACCTGTAGTTTGATTACAAGCTTTACATGGACACACAGACGGGCGGGCGGACGGACGGACGGAAGGGCATTGCTATTTCGACTCAAAAAGTGATTCTGAGTCGATCGGTATAATTAGAGATGGGTTTAGGTCAAATATTTTTGGTAGTTACAAACAGCAGCACAAAGTCATACCCAAACCAATAAAAAATTAAAAATAAAAATGAAAAATTAAAATGAAAAATAAAAAATATAAAATGAAAAATGAAAGACGAAAAATTAAAAATGAAAAATATAAAATAAAAAACGAAAAATTAAAACGAAAAATAAAAAATGAAAAATGAAAAATAAAAATAAACAAGTAAGAAAATTATAGTCGATCTAGATCGACTATACGATACCCAATACCATGCATTTAGAGACCCTATCTCTCAGGCCCAACTAACTGGATATAGAAAATAAGCATAAAGCAAATTTGAGTGGGATTTTTATTAATTTTTTTGGCTGCAGATATTAAAAAGTTCATATCGGATGTTGTATCTATATGGGGACTTGGCCCAAAAATGGACCGATACTGACCATGTTTGGTAAAGTCTCTTGTATTTTGCAAAAATATATACAAAAAAAATTTGAAAAGAATCTGTGCAATATTTTTGTTTTTTGATAGATTTAAGTGAAGATCGGGAAGCAGCTCTATATGGCGCCTATGACTAAGAGTTGTCATATAGGGCTACATTTTTGGACTACTCATTAGTGGATGTAATGAACGCATACAAACCCAATTTGAGTAAGATCTATATGACAATTTGGATCTTATGGCAATTTATGTCGATTTCATATGGGTAATTTGTATGGGGGCTAGGTCTGAACATGGACCGATTCTCACTAATTTCAATAGCGTTCATCCCATGGCCGATAAAAGCTTATATACCAAATTTCATCAAAATATGTTCATATTTGCGACCTGCAGTTTGATTACAAGCTTTACATGGACACACAGACGGACGGACGGACGGACGGACGGACATTGTTAAATCAACTCAGAAAGTGATTCTGATTCGATCGGTATAATTAAAGATGGGTCTAGGTCAAATATTTTTGGTAGTTACAATCAGCAGCACAAAGTTATTATGCCCAAACCACATAGGGGTACAGGGTATAAAAATGAAAATGAAAACTAAAAAATTAAAAATAAAAAATTAAAAATAAAAAATAAAAATAAAAAATGAAATATGAAAAAATTAAAATGAAAAATAAAAAATATAAAATCAAAAATGAAAGACGAAAAATTAAAAATGAAAAATATAAAATAAACAAGAAAGAAAATTATAGTCGGTCTAGACCGACTATACGATACCCTATACCATGCGTTCAGAAACCCTATCTCTTAGGCCCAACTAACTGGACATTGAAAATAAGCAAAAACCAAATTTGAGTGGGATTTTTATTAATTTTTTTGGCCGCAGTTATGAAAAAGTTCATATCGGATGCTATATCTATAAAGGGACTAGGTCCAAAAATGGACCGATCCTGATCATGTTTGGTAAAGTCTCTTGTATTTTGCAAAAATATGTACAAACAAAATTTGAGAAGAATCAGTGCAATATTTTTGTTTTTTAATAGATTTAAGTGAAGATCGGGAAGCAGCTCTATATGGGGTCAAAGGGATCATTTTTGGACTACTCATTAGTGGATGTAATGAACGCATATAAACCCAATTTGAGTAAGATCTATATAACAATTTGGATCTTATGGCAATTTATGTCGATTTCATATGGGTAATTTGTATGGGGGCTAGGTCTGAACATGGACCGATTCTCACTAATTTCAATAGCGTTCATCCCAAGGCCGATGAAAGCTTATATACCAAATTTCATCAAAATATATTCATATTTGCGACCTGCAGTTTGATTACAAGCTTTACATGGACACACAGACGGACGGACGGACGGACGGACGGACATTGTTAAATCAACTCAGAAAGTGATTCTGATTCGATCGGTATAATTAAAGATGGGTCTAGGTCAAATATTTTTGGTTGTTACAAACAGCAGCACAAAGTCATTATACCCAAACCACATAGTGGTATAGGGTATAAAAACGAAAAATTAAAACGAAAAATTAAAAATAAAAAATGAAAAATGAAAAATGAAAAATGAAAAATGAAAAATGAAAAATAAAAATAAAAAATGAAATATGAAAAAATTACAAATGAAAAATGAAAAATAAAAAATGTAAAATAAAAAATTAAAGACGAAAAATTAAAAATTAAAAATATAAAATAAAAAACGAAAAATTAAAACGAAAAATTAAAAATAAAAAATGAAAAATGAAAAATGAAAAATGAAAAATAAAAATAAAAAATGAAATATGAAAAAATGACAAATGAAAAATGAAAAATAAAAAATGTAAAATAAAAAACTAAAGACGAAAAATTAAAAATTAAAAATATAAAATAAAAAACGAAAAAATTAACCGGTTGAAATAATTAATAATAATTATTTTTATATTAGCAGAGCTCCTGCAGTTGATTGCTATAAGTGATACATAGATGACGCTTTCTATTTGATTTAAAAAAAGTGTCAGAAAAAAAACTTTAATTACTAGATATTTACACATCTATCCTGTGATCGGACTCACATGATTTTTTTTTTTTTTGTTTGGTAGCTGGGACTTTAGCCTTTAGTTTTTTCTATAAAATTAAAGTTATGGAGGGTTTAAAATACATTTTAATTTTGAGTTGAATTTTAGTACAAAAGTGAAGTGTGAAAAAGTTAAAAAGGTTTTTTTTTATATATTGTCTTATTTTTTCAAATAATTTTACAATTAATCCTTTTTAAAAATTTTGTAAGTAAAATTTTGTCAGAAAAATACCAAACTTTAGCCCCCGTAAACTTTGTAGTCCTAATGTTTGGCTTTTTTGACAGAGCCTGGGGTAAAATATAATTTATTAAACAACGAACCTAAAAGTTACCTGGTTCAAGATAGAGAAGTTTCAATGAAAAAGTCGTATGTTTTTATTTTAGTTAAACAATTTTTTATTGTCTTTTTAAATATTTCTATATAAATTTTTATTGTAAATTTATAAAATACATAAATTTTTAAATCAAGAAAAATTGTTAACTATATAAAAAAGAGTATAACTTATTGTTAATGTTCTGAAAAACTACTTTAAATAAAACAATTTTAGAAAATATTTCTTCCTTGATTTTCATCTTCTAGAAGTTGTTTAGCTTCTTCGTCTAATTCAATAGAGGTACTCTGCCGGCAACTCAACAAACTTTTAATAAACTTGTATCTAACTATTATGCAACTAGTGGTGGTTGATACTTAGATTAATTCCAATGAAGCAAACTGACTATTTTAACATTGCGCTGTCCTAGGCGGTAGTCAATTGTCCGACTTTGCATGACTATTCAACTAATTTAAAGTGGGCTAATTTATAGTTAGCTACAAACTAGTTATATTTTATATATTTTAATTGGCTATAAGCTGACTGCATTAAAATCAAATAGTAGTTAGCTTACTATTAGTTCGCTTTTAATACTCTTTACTTAAGTCAATATAAGAAACCCCAAAAGAAATTTAAATTAAAAATTCAACAAAATTTAGTATTAAGTTTATGTTTACTTTTTCAAATATTTTGTTTGCATTTGTTGCAATAATATAACATGAAGATATTGATGAAACGCTAAACTCAGCTGAAGTGTATAAGAGGTTCGGAATAGCCGAATTTGACAACTTTACTTTTTTCTTTTTAATGCATTCAGCACATTTGACCTAGACTCATCTTTTATTATACCGATCGACCCAGAATCACTTTCACCACAATCATCACAGTTCGTTTATCAAGAGAACCTACATTCAAAAGTTCTTTATCGAAACAATCGATATTATTATTTTTTCTTGTCTTAATTAATATAAAAAGAATAGAAACATCACTATTTTTCAGGTAATTTTTGCAGTTAATACGACATTGTAGTCTTTGTAAAAATTAGAATCATTGCTCTAATGTTCAGCAGCTTTATTTTGCTAAAATTAACTAATTTTACAGCAAAAAATTATAAATTTTTCTGTAGTAATAGCAAGACTTTTAGATAATACTAGCAGATTCCAGCCCTCGAAATTCGAGTGCAAATTCTGGGAAATGTTATTTTTTCATTAAATAAAAGCCCTAAAAATATGCTAATGAATTATAGCCAATTCACAAAACAACAAAAAAAACAAATTCATTTTATTACAAACACATTAACCAATTTAATAAACACACACACAGAGTATATGTATAATTTTATCTATGTGTTAGTAGCCACTTTATATGGAATTTACTCAAAATAAGGGAAAAATTTTAAAATCTGTCAATCTGCAAATCGGCTACAAAGAAATACCTTTCAAATAAAACGGTAGAACTAAACATCGGTCACAAGAAATCACCTAGCCTATTAATATTATATTTAGATAATATTACTAACGTTTTCTTAAGTGTAGATATTCTTTGACAATACAGTTTTCAAATAGAAGTTAATTTTTTCTATCACTATTTTTAAAAAATAGGCTAGTCGATTTCTTATGTTCGATGTGTTGTTCTACCATTTTATCCCGATTTTGACGAAACGTATACTATTTAAAAGGTATTTTAATGTTATCTTTAATAAGCTAATGTGGCCTGAATTTTTTATGTAAATAAAAACAAATTTGATTTACAATTTTGGTCCCGACGTTTCGTCGATTATTTGTCGACTTCTTCTGGGGTTTGTCTATTTATTTGAAGATATAAAAAACATATTAATACACTTCCTTACACCATATAGTATGTGTCATAAACTTACAATTGAATTGTTTAAATTTAAAACATAATAAAAATATATTTCACACAAAACGTAAAACATAAAAACAACATCTTAACATTCAAACACATATTAATTTAATAACACAGCTTAACTAATAGCGACAATGTAACTTGCATTTATATTGCTGGTATCTTCTTTCAAATTCATCGTCCGTTTTATATTTTGTTGTATATACAAACTTTCTTTTGTATATCTCTTTCTTTCTCTATTTTCCTTGTCTAGTATTCTAATCGTTTCAAAATTAGCTATATGACCTGTTTTAAATATATGTTGCGCCAAAGCTGTTGTTTCTCTCCTCTTGGCGATGTCTAGTTGATGTTCTCCCATTCTCGTAGCTAAAGCTCTCTTTGTTGTTCCTATGTATATTAAATCACATTTCTGATTGTCATTTCCCTTGCATGCTATTTCATACACTACGTTATTTTTTTGTTGTTTTTCTATAGGTGCCTTGACATTTGTGAATATTGCGCTTAGTGTTTGGTTGGGTTTGTAGGCAAAATTAATGTTATTGTTTTTAATTGTATTTCTCATGTTTCTGTTGTCTGTTAAGCCAGGGATGTATTGTACACTGTAAAACTTTATATCCTTATTTTCTTCAGTGTTGTCACGTTGGTTGTTATTTTTTAATCGCTGTTTTATTTCTTCTATTAGAGACCTTATGATGTTATTGGGAAAACTGTTTTCCATTAATATCTGGTGTATTTTCTTAATGTTTTTAACGTGGAATTGTTGGTCGCTAATTTTAAGAATTCTTTCAATGAGATTTTTTGCCGTATTTAATATTTGATGTTTTGGTTGGGTTGCATTATAATTCATGAGTCTCCCCGATGCTGTTTCTTTGGCATACCAGTCAAAATTAATATTATTTGAGGATCTATGTAATCTTGTATCTAAATATGTTATGGTATTTTCTTTTTCTATTTCAATAGTGAATTTAATTCTTTTTAGCTGTTCACCAGATTTACAGATTTTTAATTCCTTTCTTTATTTTGAGTAAATTGCATTTAAAGTTGCTATTAACACATACATAAAATTATACAATGCTATGTGTGTGTTTATTAAATTTGTTAATGTGGTTGTAATAAAAATGAGTTTGTTTTTTGTGTTGATTTTTGAATTGGCTATAATTGATTAGCATACCTTTAGGGTCTTTACATAAATAAATAAATTTCATAGAATTTGCACTCGAATTTCGAGGGCTGGAATCTGCTAGTTAAAATAAAATGTTAACTCTCATCAGCTGGAATAAAGTGATGATCGTGGCTATAATATTGCGTTTTAAAAATACAAACAAAGCAAATTTGACCAGGATCTATTTGATATTTTGGATCTTAAGTCAATTTTAGTCGATCTCAATTTCAATAGTGTTCATTTCATGTTCGATGAAAACTTGCATACCAAATTTCGTCAAAATATATTCATATTTGCGACTTGTAGTTTGATCATGGGAAATACGGATGGACGGAAGGAAATCTACTCGGAAAATGATTCTGAACCGCTCTACATACTAAAGATGGGTCTAGATCAAATTTTTGTGCTAGTTACAAACATCATAATTTGACCACAGAGTGGTATAGGGTTACAAAATTTATGGCCTATTTTGTAGTTCCTAAGTTATGGAGCATATGTTTTACGACAAAGAAATACCTTTAAAAAAAATATTATATATTGATAATGGTCTTATGGTCTTTTAAAGATATTTGAACTAATTTTCAAAGTATTTTTTCAATGCATTTTAAACATTTAAATGTTTATATTCCTTTGAAAAGAGAGGAGGTGGTACACTGCTAATAAACTCAGTGATTCCAAGGATGTAACAAAATTTGAATCTGTGATACGGAGATAATTATGGAAAAAAGCGTAGTATATCGTTAATATATTCAACTTGCAATTTCTTTGCTCTACCAACCGCTATTTAATAGTCTTCAATTTATTTATGAACTTTAAATAGAAATGAGATAAAAATACTTTATAAAAAGAAAATTTTTAAATGGTCATACCGAAAAAAAAAAAAGAAACACATCATAAAATCGAATAACCATTCCACATAAAATAAAAATACCATTTAACGAAAATACAGTATTTATATAGGTATTTGTAAACCTATTTAAGATAAGAAGTTTGACCATCCATTCAAAACGAACGAACTTTGAGAAGATCAAAAAGATAAAAAAATAAATTAATTCTGCAGGTTAATACACAACATAAATGTTACCTACTGCATGTTAGCATAATAAAATATGTATAAAGTACTACAATATACTTAGAACCATAAAACCCAAAAGAAGTCCAACACGCACACACTTACACAAATATATCATATACATACACTTAACATGAACAAGAAAGGTTCTATCGTGAATTTGTAGATTTATAAAAGTATCTTTTATCCAGCGTTAAATTAACTTAATGCGCACGTTTATGTTAATTCAAACGTTTAGACCATTTTCTTTTACTGTTACATTGTATAATATTTTCATTTTTTTTTTTGTTTTTTTTTTTTTTTGTTCTCTAGATATTTCTTGTTTTTTTATGCCTATACTTACACTCAATAACACTAGAGATATTTTAATGTAGTCAGACATTTAAGAAACCTTACTCGCATTGTTTTATTTTTTTTATTTTTTTTTTTTTCTTCAGAAACGAAATAGAATTTGCACATTATTTTATATAGAAACTGGAGTTGAAGCGAAGAGCACATTAAGGTTTTAACATTAAAATGCAACAACAAACACCAGCAAAAGCTGTGTGTTGGTGTGTTGAAATGTTACAAAATTATGTGAAGGATTAAAAGTAGGAATTTATTGTCATCTCATGGATATGGATGCCAGGAATACAAATTCAAACCACATGTTTACTAATAAAACTAATCTAGAAAAACCACACACACAAACACACGCACACGCACACGCAAACATTAATATTTATATGGTTTAGCGTACATAAAAATGTTTTGAAACAAAACTTGTCAAGGTTATACCAATTTCATCTGTTTTAGCACAAACTCTTAACTCTTAGTCACTTTCAAAAAGGCCAAGTTGTTCAAGTGTAAGGTTTAAGTTTGTGAGATGCCCTTCTTGTGTGAAGTTAAAAAAAAGGGATGAATAAAAATCTCCAATAATGGCAGCTAAAACAAAATGTTTTGTAGGGTAAAAAAGCTAATTCCTCAATCAATTCCTTAGCTTTTTAATCCGTCTCTCTGTCCGTTTTAATCACTTTCATCTTAAAGAAGCATCAATTTTATTTTTTCTTATATAGTTTGGTATTGTTAGAAGCAAAAATAAGTTCAAGCTTACAAAACACCTGGTTGTGATCCACAGCAGGGATTCTTAAATGGTGGGCTGCGGCCCCCTGGGTTCCGCAAAATTTGAGTGGCACTGTTATTATTTATTTTTCCTTTGAATATGAAAAAGTTCACATCGGATGCTATATTTATATGGGGACTAGGTCGAAAAATGGACTGATCTTGAGGTCACTTATTTTTTTCAAAAACATATACAAACGAAATTTGCGAGAAATCTATGTAATATTTTGGTTTTTGATTGATTTAAGTGAAAATCGAGAAGCAGGGGGCTAATCGCCGCATTCGATATCGAGTAAAATCAATAGAAATTCAATATTTTGGTTTATTATTTAAAGAATATGGACAAACGTCGTTTCACTTTTTTTTGTCGTTAACTGTGCCAGAGTAAAATTATTCTGCAGCCCTCGAAATTCGAGTGCAAATTCTAGGAAATTTTATTTTTTTCATAAAAAAAAGTCCCTAAAGTTATGCTAATAAATTATAGTCAATTCATAAATCAGCACACAAAAAAACAAACTGTTTTTTTATTACAGACACATTAACAAATTTAATAAACACACACAGAGCATTGTAAAATTTTACGTATGTGTTAGTAGCAACTTTAAATGCAATTTACTCAAAATAGAGGAAAAAATTTAAAAATCTGTAAATCTAGAAAACGGCTTAAAAGAAATAGCTTTCAAATAATATACGCTTGGTGAAAATCGGAATAAAACGGTAGAACAAAACATAGGTCACAAGAAATCGCCTAGCCTATTAATATTATAGATTACTTTATTTTTGAAAATAAAAAGATAATTTCGATCGAAAAATTTCGATAACGAATGTGACGATTAGGCCCCAGCTTTATATGGAGGCTATGGCTAGGAATTGTACTATAGGGTTTATTTTTGGACTACTGATTAATGGCTATAATAAACACACACAAACCCAATTCGACCGAGATCTGGATAATAATTTGGATCTTATGGCAATTTAAGTCGATTTCATTGCTGCCATTTGTATGGGGACTAGATCTGAACATGCACCGATTTTTACCAATTTCAATAGCGTTCATACTATGACTGATAGAAGGTTAATACCAAATTTCATCAAAATGTGTTCACATTTGCGACCTGTAGTTTGATTACAAGGTTTAAAAGGACAAAACAGACGGACGGAAGGACAGACGGACATAGCTAAATCACCTCAGAAAGTGATTCTGAGTCGATCGGTATAAGAAAAGGTGGGTCTAGGTTAAATATTTATGGTAGTTACAAACATCAGCACAAAAATAAATAAAGGCAATTTATCATGTTAACGGAGTAAAATTATTCAACAATGCCATGATGAAGGCGTTCACAAATCAGCCGACGAACAAGCACCAGCAGTCAAATCTATATACTAATATGTGAAGGTACATTTTAAGTTCCCTTTTTAAGCATTATGAGGGTACGGAGGAGTGTGAAAATTGGCATAGTTATAGTTCATATGGATGAGAAGCTGAGAATGATAAAACGTTAAAGCTGAGAATGATAAAATATGTTTAATCTGTCTTAAAAATATATTAAATTAAAGAAAATAAAATATTTCTAATAATTCGTTACACCCTGTTAATGTGAATGATTTAAATTATATATTAGAAGCTCTATGTTGAATTGTGAATTGCTACAATTTATTAACATACCTTTAGGCTCATTTAAATATTCACAAATTTTATTATATATGGATTAAAAAAACATTGAAAGACAAAAATTTATTGAAAAAATAATATTTCCTAGAATTTGCACTCCAATTTCGAGTGCTGGGCTATACTAGTACGTTTAAATAGATCTAATCAGAATGAACAAGAGCGATTAGAAAGAAACAAATTAGCAAAGCAATCAAGATCAAATCAAAATCAAGAACAAAGAGAAGAAAGAATTGAAAATATGAGAGTTAGAAACAGAAGAGATCATAAAGAGAACGTAACGCTCAACGTGACAATCAAAAGAGGCAACAATGGATACATGGTCATTCAATTAGAAATTTGCATTGTGCAGGTTTTAATTATGTTCATAACATCGATTATGCTTCGCATCCATCCATTCCAATTGGCATAATGGTTTGTAATAAATGCAATGCATTGAAATTTAAAAATGAAACCGATGAAAAGTGCTGTGCTGGCGGAAAAGTTAAATTAACACCATTAAATCGACCTACCAACATTATTTAATAATTTGAGAACTATTGCTGGAGAATTATGTGCCACTTATCGTGAAGCATGTCAAAAATTGGCAATGCTTGAACACGGTACACATGAGTATATACATTAAGTGATGCGTCAGTATCAACATCACATTATAATTATATTTTCTATCATTATTTCAAGTAGCAGTCTTGCTAATCCATCTGATTTATGAATGAAATATCGTGATTACAAGACGGAAGATATTTTACATTGAATGTGCACCTTATCTTACGATGTTCAATTGAATTATACAGAGGAAATGTATAATGCGAAAGGTTCGGAAAATACACACATCCAAAACAAAATATTCTCTTCTAACATAATTAAACACATATTTAAATTTTTATATCAATTATGTGTGTTTCTAAATTTTGTACGGTGTCGAACACAATCATGACTGTGTTTGATTTTAATATTTCGTTATGTACACGAACATGTTTCTATCACGTATTTTTGTTGATGTTCTTGCACGTGTACTGCTAAAAAACAGAACATGTTCTTGAACTCGGGATCGGAAAAATCTGAAACACTCCTATAATAACGGCAACAATTATTTCAACCAAATTTATTTTTAAAAAAATTTAAAAAAATTCATTAGCAGTTATAAAAAAATAAAAATAAAAAATAAATAAAAAGATAGTAATAAAATAGAAAACAAAGAAATTTTGTATGTTATTTGACTTAATTTCGTTTTTTTCTGATCGCGAGTGGATAATGTTTTAATTTTTAGATGTACGCGTTCAATAACATGTTCTGTTTTTTAGCAGTATACGTGCAAGTACGCGAACTTAAAATAAAGCTACACTCGAATCTGTGTGTTTTATGTGTGTTCGAAACAAAAAATACGTGATAGAAACATGCTAGTGCAAATAACGAAATAAAAATATGTGTTTGTTATTCAGTGTGTGTTTTTTTTCTGAACTCTTATAATAAGACATTACTATTGATTGAGAATATGTGTTTAGGCATGACGAGTAAAGCTCTGGCTCAGTTGGGTATATCATCACCATTTCGTTCAAGAAATTACATTTTTAATCAAGAATTTATTCGAGAATTACAGAACTACGATCCAAACGTATTCACAAATTATGTTCAAGAAAATATTCCTAAATTGAATCAAGAGCCAATCTTGGCTCATGAAACAATCATGCAGAAATTGATAATGGTATGTACTTTTTCGATGCACCTGGTGGTACTGGCAAACTTTTTTGATAACTGTACGAGCACGTGGTAGAATTTCTTGGCACCTACATCTTCTGGAATTCCTGCCACTTAGCATTCATTGTGGGATGAATTCACAATGACAGACAAGAAATCAATTGAACCTTTGAATCGAACAATTAGAGATTTCCGTGGAAATCAAAATTTATTTCGTGGTGCTTTGATATTGTTAATATGAGACTTTTGACAAACACTACCTGATATCTCAAAATCAACACCAGCTGATGAAATAAATGCGTCTTTGTTGCTATTAAATCTATGGAGATACATTCACCACCAATGTACGCGTGCAATTGCAAAATGATTCATCAACTGCAACATTTTCCAGGCAATTACTTATAATGGGTGATGGCAAAATGCCAATTCCAATGAGGGTTTCATTACAATTCCGACAGATTTTTGAATATTCACAAAACCAAAAGAAGAACTAAATGAAAAAGTTGTACCAAATATACAACAACAATGCAAAAATCATGCTTGGTTAAGTGAAAGAGGAAACAAATAAGGATGTCAATGATTTGAATTTCATCATGCAATCTCAAGTAGTTGGCGTATTGAACACATATAAATCTGTTGATACTGTGAAGAATACAGAAGAAGTAGTACATTATCCAACTGAATTTTTGAATTCTCTTGACTGCATAATTTACAATAGAAAATCGGATCTCCAGTCGTTATGCTTCGTAATATACATCCACTACAACTATGCAATGGAACAACACATGCGTCATGTTAAAAAATTAATGAATTATGTAATTGAAGCAACAATTTTAAAAGCGAAATTCAAAGGCGAAAACTTTTTAATACCACGCACCCCAATGATTCCTACTGATATGCCATTTGAATTTCAACGATTACAGATTCCCATTCGTTTGGCTTTTGCAATGACTGTTTATAAAGCTGTATTTTCACATGGTCAGTTGTATCTTACATGTTCACGTGTTGAGAAGCAGTCGTCTTTTTCATTTTTTGTGAAAATGTCAGTTCTAAAAATTTCGTTTACCACCAGTCACTACAATAAATTTTTTTCTTTTCAGATGTTCACTCTTTTTCAAAAATGATGTTTTGGTACTTCTTTTTCAGCAAAATTCCAATTATTTGTAGGAGATTTTATTTTTAATACAAAGACGTAAACGTATATTATTGTACTGTTCAGCAAAGCGGGTAGGGTTACTCCAGTTTTAATATATTTGAGAAAGGAAATAAGTTTGTTATGAAAATATTGACTTTCAAATTGCACTTTGTCTCTATTAATTGTTTACTTTATAATATGAAAAGTTCAGAGCTTCAAAATGCGCAATCAAAAGTTTTCGTTACTTCCGTAAAATAATATTAAGCTAAAAATGCGATTTATTGTGCCCTTGGGATGCGCCCTTTTGATTCCTGACCACAGGATTTAAACAAAAAACAGTAAAAAAAAACTTCGATAAAGGTCAACAGCAAAACACTCACACATTTACACAATATACTAAATTTTATATATACAAAGGTAACTTTAAACCAAATTTCCCAAAAAAAAAAGATTGTAAAACCATTACAAGAATTTCTTGGAAACCCTTGCAATATTTATTAATAAATCGAAACAAGATAATCTCACACGTTGTCTGACCGTAAGCAATGTAATGTCTTGTTAGCACTTTAAAAACCCTGGCTTTAAGGCAGTTATACAATGTAGAAAAATATGAAGCAGAAGTAAATTTAAAAAAAAAAAACAAATTTTTTTAACTAATTTATATGTCAGAAACAGAAAGCAAACCCTTAATACAACAAAATTAAAAGAAGAAAGAGATGCTTTTTCTTTATTGTTTCCATTAAAAAAATTTCTTAGAAAAGCATCAGTCTTCATACTAACAACACAATTTCTAAAAATTTGCTAAAATCTTTTCTTATTTATATATTAATACATGAAGGTAAATTTTTAGTTCCCTTTTTAAGCAATATGCAGGCACGGAGGAATGTGAAAATTGGCACAGTTTTAGTTCATATGGAGGAGAAGCTGAGAATGATAAAATTTGTGTTTAGTCTGTCTTCAAAATATATTAAATAAAATAAAATAGAAAAAAATATTTATAATAATTTGCTGCACCCTGTTAATGCGAATGATTTAAATTATATATTAGACGCTCTATGTTGAATTGTGAATTGCTACAATTTATTAACATACCTTTAGGATCATTTAAATTTTCATAAATTTTTTATATATTTTTATATATCAATAATATTAATAGGCTAGGTGATTTCTTGTGACCGATGTTTTGTTCTACCGTTTTATCCCGATTTTGACCAAACATATATTATTTGAAAGGTATTCCTTTTTAGTTTTGCAAATTTACAGATTTTTAAATTTCTTCCTTTATTTTGAATAAATTGCATATAAATTTGTTAATGTGTTTGTAATAAAAATGAGTTTGTTTTTTATGTTGATTTGCGAGTTGGCTTTAATTGATTAGCTATCTTTGGGTCTTTATTTAATGCAAAAATAAAATTTCCTAGAATTTGCACTCGAAATTCGAGGGCTGGAATCTGCTAGTATAGATTAAAAAACATTAGAAGACAAAAATTTAATGAAAAAATATTTCCTAAAATTTGCACTCGAATTTCGAGTGCTGGGCTATACTAGTAAAGAGTATTTTTGAAGAAGGAAGTTGTTTGAAATTTACTTTATGTGGGAACTTACAATTTCAACTCTGTGACTTTTTGAACAGGGCTGTTCAAACTAATGACTTTTCGAGCACGCAAACATTGAATTGATGGATCATCCATCATGCAGCCCTGATTTGAGAACCAATTAAAGAAGGTTATAATATGTCCATTCCATTCCATTCTAGATAAAAGTATAGATTTCCTTTGTCAAATGCGAAGATCATAAAATGATCTGTAGTTTGGGATAGTATAGCTCAAAAATTTGTATTTTAAAAGTTGAAAAATATAATATTGATGCCAATTTGTTCGTATTGATGTCTGAGTTATAAATAATAAATTTATATCTATGTAGTTTAATTTCATTAGTAAAAACCAAACTACATTTTAAGTGCTACTATTTTTTATGTACTGCGATCAGCTAAACTAAATAAAGAAAAACAATTTTTTTTTATTAATTTTCGGGAGTAGTTAGGCTACTTAGACTTTATCTTGAGTTATATTCACTAAAAATACAAGTGTGAAGGTAAAAAAAAATACAACAAATCATGTAAACACTGTTTTCTAATCATATCCGATGATGACCATATTAATCTTTACTTTTTGCAAAAATATATGGGGGATTTCATGTCAAGTGCACCAACTTTTGAAACCGATGTCTTCCGATCGGGATGAAGACAAGGTTAGTCCTATTAGATAGTAGTTTAGACACAATTTTTCAACAAGATCGGTCCAGATCTCTCTGAGTTAGAGGGGATCATTTTGGCCAAACAGGTGTTTCTTCTCATCCATGTAACTTATTACCTATTGTTCTTAGAAAATTTTCTCCTAAAGAGTTTAGATAGCTATTTATTCGATATTTCGGAAAAAAATACTTTAAAAAAAAAAAAAATTTTTAGACTTTTTTTTTGCTAAATTAAAGCATTTTTTGCCTTTTTTTCAAAAAGGGCATTTTTTTTTTTCATAAGAAAGCTTAGGATTTTTCCTTTAAGAGCTTTTTGGTTGCTTAGTGGGATGGGAGTGGGATATCTATCAAAATAAATGTTTTGTAACTCAAGACAACGGTTTTTAAATTTTTCGCAAATGCATTATTTTGAATTTTTTCCTATTTGTGTGAAAAACCTTACAAATAAAACTTATACTGAAAAACTGGACAAATTAACCTTTCCGAAGGTATGTAACATACCTTCATAACATAACAGAAGAGAATGGTTATCTGTAACCTGATAGAGTTATTTGCACATTTCAATCTGAACACGAGGATGTTAGAATTGGCTTCACGAAATTAACCCAAATGAGGCCAAAACATTGGGTTTTGGCAGAAAGCAGCGGAACTCAATCAGTATGCGTTTGCATTTACCATGAAAATGTTAAACTGATGTTGTAGGAAATCAACTTAAAGTATTTAACCGATGATTCGGCAGAAGATTTACACGATTACCGCGATTGCCTTAAATTGACTATGTGTCCTAATGAAACAACTTCTTGCCACTTAGGTGAATGTACCAATTGCCCGAAAACCACATTCATCAAAGAAAATTTAATCAACTCTTTACATCGAGAATATATAGAGGAGGTCAAATTTGATTCTCTGATTCCGACTGACAGATGCACATTGAAAACAATCATTTTAAATGTGGATGATTTTGTGGAAGAAATGTGTACAGGATTGCTAAACTTGAGAAACCATGACTTTTTAGTCAAAGAGCAATGGTCATTCTTCAAGGATTTGAAGATACATTTGAAGTCTGGTGAATTCGTTATTTCATATGATTTCGCAGAAAACTATAAATATGTTCTTCAGGATGCCATACAAGCATTCCACTTCAATAACGACCAAGCAACTATATTCACAGTAGTTATTTACAACATGAAAGATGAAAAACTGGAACACAAAAGTATGGCAATCATATCCGACGATTTAAAACATGATACCGTTGCAGTTTATGAATACCAGAAGAGAATACTAAAATTTCTAAAATCTAAATTTACAGTAAAGAAGGTATACTACGTTTCGGACGGAGCTCGTCAACATTTTAAAAACAAAAGTAGCTTGGCAAATCTTAAGGCCCATGAAAAAGATTTTGGAATGCCAGCTGAGTGGCATTTTCATCCTACTGCTCATGGTAAAGGAGCATGTGATAGTATTGGAGCAAACCTTAAAAGAAATGCAGCGAAGTATAGCCTCCAGTGCTCTCATCAAGATCGCATCTTAGATGCGACTGCTTTATTCCATTGGGCAAAAAGTTATTGTAAAGAAACTAAAATAGTTTTTAGTAGCAAAGAGAACATCAGCAAACATTGAAAACACTGAAGAGCAGATTCGATGCTGCGGTAACAATCGATGGCACCGCTGAATACCATGCTTTTATACCGCTTGTCGATGGAAGACTCAAGTTGAAAAAGTTTTCTGCCTCTATTCAATGCGATTTCTTTCCAAAGACAACAAATAAACCAGCAGCGAAATCAACAGCTGAACCTAGTAACGCCAAGAAAGGATTGACAAAAAAACGCAGTAAATAAAGGCGACAAAAAAGCTGGATGAAAGACTGGGTATTTAAAAATTTACAAGACTTAAATACTTCATCAGCTAAAATAAATTAAGTATAAAAATAGTTATGATATAAATGGATCTAATGCAATTAAGATTAAATTTTAATAAATTATTTATCTTTTTATTTTTAATATTATTATTATTATACATTAATTTAATTATTATTAAAAATAAATAAAAAATAATAATTTTTCAACATTTCTATAGAAAAAAAGCGATTTTTTTCCTGAGGTTAACATATTCTGGGTATTACAGTATCGAGGGTATAAAATTTTAGTTAGGTAAAAACCTAACTAAAGGTTAATTTGTCTAGTTTCTCAGTATAAGTTTTATTTGTAAGGTTTTTCACACAAATAGGAAAAAATTCAAAATAGTGCATTTGTGAAAAATTGAAAAACCGTTGTCTTGAGTTACAAAACATTTATTTTGATAGATATCCCACTCCCATCCCACTAAGCGACCAAAAAGCTCTTAAAGGAAAAATCTTAAGCTTTCTTATGAAAAAAAAAAAAAAAAAAAATGCCCTTTTTGAAAAAAAGGCAAAAAATGCTTTAATTTAGCAAAAAAAAAAGTCTAAAAATTTTTTTTTTTTTTAATGTATTTTTTCCGAAATATTGAAGAAATAGCTATCTAAACTCTTTAGGAGAAAATTTTCTAAGAACAATAGGTAATAAGTTACATGGATGAGAAGAAACACCTGTTTGGCCAATATGTCAAATTTTGATCCCCTCTAACTCAGAGAGATCTGGACCGATCTTATTGAAAAATTGTGTCTAAACTACTATCCAATAGGACTTGGTGTAAATTTCATCCCGATCGGAAGACATCGGTTTCAAAAGTTGGTGCACTTGACATGAAATCCCCCATATAAAAACCATGTTTGAGAAAAATTTGTGTAATATTTAAGTGAATGTGAGGAATCAGATTTATTTATAGACTATGCTTATGAATCGTTCAACTGGGTTTATTTTTGGCCTACTGATTAATAGATGTAATAAACATATACAAACCGAATTTGAACGAAATCTATGTGACAAATTGGATCTTACGGCAATTATTGTTAATCTCAAAGGGGCATTTTGGGGACTACACACAGAAAACGTATTTGTTGTGGCAACCGAATTTTGATAGTCCCATGTATTAGCACATTATTCTGATGTGACAGCTAAATAATATTTTCGAAATAACCGTATGTAGTTTAAGGCAACTGATGTTGTAATTAAATTCGATTGTAGGAATTGTTGAATTTAGTCCATACAATGGAATTTAGATTTTATTTATTGATGGTTCCAACCATTTATTGGGGTTGCTTTATGTTTATGTATAACTGTAGTAATTAACTTCACTTTTATATAATTTTATATATAATTTATTTATTTTTTATTTATAAATTAAAAATAAATTTATTTGTAGTTTTTGGAAAAATTTAAAAAAATAAATTTATTTATAAATTAAAAATAAATAAAGTAAAAATGTCTTAAATACCTTCTTGATGGAGAACTATTGACTGCATTTAATGTATCCGTTGATTGTAATTGTCGTCTTCTTTGTTCCTGAGAACCAGAGAGTTGCTGCTAACTATTATGAAATATGATGCATTTGTTGAATGTCCAATTCCTTAGGCGAAGCGAATGATATTGTAACTTCATAAACAATGCAAATAAAAACTTCCTGATAGCTTCAATTGATCTGCATTATGATGTTGCCAGCAATCGTCAATAAATATATCTTTCTTTGTTAAAGATTGTACGTAGAAGATATGGGTAACATCGCCGAATCCAAGTTATTTTCGGCCACATGAAAATGAACGTGATATGTTGAGGAGTTACTACAAATTGATGAATACGAATTTTTCTTTACACTATATCTTTTCACTTTTTTGTTGCTGTTGAAATTACAATTGTCGTTGAGAAGTGGTTGCTACTAGCGATTCATCGTTTTAGAATTGGAGCTTTGTTTTTCTTGTTTTCTTGAGAGCCATTCCACAATCGTTTGTAGTATTGTTGAATGCATATTGTGTATTTAAGCTGCAATTTTATTGCGCTTATTCTTAAATCGGCAAAAAAGCAACGAAAATGAGGAAGTTATGATTACCGTTCGCATGTAGTCTCCTAATGGATGTTAATATAATTTTTATGTTCCTTTAAAATTATGTTTTCAAATTTTGTTTTTGTTATTCTTTTTTATATTTAATGTTCCAAAAATTACAAATAAATTTAATTATTCGGTTGAGCTTATTATTTCATTATTGCTTTTGGTACTTAAACTTGAATTCAAGTAAAAGGAATTTCGATTGAAATTTCTAATTCGGTTATATGTTTGGTTTTCTTTTATTATAACTGAATTTCTACATGAAGTGAAAACTCCGTGGCCTAACATAGAGATGGTGTGACAAGTGCCAATTTCTTTCTGTTTATTCAGTAGGGCCAACTGTTAGAAAAATTGTGTAAAAATTTCATGACATTTCCGTTATAAAAATGATGCTGCTTTTAAAGTTTGAAAAAATGGATTTGAAAGAGTTTCGTGTTTTGATTAAACATTGTTTTTTAATCGGAAAAAATACTATACAAGCCAAATAATGGATTGTTAAACATTATGGTGAATCTTCGCCGTCGTATTCAAAGCTGGTTAAAAGCTGGTATTCTGAAACTAAACATGGTCATACAAATGAGGCAATTAACGAAGAAAACGTAGGAACAGTGCATCAGGTTCTATTGGATGATCGAACGATTAAAGGGAGTAATTGCTGGCATCATAAAGATATCAACAGAGCGAGTTCGGTATAAAAATGGGAAAAATTGAGATCGAGAAATATCAAGTAATTATACCATATACCATTATGTGATCAGAATATAACTAGTTTGGCGAAGTCCTTCAGTCTGTCTGTCCATCTACCCGACTGTTTGTCTGTCTGTCCGTCTTTATGTCCATTTAAACTTTGTAAGCAAACTACAAGTTACAAATATGAATATATTTTGATGAAATTTAGAATATAATCGACCATATGACGAATAATTTTGAAATTGGTGAATATCGGTGCATGTTCACACCTAGCCCTCATAGAAATAACCACCATCAAACCGACTGAAATTGTCGTAAGATGCATATTATCATGTATATATCGGTAAAATTTAGTGTATGTGTTTCTATTATACCTACAAATCAGCAGTGAACCCTATAGGACCATTTTTCTCGATCTTCACTTCGATCTATCGAAACACAAAAATATTGCACAAAATTTTCTCAAATTCGGTTTGGATATATTTTTGAAAAAAGTAACTGACTTTACTAAATACGGATAACGTAACCTTATAAAGATAACATCAAAGATGAACACTGTCATATCAACTAAACTACTGCACAATTCAACATTTTCTGCAAAAATGTCATTCTCAAAAATTTCATGCATTGCTATGTCATGTCAACTCAAGCAAGGTGTTATGCCATGTCATGCCAACTCAAACCTACTGTCTTAGCATGTTATTGCAACTTAGCTAAGCTGTTGTACGTTGTTGTGGTCAATACCATGTCTTTTAATGTTTTTTCTGCAGCATGTTTTTCACTGCCTCGTATGAAAATATTTATTATTCTTTAAAATTTTTCAATAAAGATCCTAAATCAAATCAAATAAATAATTGACTAAAAAATTTTCAAATTGAAAAAAAAACTTTTATTTCGAAATTAAACTTTATTTTTATAATCCATATAAAACAAACAAAACATTTTAAATCCAACTAATGACATATAAAGAAAAATATTTTTCAGTTTTTAATTTTTTCTAATAAAAGGTTTACGGTTATTTTTCTGCTTTATTCATCATTTGAATTCATAAAGTCACATATATTTTGAGAAGTATATACAAACCAAATTTGAGAAAAAAAACTTTGCAACATTTTGTATATTGATAGATTTAAGTGAAAATCGGGAAGCAGCTTTATATGGGGGCTATGACAAAGAATTGCCATATGGGCATTATTTTTAGAAAATGATAAATGGAAGTAATAAACACACACAGCCCAATTTGACCGAGATCTATATGATAATTTGGATCTTATGTCAATTTAAGCCGATTTCATAGGGGTCATCTGTATGGGGGCTAGGTCTGAACATGGACCGATTCAATAGCGTTCAATTTCAATAGCGTTCATCCTATGGCTGATTAAAGCTTATATACCAAATTTCATCAAAATATATTCATATTTGCGACCTGCAGTTTGATTAAAAGATTTATATGGACACACAGACGGACAGTAAGGAAATGTCGCATGTGTCACATGTGTCGCACGTGTTGACATGTTAATTTTCCATGTTCATGTGTGCAAAATCACTGTAAAAATTATGCATAGATTTGGTTTGAAGTTATTCGACAGTGTCTATATATGTCATTGTCAAACATGTATGAGCGGCATAGCATGAATTAACACTTGCATGATGTGACACATGTCGCATGTTGTATAGTTCAACAATTGCAGGTCTTTAATATCAACACGCCACAAATTAATAACAATTGCACTAAAATTTGGTTCATGCTTATTTTCTATTTCCAGTTATTGCCTCAGCAAAGTTGGATTCAAGGATAGAGTATTGTAAGGTCGGTCTAGATCGATTATAATTTTTTTACTTGTTTTTATTGCGATTTTTGATTTTAGCAGCTCACAAGACATCACAAAAATGGTCAAACTTAAAGTTTTAAATTTTCTTCAAAATTTTTATTTGAGATTTTTTTTTTAATATCAAAATATATAACAAAAATATTTGGTTGAGGTCTATTCCAACTTAATTTTCATTATTTCGTTTTTCTAAGTTGCAAATTATATAATCATATGGGAGATGTGTAATTAAAGATGTTTTATGGCACTTTTGTAAAATCAAACAGAGAGCGTCATCTATGTATCACTTATAGCAAACAACTGCAGGAGCTCTGCTAATATTAAAATATTTAATATTATATATTATTTCAACTGGTTAATTTTTAATTTTAAATTTTTCAATTTTCGTTTTTCATTTTTCATTTTTCATTTTTCATTTTTCATTTTTATTTTTCATTTTCATATTTTTTTTTTCGTTTTTCATTTTTATTTTTCGTTTATCATTTTTTATTTTTTATTTTTCATTTTCCTTATCTCATTTTTCACTTTTCATTTTCATTTTTTATTTGTCATTTTTCATTTTTCCTTTTTCATTTTCATTTTCCATTATTCATTTTTTATTTTTCATTTTTTATTTTTCATTTTTCATTTTTCATTTTTAATTTTTTATTTTTTATTTTTCGTTTTTCATTTTTTATTTTTCATTTTTATTTTTCTTTTTTCTTTTTTTTATTTTTTATTTTTATTTTTCATTTTTCAGTTTCATTCATTATATTTCATTTTTCATTTTTTATTTTTCATTTGCATGTTTCATTTTCCATTTTCATTTTTCTTTTTTCATTTTCATTTTTCGTTTTTCATTTTTCGTTTTTAATTTTTCATTTTTCATTTTTTGTTTTTCAGTTTTAATTTTTAATTTTTCATTTTCATTTTTCATGATTTATTTTTAATTTTTTATTTTCATTTTTAATTTTTTATTTTTTTTTTATTTTTTTTTTTTATATATTTTATTTTTTATTATTTATTTTTTATATTTTATTTTTTAATTTTCATTTTTCATTTTTAATTTTTTATTTTTCATTTTCATTTTCGTTTTTAATTTTTAATCGATTATTTTTCAGTTTTCATTTTTCATTTTCATTTTTCATGATTTATTTTTCAGTTTTCAATTTCATTTTTTATTTTTATTTTTATACCCTATACCACTATGTGGTATATCTTTAATTATACCGATCGAATCAGAATCACTTTCTGAGTTGATTTAACAATGTCCGTCCGTCCGTCCGTCCGTCCGTCCGTCCGTCCGTCCGTCCGTCCGTCCGTCTGTGTGTCCATGTAAAGCTTGTAATCAAACTGCAGGTCGCAAATATGAATATATTTTGATGAAATTTGGTACATAAGCTTTTATCGGCCATGGGATGAACGCTATTGAAATTGGTGAGAATCGGTCCATGTTCAGACCTAGCCCCCATACAAATTACCCATATGAAATCGACATAAATTGCCATAAGATCCAAATTGTCATATAGATATTACTCAAATTGGGTTTGTATGCGTTCATTACATCCACTAATGAGTAGTCCAAAAATGATCCCTTTGACCCCATATAGAGCTGCTTCCCGATCTTCACTTAAATCTATTAAAAAACAAAAATATTGAACTGATTCTTCTCAAATTTTGTTTGTACATATTTTTGCAAAATACAAGAGACTTTACCAAACATGATCAGGATCGGTCCATTTTTGGACCTAGTCCCTTTATAGATATAGCATCCGATATGAATTTTTTCATATCTGCAGCCAAAAAAATTAATAAAAATCCCACTCAAATTTGGTTTTTGCTTATTTTCAATGTCCAGTTAGTTGGGCCTAAGAGATAGGGTTTCTAAACGCATGGTATAGGGTATCGTATAATTTTCTTACTTGTTTATTTTTTTATTTTTTATTTTTTATTTCATATTTATATTTTTTATTTTTTATTTTTATTTTTTCTTTTTTCTTTTTTATTTTTATCTTTTATTTTTTATTTTTTAATTTTTTATTTTTTATTTTTTAATTTTTATCTTTTATTTTTTATTTTTTAATTTTTTATTTTTTATTTTTTAATTTTTTTTTTATTTTTTATTTTCATTTTTCATTTTTAATTTTTAATTTTTAATTTTTAATTTTTAATTTTTAATTTTTAATTTTTAATTTTTAATTTTTAATTTTTAATTTTTAATTTTTAATTTTTAATTTTTAATTTTTAATTTTTAATTTTTAATTTTTAATTTTTAATTTTTAATTTTTAATTTTTAATTTTTAATTTTTAATTTTTAATTTTTAATTTTTAATTTTTAATTTTTTATTTTTTATTTTTTAATTTTCATTTTTCATTTTTCAGTTTTGATTTTTATTTTTCAGTTTTCATTTTTCGTTTCCATTTTTCATGATTTAATTTTCATTTTTCATTTTTCATTTTCATTATACCCTATACCAATATGTGGTTTGGGTATAATGACTTTGTGCTGCTGTTTGTAACTACCAAAAATATTTGACTTAGACCCATCTTTTATTATACCGATCGAATCAGAATCACTAGCTGATTCGATTTAACGAAGTCCGTGCGTCCGTCCGTCCGTCCGTCTGTGTGTACATGTAAAGTTTGTAATCAAACTGCAGATCGCAAATATGAATATATTTCGATGAAATTTCGTATATAAGCTTCCATCGGCCATAGGATAAACGCTGTTGAAATTGGTGAGAATCGGTTAATTTTCAGACCTAGCCCCCATACAAATGACCCCTATGAAACCAACATAAATTGCCATAAGCTCCAAATTATCATATAAATCTTAGTCAAATTGGGTTTGCATGTATTTATTACATCCATTAATCAGTAGTCCAAAAATTATGGCTATTGGACAACTCTTCTTCATATGCCCCATATAGAGCTGCTTCCCGATCTTCACTTAAATCTATCAAAAAACAACAATATTGCACTTATTCTTGTCAAATTTTGTTTGTATATATTTTTGCAAAATACAAGAGACTTTACCAAATATGATCAGGATTGGTCCATTTTTGGACCTAGTCCCCATATAGATATAGCATCCGATATGAACTTTTTCATATCTGCAGCCAAAAAAATTAATAAAAATACCACTCAAAATTGGTTTATGCTTATTTTCTATATCCAGTTAGTTGGGCCTGAGAGATAGGGCCTCTAAACGCATGGTATAGGGTATCGTATAGTCGGTCTAGACCGACTATAATTTTCTTTCTTGTTTTTCATTTTTTATTTTTCATTTTTCATTTTGCAACATTCTAAAACAAAAATTTTTATAAATTTTTATAACGGCTCCCTGTCTCCAAATATACTGTAAATGTGCCTCTATGATAATAACGGTATCCAATTCAGCTCATTCTTTCTGGCGTTTTTTTTCTACAGTTATAGTAAACTAGTTTATGTTATTATGTCTACAAAAGTTTGCATTTTTGTTTTTTGCTCGCAACTGTTATTTTTCAAAAGGTTTTCAAAATACCTCTTTTGAAAATTTTCTATTCCAAAATGTTGCATATAACAATGACCTTTGACCTATTGAAAATAGCGTTTTGATTAATTAAAATATACGGAGAATGTATCTAAAGGATGTCTCCGTATCTTTTTAAAGGAGACTGGTTCTCATTATAGGTTACCAATTTTTGGAGATAAACGCAATTATTCTAGATTAAATTAGAAGGTTTTTTTAATGAACTTTTAACTTTTCTTGAGGCCATATTTCAGAAACTGTAAGGTAGAACATTGCTTGGTAAGGTACAAAATTCATGTCAAATTTAAATAAATAAAAAATAAATAACAATTTTGCAATTTTCAATTGAATATCTTTTGTTTAAAAAATATGAAATGGTGTATTTGGTATTATCCGAATTAAGCACTAAACACTGAACAGTAAAACCGTAAATGTATGAGTAAACGAGTATATCAGAGTACAGAAAGGTAAATGTGTATATGTGTTTGTATACGTATATATTTTACTCACAGGAAATTCCTTTTAAAATTGATTGTAAATTATCTATTTGTTCGTTGTACATTTTACGTTATTCTCTAAGTTTACCCTTAATTTTGCTTTTTTATACCCTATACCACTATGTGGTCAGGGTGCTGATGTTTGTAACTATCAAAAATATTTGTCCTAGTCCAATCTCTAATTATACCGATCGACTAAGAATAACTTTCTGAGTCGATTTAGCCGTGTCCGTCCGTCACTCTGTCAGTCTGTAATCAAACTACTGTGGATATATTTTGATGAAATTTTATTAAAACTTGTGAAAATCAGTTCATGATCAGACCTAGTCCCCATACAAATGACCCCTATGAGACCGACTTAAATTGCCATAATATCCAAATTATCAATCAGATCTCGGTCAAATTGGGTTTGTGGGAATTAATTACTCCCATTAATCAGTAATCCAAAAAAAACCTACAGGACAATTCTTAGCTGCTTCCCGATCTTCACTTAAATCTATCAAAAAACAAAAATATTGCACAGATTTTTCTCAAATTGGTTTGTATATGTTTTGCAAAAGAATAAGTGACCTTACCAAATATGGTCAGAATGGGTTCCTTTTTTGACCTAGTTCCCATAAAAATATAGCATCCGATATGAACTTTTTCATATTCGAAGGCAAACAAATTAATAACAAGGCCAAATTCGGTTTATGCTTATTTTCTATATCCAATTAGGTGGCCTTAGAAATAGGGTCTCTAAACGTATGGTATAGGCAATCTTATAATCGGTCTAAACCGACTATAATTTTCTTACTTACTTCTATTCATATTTGTGTATGAATGGAGCGTTTTTTATACCCTATACCACTATGTGGTTTGGGTATAATGACTTTGTGCTGCTGTTTGTAACTACCAAAAATATTTGACCTAGACCCATCTTTAATTATACCGATCGAATCAGATTCACTATCTGATTCGATTTAACGATGTCCGTCCGTCCGTTCGTCCGTCCGTCCGTGTGTCCATGTAAAACTTGTAATCAAACTGCAGGTCGCAAATATGAATATATTTTGATGAAATTTGGTATATGAGCTTTTACCGGCCATAGAATGAACGCTGTTGAAATTGGTGAGAATCGGTCCATGTTCAGACCTAGCCCCCATACAAATGACCCCTATGAAATCAACATAAATTGCCATAAGATCCAAATTATCATATAAATCTTAGTCAAATTGGGTTTGTATGTTTGTATGTTTATTACATCCATTAATCAGTGGTCCAAATATGATCCCTATGGGACAACTCTTAGTCATAGCCCCCACATAAAGCTGCTTCCCGATCTTCCTTTAAATCTATCAAAAAACAAAAATATTGCACTGATTCTTCTCAAATTTTGTTTGTATATATTTTTGCAAAATACAAGAGACCTTACCAAACATGGTCAGGATCGGTCCATTTTTGGGCCTAGTCCCCATATAGATATAGCATCCGATATGAACTTTTTCATATCTGCAAACAAAAAAATTTATAAAAATCCCACTCAAATTTGGTTTATGCTTATTTTCTATGTCCAGTGAGTTGGGCCTATGGGGTAGGGTCTCTAAACGCATGGTATAGGGTATCCTATAGTCGGTCTAGACCGACTATAATTTTCTTACTTGTTTTTTTTTTTATATTGTTGGTATTTATTAACTAATTTATTGTTAAAGATATTTTGAACAATGTGTAGTAGATTGTAACACATGTTATGGATGGCTGGTGGTGGTAGTATGTGTTTGACAAGTGGCAAAAGTTATCCTCCTATGGCTAGCTTTTTCAAATTAAATTGTTATTCCAGTATAATCACACTTACACATAAAATTTAACAGCTGTAGTGTGGATTTAATATCCAAAAAAAGGTTTAGATGTTTCTAGTTTTGTCAAACAAGTTTTGTTAAATGTGAGCATTATATTTTACTAACATGAGTGATCTGCTCGCAGTCCCCGCATGAGTTGAAATTTGCGTATATGAAATAGGAAAAACAACTTACTGATAATTAAACAATATAATTTTTTATTACTTAGTTTAAAAGTGTCTGCGCTGAGAAATTGTAAAATAAGCGCATAGAACAACTTAAGAGACTCCTCTTATTTGCTGTTTAAAGGCATAAAATTAGTATATAATTTACTTGATTTTTTTTTTTAGAACGCTTAAATAACTTAACTAACTATTGTCAAGTTCAGAAAATTTTGTGTTTTAATATGGGACTGGGATATTAAAACAACTTAGAAAATACAATCAATAGAGGCCATATCTCTGAGGTCTTACTAATTAGATATAAAAAATAAGCACAAACCAAATTTGAGTGGCATTGTTATTAATTTTTTTTGGCTGCAGATATGAAACAGTTAATATCGGGTGAAATATTTATATGTTCTAAAATTTTTTCTCATTTGTGTTGTGTTGTGTCAAAATTTCAAGTAAATCGGAGCAAAACTAAGGAAGCTAGCGGCCCTCATACTTTTAATCGATTTTTTCGCAAACAACATTTTTGAAGTCTGTGAATATCATAACTCAAAATCTACTTGACCGATCCTTTTGAAATGTTATACACGACAACATTTGACTTATACTCTTCGAATCTAGGATTCAACTAAATTTTGAATTTTACAAAATGTGATATTCTACCACTTATTAATAAAAAAAAAAGAATACCTTAACAAATCTATTTTTATTTTGATATCAATTATGTGTGTTTCTGAATTTTTCACGGTTATGTACACGAACATGTTGCTATCACGTATTTTTTTTGTTTTTAACACACATAAACCACACAGGTTCGTGTGGAGCTTTATTTTAAGTTCATGTTCTTGCACGTGAGCTGCTAAAAAAAACAAAACATGTTCTTGAAGGTGTACATATAAATTTTAAAACATTATCATCTCGCGATCGGAAAACTCTGATACACCTTTATAATAACGACAGCAATTGTTTCAACCAAATTTATTTAAAAAAATCTAAAATAATTTATTAGCAGCTATAAAAAAATAAAAAGATAATAATAAAAACTAGCAGATTCCAGCCCCCGAAATTCGAGTGCAAATTCTAGAAAATTTAATTTTTTTCATTAAATAAAGACCCTAAAGGTATGCTAATCAATTACAGCCAATTCCAAAAACAACACAAAAAAACAAACTCATTTTTATTACAAACACATTAACAAATTTAATAAACACACACATAGCATTGTATAATTTTATGTATGTGTTAGTAGCAACTTTAAATGCAATTTACTCAAAATAAAGAAAAAAAAATAAAAATCTGTAAATCTGCAAACGGCTAAAAAGAAATACCTTTCAAATAATATACGTTTGGTCAAAATCGGGATAAAACGGTAGAACAGAACATCGGTCACAAGAAATCGCCTAGCCTCTTAATATTTTAGATTAAAAAAAATAATAGAAATAAAGAGATAGTAATAAAATAGAAAACAGAGAAATTTTATATGTTGTTTATGAATTAATTTCGTTTTTTTATTTTTTTTTTTTAATTTTTATTATTATCTTTATTTTTTTATTTTTATATCCTCCACCCCAGTGAGCAGAGGGTATATATAAGTTTGTCATTCCGTTTGTAATAATTAGAAAAAAAATTTTGGACACCATAAAATATATATATTTGTGATCCTTATAACAGCCGGAGTTGATATAGCGATGTCCGTCTGTCCGTCTGTAGAAATCACGATGACAGCATCAATCGGACAGTAAGGGTGCTCGTTGACATAAAAAATGATTCATTGACATCCTGAAAAGTTTGCTATTTAAAATCGTCCAAATCGGTCGATTAGGGCCCGAGATTTGAATGAATAACTAAAAAAAATCTTGAAAAAATATAATTTTCTATGTTGTTCTTGTCACGATCACGTACTCAATAGGATAGCTAAGGTGATTATTTTTAGTGAGAATGATTTAGCAAATTCATGGAAAGATTTCTGTTTCAAAAATCATTAAAATCGGTGGAACAGGTCCAGGGAAATCTCTGAAAAATTAAAAAAAAATGAAAAATATGATGTTTCTATATTGTTCTTGTTGTTATTCTAAATGTTGTATTGTTGTCATAGATGGACTTGTTGTTTTTGTGGTCGTTGTGGTAATAATATAATAAAAACTAACCCTTTGTACATTTTTTTTATCAACTCTGGTAGAAAAATTTAAAAGTTTCCATTGTTTTGGCATCACTAAAAAAATTTACTAGATCATTTCTGTCATTACCACGAGCCTGCGTGCAAAGTTTCAGATCGATTGGGTCACGGTAAAGGGGTTAAAATCGATCCAAAATTTTTTCGACAAGCAGACACTACGAGTTAATATAAAGGGAGTAAAAATTCACCAGCATCTAAAGTATCTAGTTGTTAATAAAAAAAAACAATGTAAATTTAGCAAAAAAAATTTTTATATATTAATTTATTTCAAGAGAAAAACACAAAAATAACGTTTGATATTGTATTTTTTTTTTGTGTGTAATATTTACATATACATACATACACATATTAAATAATACAAATAATATACATATATTCTATACATGTATATCCATAATAGCTGCATGTTAGAAATAAATCGGTTTATTATTTTATTTACATAAAATTCTGCAATATTTTGTTGTGGGGAAAATACATTTCTTTTGCATTAATACAGTGTCACTTCATTTTGCTCAGCGTGACTATGCCACAGTAGATGGCGCCACAATTTTTGTTTGTTCTGATTAGCTTTGCAATAGTTATTTCAATTTTAACATGAATGTTAATATTTTCAACTGGATATCATACAGAACAATGTTAAGAGTATACACGGGCTGGTCTTTTAGTTCATAGGTTTTTTCATTATTCTTTTGCAAATATGAACATAAGTTTGGCATGTTAACTCTTTGTTGTCTTTACAAAATAGAGTTACCGAGTTCATCAATGAGTGCTTTCAAAACAGTTCTACATAGTTATATAGAATTATTATTCTGCTTTACCTACAAAATATCTGATTGCGATTACATCTAATTTTTAAAAACTGTTTATAATTACTGAAGCATTATTATTCACATAAATACAAAATTGCACTTTTTAAATTTTCCATTCAAATTTTAGAAAATATCAATTCTAAAAACTGGAATTAAAATTTCCAATTATAAATTATAAAATATTAATTCAATTTCAGAAAATCATATCAAAACGTCGGAAATAATAATTTTAAATTTAGAAGACATCAATTGCATCAAATTCCAAAAAAAAAAACACCAAATATGTTTACATTTAAGAAATGTTTACATTAAAAAAAATATTGTCGTTCAGGGGAAATTAATAGCTTTTCAGTAACTTCTTTTAACGATTGTCGAATCGTTAAAAAAGAAAAGCAAAATTATCAGTACAATTTTTAAACGATATTCGCTATTGTTAAAGTTAGCTGTTGTTGTTATCTAAACGACAACCATTTTTGTGTTGTTTATTCAATCGATAAAAACTTAAATTTTTAGGTTGAAATGTCGTCATACATAAATAAAAATCATAAAATAGTGAAAATATTTTGCTTCTATTAAAAAACTTTTTTATATAAAAAAAAAATTAAATAGCATATTCAATTCATTATTTCATTTTAAAATAAATAAACAGAAATATTAGTAAAAAAATAAAGATATTAAACATGAAGATAAAATCATCCTGTCAAACACGAAGTAATTTGTTTTTTCTAGTCTTCTTTGTGTTTTTCGCTTATTTTGACAGAGATGCCACTCGTTTACAATTTAAATAAATAGAAAAATGGATTTGTCGACTGTCTTTAAGATGTATGTATTTAGTGAATCACTTAATCCTTAGTGCAAACAACAATAGCTGTCGATATATTTTGCGATTGTCGGATCGTTGAAATTCACAGAATCAGACTACAGAAAACATTAATTTAAATTCAATGAATTTTAGAAAACGTCAAATGATATTTAAGAATTGCGAACATAAAAATTGTTACATAAATAAACGCAATTTGATGAGAATGTTATTTATATATAAATTTTCACAATTTTTTTTGGATGAATATTTGAAGTTCTTCAGAAAATAAAGATAACAAATTATTTTATTTAAAATTTTTGGCAATATTTTTTTGAAAAAAAAAGTTGAGAGAGCTTTTTTCGGTTATTATTTTGTTACTCCATCCGACCTATATTTATTTATTTATTAAATGTGGATATCACATACAACAAGATATAAATCTTTTTAATTACAGTATGTTTGTTATCTTATAATGATACAATCAATTTGTGATAGTAGTTACAATACTTTTAAGAATTAAGAAAAATATAAAAATAAAAATAATTTTAAATTACAAAAGTATAAAAATATAAGTAAAAAATTAATACATAATGGGAGAGTATAGAATATATAATATAATCATAAATGAAACAATAATTAAGAAAGTTGAAAATTGGAGACCAAATCATTTTTAAACAATTCATTTTTAAATTGTAAAGCGTTGTCTGTTATTTGTAAATTATTGGGTAACGAGTTCCACACACATATGGTATTTATAAAAAATTGCCAACTAGAGATTAATGTTCGATATCGTAATGGTATAAGATTATTTCCTCTATTGGATTGTGCAAATTGAAGGCGTTCAAATAAATAAGATGGTTCTTTGGTATATATTACTTTGTGAAGTAGAATTAATGATGTTATTTTTATTAAGGCCACGAGGTCAACTCCGTACAGAGAATATAGAGAAGTTCCATCATACCTCTTTATACCATACACATAAGGGTAGGATCGCATTGTAAGCTAATAATAATCTCCTTTTACTTTCTGAATCACAAAAAGCAAATATCTCACAACCATATAGTAACTTCGGCATAATGAAAGTTTTCGCGAGAAGCACACGATGTTTAAAGGTGTAAGATGTTGTGTAGGGTACAACGTTCTAAGCATTACAAATATTTTTCCAGATGCAGAATTAATCTGATTGTTCCGCGTGAGCGATTTATTAAAAATGATTCCCAGATTCCTAGCAGATTCCACAATTTCAATATTCTGATTAATGATACTGGAATATCTAAAGGGATGGTTTGATTTCTTTGAGTTATAACTAAACATTTTGATTTTTTTGGATTTAAGTAAAGTCCATTTGAAGAAGCCCATTCAAATATTATATTGAGATCCTCATTAAGCTTTTCAGTGCATTCACGAATTAATCCTTTTTTCATATATGGCCGCAATGAAGAAATATTTGGCCAGTTAAAAGCCAAAAAAGCACGATTTAATGCATATAGCCACCCTAAACAACCATTACCTTTGCAATGGAGGTTAAGGCGAGCTATTCAATTAGCAAAAACTAAATTAAACGAGAAGTTATGTCATATAACCGGAAACGCATGCATATAGGTATATAACCTAAATGCATGCCGATCAGCAACCACGATGACCAAAAAGCAAACACCGAAATAAATCCGAAATAATAGAAAAGACGAAAACCAACCCAAAGAATTTGCTGAAATAATTTGGTATTAAGTTTATCAAATTGTTTACTTTTTCATTTACATTTATTATCAAGGCTCAAACCGAGGTGGAGGGTATCAAAGATTCGGCACAGCCGAATTTAACACTCTTACTTGTTTATTTTTTTGATAACTGCTAATGAATTATTTTAAATATTTTATTTTAACTAAAAATATGTATTAGTTGGTCTGAGCTATGTTTGTTTACATATATGTACGATTTTTTTATTCAGTGTGTGTTTTCTGAACTCTGGTTTAAAGATCTTCAGTAAACAGGACACAAAATCGTTTTAATGTGAAATCAGGTCATAAATTTGGGCACATATCACAAAACGTTAAGAAGGTTTTTATTTTTAATATGAACACAGGTAATAACAAATATCTTTAATGGAGCCATATACCTTTTTTCCGAAACCCTAGGCCATTAAGATAAAATATAACATTTAAAATTAGAAAACTGATAAAGTTTTGATACAAAGCATTTAGAAAGAGCACATTTACCGAATATTTCACAAAAAACTCATTTTTCTAGAAATCCGCAAAAATAATTAATTATAAAAAAATTCACATTCACGCAATTGATCTCTAACATAAACTTAACAAAACTTTATAGTGCCAGATCCATTTTTTGAAATTTTGTTTAAGAAAATTTTTTAAAACTTAAAAAAGGAGTTTTCAAAATTTTATCAAAAAAATTTTCCATTGTTGGTCCCATTGTGCAATAGGTTAAAAACGTAGTAATAAAACAATTAATCATGTCTGAGGGGTCAAAACTACAGAGACCAAAAAAATAATGGCTTTAATCAATTTCTTAAAGTTGAAAAAATTTCCGCCAAATTTCGCAAAAGTGGTCTGGGGCATTTGCTTTTTCTTGGCGAGTTTTTATTTGATTTTAAAATTATATATAATTTTTTGAAGAGATAATTTAGTACTGAAATTGAAAAACTTAAACTATAGAACGAAATTTTCGTAAAATCTGATTAAAAAAAAGTCCTATTTTACCCACATAAACAAACTTAAAATTTTCAGTCGCGTTGAGGCACTTCTAAATTTTTTTTGATTGACCCAAAATTTTGTATTTCTCAGTTTTTTTGCTATTCGCATATTCATAGGGGGTGATACCGAGAGTTTGAACACTTTTTTTATTAAGGGCCAACCTAATGAACACAAGTAATAACAAATATATTTTGACTTTTAAGATAAAAACACACCTCATAGCTGTTGTTTATATTTTTCAATAAGCAATCAACCACTTTAAGTACAACGCTGTAATATGCGCTGCTACTGTTTGTTACTAAATCCACTTTCGAGAATCCCCAGATTACCGATGAGTCTGCTTGATATTTTTTGATTATGTCCATTTCTGTTTTTTGCGATTTTTGATTTTGGTCATCTTTGATTTTGGCGATTTTTGACTTTGGCGATTTTTGTTTTTTTTTTGCGATTTTTGATTGCAGCGATTTTTGTTTTTTTTTTTGCAATTTTTGATTTAGGCGATTTTAATTATTCGCGATTTTCGGTTTTGGTGATTTATGATCTTGGCGGCTCCGCTCCTATTTTCCACAACTACTCACATCTATATTATTAATATGCTAGGCGAATCCTTGTGACCGATTTTTTGTTCTACCGTTTTATCCCGATTTTGACCAAATGTATATTATTTGAAAGATATTTCTTTTCAGCCGTTTTGCAGATTTGCAGATTTTTAAATTCTCTCCTTTATTTTGAGTAAATTGCATTTAAAGTTGCTACTAACACATGCATAAAATTATACATATGCTTCGTGTGTTTTATTAAATTTGTTAATGGGTTTGTTAATCAGTTTGGTATCTTCATTCACAATAATAATAAAGCATAAATGTGTTGGTTTGTGAATTGGCAAAGTTGAAAAATAAAGCTGCTGCTAGAAATTGCACTCGGATTTCGAGCGCTGGAATCTACTAGTTAGTAATTATTGTACTTATCAAAAGTTTCAATACTCTCATTTTCATAATACTTCATATTTTTTTGTTTTGCATAGGAGGTACCACGTCCAATGGTCCGATCCCGCACATTTTTTTTGGGCAACTACTCACATTAATAACTCATGAGCTTAGATAAATTCCCAAGGCTTTTTTAATTATAGTAATCCAGCTATATGACATTAAATATTTATTTTATATGGTGGTGACACGGCCATTGGTCCGATCCCGCCCATTTTTGTCTGACTATTCACATTCATAACTTATGAACTCACACAAAGTCCCAAGATATTGATACTACAGTATTCCAGATATATTACATTAAATATATACTTTGTATGGCGGTTGACACGCCCACTGATCTGATACCTCTCATTTTTTCCGGCGACTCTTCAAATTAGTTTAGTATGTACAATATACATTGAACATGTAAATAGGTTCAGAACTTTTGCTCTCTTAGTACTCGAGATATTATATGTTAAAATTAGATGTTACAAATTTAATTTTTATGAGAGTGCCACGCCCACTCGAAAAATACATAAAAGAATATAACCTATTTTTCCTTCCGGATAGGCAGTTACTTACTGTATAAGTTCCAAAAGTAAAAGTTTCAAACAGAAAAAACTTAATTTTAAAATGTATTTATTACGTCGCTTTCTTATCTGTTTGTGTGTTTACATGTTCCGTAGGAATCATGGAGTTGATTTTAAAGTAATTTTCCGATAAGCTAAAGACTTGAAATTTTCAACATAGCTCAGAACTGGATGACAATGCAATATTTGGGCGTGGAACCGCCCAAAAATAATGAATTATTTTTAAAAGTAACTTCCCGGTAAGCTAGAGACTTGAAATTTTCAACATAGCTCAAACTGGATGACAAATCAATATTATATCAAAATTTTTCTTCGTGGGCGTGGCACCGTCCACAAATAATGAAATACTTTTTATCTCGGCGCTTGTATTAGCATTGTTAACGAATTTTTGGTATATTGATACATACATTCGTTTCCAACATTTTTCCTAAATGTGGTTGGCGTTGGACATCGGGGCGTGGCCCCGACTATACAACTCCCACTTTAGGAATGCTTTATCTTATTTTACAACAATATAAACGAAATTTGGTATAGTGTTAATAGTTGTTTCCTATATTCCTGTCATATGTGGTATGATGTTACTCACCACGCTCAAACTCACCACAGTCCAACTCACCACAGCACACTCATACTCACCATACCCAAACTAATCACACTCAAACTCAACACATTCAAACCCACCACACTACAACTCACCACACTCATACTCACCATACTCAAACTCACCACATTCAAACTCAACACATTCAAACCCACACACTCCAACTCACCACACTTACTAAAAAACTTAAAATGAGGAAATAATTACTAAGTAAAACATTCTGAATATTCAACATTTTTAAAACGGACTAAAAAGTATAAAATAATTCTTCATTACCATAAACAGATTTCGAAACCAATATAAATGGTTCTGATGATGTTTAATTGTGAATTTTTAATTGATGGAAATACTAGTAAGATTTAAAACTAAAAACGTTGGGCGCAAAATAATAGTAAGGAGTAGTTGTGTTAAGAAAACAGTTCATATAATTTGCACTCCAATAAAGTTGTACTTAAGTGATTTAATAATAATAGTCGAACTTAAGACTTTGAAAGCATAAATGACTAAAATTCATCAATAAAATAGTTGAGATCGAAACACAAAGCATGCAACAAAATTCTAACTACGGTTAAATGTTAATCTACTGTTTAAGAAAATTAGGCAGTAAAATCAAACTTTTAGTGACTTAGGTGAAGTAATTACCCAATGTATGCGCCCAACGTTTTTGGTTTTAAATCTTTCTAGTATTTTATTCAATTAAAAATTCACAATTAAACAATATTAGAACCATCTATATTGGTTTCGAAATCTGTTTATGGCAATGAAAAATTATTTTATACTTTTTAGTCCGTTTTAAAAACGTTGAATATTGAAAAAAAAAATATTTTACTTAGTAATTATTTATATATAAGATCTTATGGCCGTTTTAGTCGGTCTGATAGGAGTTATTTATATGGGAAACATACACCGATTTCCACCAATTTCAATAGCGTTCGTCCTATGACCGATAAAAGCTTACTACTAAATTTCATCACAAGATATTCATATTTGCGATCTGTAGTTTGATTAAAAGCAGACGGACGGATGGACTGACGGACGGACAGAGGGACACACGTCGCTAAATCGGCTCAAAAGGTGATTCTGTGTCTATCGGTATAATAGAAGCTAGTTTAAATATATCTAGTAGTTACAAACATCGTCACAAACTTTTTACACATTCGCCACAAGGTAGTGTAGGGTGTAAAAATATACAATAATAATAAAAATAATATTTATAATCAATAAAAATTTATTACCGCTTAATAATTTGAAATCAGATGAGAATAAAACAGTGACTTCTAAGAATAAGTGCGATTAATTGTGCAAAAAATTATCTTGTTGTTCAATTTGAAATAATGCGGATATTGGATGTGAAAATTTAAAAAAAAAACATAACAAAGTCTAAAAGTCAGTCTCAATCAGTGGTATGGTACTAGAGCTTCGAATGAATAACTTTCATGTCTATATTTTTAAATTCCCAGTTAAGGACAATAAATAATACGGACCAACTTATTTTGGATCCTGCGACCGGATTATATTCTTTTAAAAATCTATAGTGCAATAAAAACGAATCGTAAATAAGAATTTTTTGCGGAATGCTAATCTAAAAATGGAAAAATCACCAATAATTTATGTTCACACATTAAACCGACCAAAACTTATTTATCAAATTGCATAAGAATATAAGTTTTAATATCGACGTCTAGCAATTCTCGTAAATACAAACAGCAACATATAATAACAATACCCTTGCGTACAAATGAAATGCTGGAAATTTAATCAAAAAAAAAAAACATCATTTGTTGAATGCTTAATCAAAGCTAATATATTTCATTAGGGACTTGAATCCTCAGAAGATGTTCTTTCATTAAACCAGACAGCATAAACTGACATTGTGTGTGTTTTTTTTTTTAATTGAAAATTCTAACGAAGCACTACACGTCTTCCATTGTCTACAAGTTTAGCATTCATAACATTTTTTTTAGGTCACTGTACTTTTTGTACTGTATTATTTACCAGGTCGTTATGTTCGTGGTTATGGAAGTATACACATATATAAAAACTTACTCTTGAGTATTACTTGTGAATAATGTGGAAGCATTTTTTTTTTTTTTAAATTTATGATTCCTATTTGGATGATTTGTGCGTCCGACACTGATTTAAAATGCTAATTTGAGTGTGCGGTAAATAATGTTCATTTTTTATAAAAACAAATAATACGCACACACATATAAAGCACCGCAATGAGGGAAAAAATATTATAACCCAACATTAGTGAATTTCTATGGCCAATTGGAGTGTGAGCTAGAGAGTATGGTGTCAGTGTGTTAAAATACAGCCACAAAATGCTAACAAAATAGAACAGTCCAAAATTACATTGAATGAACCAAGCCAAATAACTAATTCAGGAGCAGCTACGCAACGTTGGCAATAAATTTAACTAAATGGCGCCACAAATGAATCCCAGTTTAATGTTTGGTTTGATTTGGCTCAACTACTATCTGTGTGGTTGTTGTAAAAACAACAATGCCATGGATATTTTGAAAAATATATTGTAAATGCACTAAAACAGGTACTGAAAATGAAACAAAAGCGAACACATTACCACAATGGGGCAGGAATGACTCAGAATGTTTAAAATTGATGATACATGGAAACTTTCTAAATTCATAAAAAAAAAACTACCTTCTCCTAAAAACGTATATTTATCAAAAACCTTTTCATAAACAGTAAATTTTCTTAAATTTTTTAAAAAAGGAACTTTTCTTAACTACAATTTTTTTAAGTAACTTTTTGTTAAAAAATACCATTTCTTAAAAATTACCTTTTTTCCAAAAAGTACTACTTCCTCACATCGAAAAAAGCACATTTTCTTGAAAATTTTTATTTTTTTTTAAAATACATTTCCTTAAAAACCTACCTTTCTTTAGAAGTACATTTTTTAAAAAGTACCTTTAAATTACAAAATACATTTCATTAAAAAAAAAGCAATTTTTGTTAAAAAATTACCTCTTCTTTAAAATGTAACTTTTCTTAAAAGAAGAATATTCTTAAAAAGTACATTTTCTTAAAAAAGTACCTTTTCATAAAAAAAAGTACCTTTTCTTAAAAAAGTACCTCTTCTTAAAAAAGTACCTTTTCTTAAAAAAGTACCTTTTCTTAAAAAAGTACCTTTTCTCAAAAAATACGTTTTCGTTTGTTATAAAATTACCTTTTCTTAAAACAGTACCATTTGTTGAAAAAGTAAATTTTCTTAAAAAAGTTTTGAAAAGTTACTTTAAAGAAATTATTTTTTTTTAAGAAACACTTTTCTTAAAAAAGTACCTTAAAAAGTACTTTTTCTTAAAGCAGTGCCTTTGCTTAAAAAGTCCAATTCTTTACATAGTACCTTCAGTTAAAAAAGTACCTATTTTTAAAAGTACCCTCGCTTAAAACAGCACTTTCTTTTAAAAGCATATTTTTCTTTAAAAGTACATTTTCTTCAAAACTACATTTTATTAAAAACGGTATTTTCTTAAAAAGTACATTTTCTCAACAGTTCATTTAAGAAAAAAATTTTCTTAAAAATCACCATTTTTAAGAAGAAGTAACTTTTCTTAAAAAATTATACTTTTTTAACAGTTATTTATTAAAAAATTACATTTTCTTAAAAAGTGTCTTGTCTTAAAAAGTACTTTTATTAAAAAAGTACATTTTCTTAAAAATTACCATTTAAAAAAAGTAACTTTCTTAAAAAATTACTTATTTTAACAATTATCTATTAAAAAATGACCTTTTCGTAAGAAAGTGTTTTGTTCTAATGTATCTTTTCTTAATAAATACCTTTTCTTAAAAAAGTACCTTCTGTTAAAGACTACCTTTTCTTAAAAGTGTACATTTTCTAAAATAGCACATTTCCTTTAAAAACTAAATTTTCTTAAAAAAGCTCCTTTTCTCAAAAAAATTTCACCTATGAATAAAGTAAATTTTTTTTAAAAGTCCTTTTTTTAACAAATTACCTATTCCATTTTCTAAAAAATGTACGTTTTCTTAACAAATTACCTTTTCAAAAAATAATACTTTCTCTTTAGCAATTATTTCTTAAAAAAGTACCTTATCTTAAATATTACCTTTTCTTAAAAAGTACCTATTCTTAAGAAGTACATTTGCTTGAAAATGTACCATTTGTAAAAAGGTGCCTTTTCCTAAAAGTACCATTTCTTAAAAGGTACTTTTTCTTAGAAAGTAAATTTTCTTTATTTTCTTAAAAAGTGGCTTTTCTTAAAGAGGTAGCTTTTCTTAAAAAAGTAGCTTTTTTAAAAAAAAGTTCCTTTTCCTAAAAAAGTACCTTAGCTTCAATATTACCTTTCCTTGAAAAGTATCCTTTTTTAAAAAGTACCTTTTCTTAAATAAGCAATTTTTCTGTAACAATTATCTCTTAAAATTGTTCCTTTTCTTAAAACTGTTTATTAAAAAATTACCTTTTCTTGAAAAGTACCTTTTCTTAAGAAGTACCATTTCTTAAAAAAGTACCTTTTCTTTAACAAGTATCATTTCAAAAAGTACCATATCTTAAAAAGTACCTTTTCTCAAAAAGTATTTTATTTTTAAAAGTGCCTTTTCTTAAAAGGTTCCTTTTCTTAGACAGTACCTTCTCTTAAAAAAGTACCATTTCTTCAAAAATTAACTTTTCTTAAAAAAGTATCTTTTCTTACAAAAGTAACTTTTCTTAGAAAAGTACATTTTATTTAACAAGTATCATTTTAAAAAGTACCATCACTTAAAAAGTACCTTTTCTTAAATAAGTACTTTTTCTGTAACAATTATCTCTTAAAATTGTTCCTTTTCTTAAAACTGTTTATTAAAAAATTACCTTTTCTTGAAAAGTACTTTTTCTTAAGAAGTACCATTTCTTAAATAAATACCTTTTCTTTAGCAAGTATCATTTTAAAAAGTACCATCTCTTAAAAAGTACCTTTTCTTAAAAAGAACATTTTCTCAAAAAGTGCCTTCTCTTAAAAAGTGCCTTTTCTTAAAAAGTATTTTTGCTTAGACAGTACCTTTCCTTAAAACAGTACCTTTCTTAAAAAATTAACTTTTCTTAAAAAAGTACCTTTTCTTTAACAAGTGTCATTTTAAAAAGTACCATCTCCTAAAAAGTATCTTTTCTCAAAAAGTACTTTTTCTTGAAAAGTGCCTTTTCTTAAAAAGTTCCTTTTCTTAGACAGTACCTTTTTTTTAAAAAGTACCATATCTTAAAAAATTAACTTTTCTTAAAAAAGTACCTTTTCTTAGAAAAGTCTCATCTCTTAAAAAGTACCTTTTCTTAAAAAGTGTCTTTTCTTAAAAAGTACCTTTCATCAGACAGTACTTTTTTTTCAAAGTGGTACATCTCCTAAAAGTACCTTTTCTCAAAAAGTACTTTTTCTTGAAAAGTGCCTTTTCTTAAAAAGTTCCTTTTCTTAGACAGTACCTTTTTTTAAAAAAGTACCATATCTGAAAAAATTAACTTTTCTTATAAAAGTACCTTTTCTTATAAAAGTAAATTTTCTTTAACAAGTCTCATTTTGAAATACCATCTCCTAAAAAGTAGCTTTTCTTATAAAGTACTTTTTCTTTTTCTTAAAAAGTACTTTTTCTTAACAAGTGCCATAAAATATACCTTTTCTGAGACAGTCCTTTTCTTAAAAGGTATATTTTCCTATAAAGTATCTTTTCTTAAAATATAACAAATTATTTTCTTAAAAAATATATTTTCTTAAAAAACTACCATTTCTTAAAAAATTTCCTTTTCTTTAATAATTTTCTCCTAAAAAATAACCTTTTCGTTAAAAAATGGCTTTTCTTAAAAACTGCATTATCTTGAAAAGTACATTTTCTTTAAAAAGTACTTTTTCTTCATTCCTTAAAAAAGCATTTTTTTTTAAAGTATATTTTCTCAAAAAATGTTTTCTACTTAGTAAAGTAGCTTTTCTTAAAAAGTCCTTTTCTTAAAAATGTTACTTTTCTTGAATAGTACATTTTCTTTAAAAAAAAACATTTTCTTAAAAGTACATTTTCTTAAAAAGTACCTTTTCTTAACAAATTATCTTTTCTTAAAAAGCACCTTTTCTTAAAAAGTACCTTTTTCTTAAAAAACGCATTTTCTTAAAAAAGTACATTTTCTTAAAAAAGTAAATTTTCTTCAAAAAGTACCTTTTCTTTAACAAGTATCTCCTTAACACATATCTTTTCTTAAAAACTACCATTTCTTAAAAAATTTCTTTTTCTTTAATATTTTTCTCTTAAAAAACCCCTTTCTTAAAAAAAGGCTTTTCTTAAAAAGTACTACTTCTTAAAAAGTACATTTTCTTTTAAGAGTACTTTTTCTTTATTTCTTAAAAAAGTATCTCTTCTTAAAGAAGTATATTTTCTCAAAAAATTTTCTCTTCTTGCTAAAGTACCTTTTCTTAAAAAAAATACTATTTCTTAAAAAAAAAGTTACTTTTCTTGAAAAGTGAATTTTTTTAAAAAGTACCTTTTCTAAAAAGTACCTTTTCTTAAAAAATACCTTGTCTTAAAGAAGTTCCCAAATATTATAACTTTTTAAGTTTTAAGAATTCTAACAAAAAAAACTATTTTTCAAAAGCATACTTAAATTCTTTGAAATCTTTATTATAATACAGTGATACAAAAAAGAATGAAATATAAATTCCTGGGATGCGATATTTTTTTTCTGATAGGTCTTGTCGAGTACAACAGTACCCTGTCTTGAAACACCTCCAAAATCTTGAGTTACGTTTAAAAAACCGGTTTTTCGGTCCTCTTGCACATATAAGCTAATAACTTTGTTGAGTTTCAATCGATTTTGAATTTCTCAGCAGATTTAGAAAGAGGAAACTAAGGCCTTTCGAAGATATGGACATGATATTTAAGTAATATTGAGTCATCTGTGCGTATGCCTCCAGCAAACTCATTTTTTTTTTTAATGTTCTCTATTTTTCAATTTTGGAGATCTTTTTACCAGATTTGTTGTCAAAAATTTGGTAAAAATTAACTGAGATATTTAATGGTTCTTATTAACTGAGTTATTAGATTAAATTAATCCGATCACAGGGGAGATGTGTAAACATCTAGTAAATAAAGATTTTTTTATGTCACTTTTTTAAAATCAAATAGGAAGCGTCATCTATGTATCAGTTATAGCTAACAACTGCAGGGACTCTGGTTATACTTGTGGGGTTGTTGAATTATATATACTGGCAGATTCCAGCCCTTGAAATTCGAGTGCAAATTCTAAGAAATTTTATTTTTTCATTAAATAAAGACCCTTAAGGTATGCAATTCACAAATAAACACAAAAATAAACTCATTTTTATTACAAACACATTAACAAATTTAATAAACACCCACATAGCATATGTATAATTTTATGTATGTGTTAGTAGCAACTTTAAATGCAATTTACTCAAAATAAAGGAAAAATTTAAAAAATCTGTAAATCTGCAAAACGGCTAACAAATACCTTTCAAATAATATACGTTTGGTCATAATCGGGATTAAACGGTAGAACAAAACATCGGTCACAAGAAATCGCCTAGCCTATTAATATTATAGATGTTATACGTTTATATTCTGAAATTTTTGTCGTTTTACAGCAAAGGGTTGTTGAATTTGCTGAAACAATTTTTATATCATAATTTTTTCACCAATACAATCATAAGTCACACCGATTTGTCTTACGGCTCACAGCGTAACGTGTGAGCTCATATGTTACGCTGTTTTTGTGATTGTATTGTGAAATATAAATTTACCCCCTTGGGCTTATAGATGTTTACACATCAAAAAAATTTATTAAATGCCTGTAAACATTATTGAGTTGAATAACCGAAAATGATATTTTTGTAAAAAAATTTGTTTGTGCAGGCATTTATTCCAATTTTTTTATTATTAATTATTTTTTATTAAAAGTTTCATAAATCACTTTATTTTTACCAGATTTTTTATACCAAAACTGTACTTGACTCATAAATAAACATACTTTTATAACAAGTTCATAAATTATACAGTTCCTAAATAAAAGATTGTGTAAAAACAAGCTTCTGTTTAAGTTTATATTCTAAATTCAAAATAACACTTCGTAAACGTTCATTCATTAATGGGTCAGATTTTGTAGTCAGCACTTAAGTACGATTTTCTCAAAATCTCTGAAAAGCATATATAAAATTTTAATTTATGTAAAATATTTAATTATGATTCCTGACCAATAAAGCTGGCCTTTAACTAGATTGTTTTCTGAAGCCAAAGACAAAATTTTGATTTAGCCAAGATATTAAAGTTTCCATATCCCTTGTGCACTGTAAACGAATTTAATCCACAATTGGCTAAGTATATAATTATAAGTAAAAATAATGTTCGTTAGGATGCCAAAATAAAATAAAACAGAAAGATAAAATGTTAATTGTGCCATTAATTGTTGTATTTTTTGGGTTTTTGCAGATTCCCTCAACATCATCAACAACACAAATAGCGACTGTATCCCACCTGGTAGCATTAGCCCATCAAACGCATCAAACTTTATCAAATACACCACAAGCAACGCAAACAATAACAACGACAACAACAGCAACAACAACATGTTTAACACAACCAGTGCGAGTGGATGAAAATCCTTTGGAACCTATAAAAACACAATCACCCACAAGCACAACACCCACCTGTAAAGCAGCTACCGAAATACCAACGATAGCAGCCTTAAATAGTAGTGCAGCTGCCAACATTAACAACAACAACAATAATAATAATAACAATCATCATCATCATCATCATGTAAATCCAACACAAGAAGTTTTGGCAGATCCACAATTGCAGCAACAATTGGAACAAGTTCAACAACAAGTCGAACATGAAATTGCAGCTACAACAACAGCAGCAGCAGCATATAAACAAATTACACAAACTGCTGGCACAAGTACATCAAATGCCACAACCATAACATCAATATCAGCCTTATCGCCACAAACCCCAACGGTAGCAACACCTTCTGCACTAACACTGCCACAACATGTGGCACAGACACCAACATTGGCATCCGCTTATGCTTCGAGTCAAGTAACACCAGTAGCACGTTCCAAACATCCCCAACCACCATTGTCCAGTATAGCGAATCCCATGCATAAGGTTACCAAAAGAAAAGAAACCTTAGAAGCGAAACGTGAAAGGAAGGCAGCCAAGACACTGGCCATTATAACAGGCGCCTTTGTTGTTTGTTGGCTGCCGTTTTTTGCCATGGCCCTATTGTTGCCACTGTGTGAGAGCTGTGAAATAAATGATGGTGTTGCCTCGTTATTTCTTTGGCTGGGCTATTTCAACTCAACACTGAATCCCGTTATATATACGATATTTAGTCCGGAATTCCGTCAGGCCTTTAAGCGTATATTATTTGGTGGTCATAGACCGGTACACTATCGTAGTGGAAAATTATAAAACTAAAAGGATTCAATACTTTAGGTACGTAAAAACCATAGTTCTTTTATTAGAGAGTATATATTTCCGGCCATTGCAAAGTGGGGCTTAGTTAACTGAATGAATGAATTCATTTAATGTTTTAATTTCAAGTTTCTTAATTTGAGCCATAATTCAAATTAATCTTGTTTATTAAATTATTTTATGAATTTAGGTTCGTGAAAAAAAGTCCTAAAGTTTAATTCAGTGTTTTAATTCAAAACGAAATTCAGTCATATTAATAGGCTAGGCGATTTCTTGTGACTGATGTTTTGTTCTACCGTTTTATCCCGATTTTGACCAAACGTATATTATTTGAAAGGTATTTCTTTTTAGCCGTTTTGCAGTTTTACGGATTTTTAAATTTTTTCCTTTATTTTGAGTAAATTGAATTTAAAGTTGCTATACAATGCTATGTGTGTGTTTATTAAATTTATGAATTTAAGATCGTGGAAAGAAGTTTTAATTCAAAAAGAAATTCAGTCATCTATAATATTAATAGGCTAGGCGATTTCTTGTGACTGATGTTTTGTTCTACCGTTTTACCCCAATTTTGACCAAACATATACTATTTGAAAGGTATTTCTTTTTAGTTATTGTGCAAATTTACGGATTTTTAAATTTTTTCCTTTATTTTGAGTAAATTGCATTTAAAGTTGCTACTAACACATACATCAAATTATACAATGCTGTGTGTGTGTTTTTTAAAATTGTTAATGTGTTTGTAATAAAAATGAGTTTGTTTTTTGTGCTGATTTGTGAATTGGCTATAATTGATTAGCATACTTTTAGGGTCTTTATTTAATGAAAAAATAAAATTTCCTAGAATTTGCGCTCGAATTTCGAGGGTTGGAATCTGCTAGTAAAACTAATTATCTTTAAGAAATTTAAAAAAAAAATCATTGGATAATGAATTTCATAATTCAAATATCGAGTAATGATAGCGAAAATTAGTTAAGTGGCAAATATCAAATTTTAAATTTTTATGAAAATCTCTAATTTACCATCAGCATAAGCAATTTTAGCTTAAGTCCACATTTTAAGTGTATTTCCATGTTAAAGATTATTTCAAAAAAAAAAAATCCTGTTAAGTTTTAATTTAGGAACTTTGATTTAGGAACTTTCTGGCAATGGAACCAAATGCTATATCAAATTTAATATTTAAACAAAATTCGGCTGTAAAAATTGCTTAAATGTACTTATGCCCTTTTTCCATTTCAGCCAAACGATATGCAAACCCTGTCATATATAAAACTGTCCTTTTTTTATATTGACGTTGTTATCTATTGTATTCGTATTTTTAGCATTTGGCAAGACAGGAATGAACTTATTTAAAATAAAATTTAAAAAAACTTTATATATTTTTACAAAATCCTATCCATGTACTTTGCACAATATAAATACTTTTAACAAAACAATGTCAGTTGCTTTTCCTTTTCATTCTTATTTTATTTCGAACAATGCACTTTAATATTATTCCTTTTTATTATGGGCAATGCAAAGAAATTTATATTTCTCAGTTATTTGCATGAACTTAATTCACATAACTTACAACAACATTAAAATGTAAAAAGGAAGAAGTGAAAAATTAAAAAAAATAAATAAAGTTCCTGGAATATGAAAAATTCAACAGAATATATTATTCACAAGTTCTTAAAAGTTTACGATAACAGGTTTTACGAAAAAGATATGACTGGTTAAAGTTTGAGGTGAAAAAGAATTTTTAGTACGAAAAAAATGCAAGAAGAAAAATTAAAAATAAACGACAAGAACAGTGGCATCTCATTCACCTACTCTAAATTTCTTCGTTTGATTACACTGGTCTACAAATTTAAAAAAAAAATTGACTGCAGAAACGAAGCATGTTTTTTAACTAATCTGGGTGCGGTGAATTCGAATCTGGCATAAAACTTGGGCTATCACGTCTTGTTCATTTTTTGTCGCATGCTGGCAATACTGTAAAACAGTCAATACTGACACTAAAATTTCACAATTATTAATTTGACAGCAGCCCACATTCATTCTAAATCTTCATTATAGTAGCGTTTAATCTTGCCAGGGAAATGGTGTGTTACTGATCCAAGCTATTTTTGCTTTGTGGTGAATATGTGGTTGAAAAAAAGGATATCCAATATCAGAATCATTAAAATATGCATATCTTTAATAATAATAGGCCAGGCAATTTCATGTGATTACTAGGCAAGGCGATTTTAAATTACCGATGCTACTGTGTCAGTTTTAATCCTATTTTGATCACACATGCCTCATTTGAAAGGTGTTTCCTCTAAACTGTCCACCAGATTTACAGACTTTTTAAATTTTTAATTTTTTTTGAGTAAATTGCATTTAAAGTTGCTACTAACACATACATAAAATTATACAATGCTATGTGTGTGTTTATTAAATTTGTTAGTGTGTTTGTAATTAATATGATTTTGTTTTTTTCTGTGTTGATTTCTGAATTAACTATAATTGATTAGCATACCTTAAGGGTCTTTATTTAATGAAAAAATTAAATTTGCTAGAATTTGCGCTCGAATTTCGAGGACTGGAATCTGCTAGTCTATAATATTAATAGACTATGCAATTTCTTGTGACTGATGTTTTGTTCTACCATTTTATCCCGATTTGGACCAAACGTATATTATTTGAAAGGTATTTCTTTTAAGCCGTTTTGTAGATTTACAGATTTTTAAATTTTTTCCTTTCTTTTGAGTAAATTGCATTTAAAGTTGCTACTAACACATACATAAAATTATACAATGCTATGTGTGTGTTTATTAAATTTTTAATGGGTTTGTAATAAAAATGAGTTTGTTTCTTGTGTTGATTTGTGAATTGGCTATAATTGATTAGCATAACTTTAGGGTCTTTATTTAATGAAAAAATAAATTTTCCTAGAATTTGCACTCGAATTTCAAGGGCTGGAATCTGCTAGTTCACATTATTTTGGTTTTGCTGTCAGAAATTTGGACATCGACAATATTTTACAATAGTTGCAGAACTGTTTTATACAAGTGGTCAAATAGCAAGAAGATCTATTTCGATTTTTCAATTCCAGTATGTTGGAGACCAAACCGATTGTTATTCCTGTTTAACAAAAGTTGCTGGATTCAATATGAAAAATCGAAAAAATATTACTTACACGAATGTCCCATCAGTTTCCGAACGACTTCAACGTCCACCAAATGATCCATTACCAGTCATTCCCAGTGCTACGAGCAGTGAGTCCGAAATATCTTTCACCAGCAGTGGTAGTTTGTATGAGGCTAATGATGAACGCCATTTAGTGACTCAAGCTGAGCTGAATGATCTAATTCGCGATTTACATTTAACGAAGCCAGACGCAGAATTACTAGCTTCACGCAAGCAGTAGTGGAAACATTTTGCAGTTGGGACAAAAGTAACAATCTATAGAGATAGAAGCTTGGAATTGGCTGCATATTTTGAAAAGAAGCACTTTAGTAACACTGAAGGGTTAAATAAATAAAAATTGACCGAATTATTTTTCTTAAATTCTAAATAGTGGTTTCATCGTATTTAATAGAAAAACTCGTTTTCGGTAATTATACCCTCCACCCCAGTGTGCAGAGGGTATATATAAGTTTGTCATTCCGTTTGTAATAATTAATATATATTTGTGATCCTTATAACAGCCAGAGTTGATATAGCGATGTCCGTCTGTCCGTCTGTCCGTCTGTGGAAATCACGATGACAGCATCAATCGGGCAGTAAGGGTGCTCGTTAACATAAAAAATGATTCATTGACATTCTGAAAAGTTTGCTGTTTAAAATAGTCCAAATTGGTCGATAAGGGCCCGAGATTTGAATGAAGAACTAAAAAAAGTCTTGAAAAAATATAATTTTCTATGTTGTTCTTGTCACGATCACGCCCTCAATAGGATAGCTTCATGGGAAGATTTCTATTTCAAAAATCATTAAAATCGGTGGAACAGATCCAGGGAAATCTCTGAAAAAGTAAAAAAAAAATAAAAAATATGATGATTCTATATTGTTCTTGTTGTTATTCTAAATGTTGTGTTGTTGTCATAGCTGGACTTGTTGTTTTTGTGGTCGTTGTGCTAATAATATAATAAAAACTAACCTTTTGTACATTTTTTTATTAACTCTGGTAGAAAAATTTAAAAGTTTCCGTTGTTTTGGCATCACTCTAAAAATTTGTTAGATCATTTCTGATATTACCAAGAGCCTGCCTGCAAAATTTCAGATCGAATGGCTCACGGGAAATTGGTTAAAATCGATCCAAAATTTTTTCGACAAGCAGACACTACGAGTTAATATAAAGGGAGTAGAAATTCACCAACATCTTAAGCAAATAATGCTAAAATACCTAGTTGTTAATAAAAAAAAAAAAATAATGTAAATATAGCAAAAAAAAATTTTATGTATAAATTTATTTATAAATTTATATAAACATATTAAATAATACAAATAATATACATATATTATATATGTATATCCATAACAACTGCCTGTTAGAAATAAGTCGGTATATTATTTTATTTACATAAAATTCTGCAATATTTTGTTGTGGGGAAAATACATTTCTTTTGCATTAATAGAGTGTCACTTCATTTTGCTCAACGTGACTATGCCACAGTAGATGGCGCCACAATTTTTGTTTGTTCTAATTAGCTTTGCAATAGTTATTTCTATTTTAACATGAATGTTAATATTTTCAACTGGATATCATACAGAACAATGTTAAGAGTATACACGGGTTGGTCTTTTATTTCATACGTTTTTTCATTATTCTTTTACAAATATGAACATAAGTTTGGAATATTAACTTTTTGTTGTCTTTACAAAATAGAGTTACCGAGTTCATCAATGAGTTTTTTGCTTTCAAAACAGTTCTACATAGTTATATAGAACTATTATTCTACTTTACCTACAAAATATCTGATTGCGATTACATCTAATTTTTAAAAATTGTTTATAATTAATAAAGCATTATTATTCACATAAATACAAAATTGCACTTTTTAAATTTTCCATTTAAATTTTAGAAAATATCAATTCTAAAAACTGGAATTAAAAATTTACAATTATAAGTTACAATTAATTGAATTTCAGAAAATCATATCAAAACGTCGGAAATTATAATTTTAAAATTTAGAAGACACCAATTGCATCTTAAATATATAAATTTTATTCGTTAAACACAAATTGAAATTCCAAAAAAAAACACCAAATATGTTTACATTTAAAAAATTGTTACATTTAAAAAAAATATTGACATTCAGGAGAAATTAATAGCTTTTCAGTAACTTCTTTTAACGATAATCGAATCGTTAAAAAAAAAGAAAAGCAAAATTATCAGTAAAATTTTTAAACGATATTCGCTATTGTTAAAGTCAGCTGTTGTTGTTATCTAAACGACAACCATTTTTGTGTTGTTTATTCAATCGATAAAAACTTAAATTTTTAGGTTGAAATGTCGTCATACATAAATAAAAATCATAAAATAGTGAACATATTTTGCTTTTATTAAAAAACCTTTTTATATAAATAAAAAAATTAAATAGCATATTCAATTCATTATTCCATTTTCAAATAAATAAACAGAAATATTAGTAATAAATAAAGATATTAAACATAAAGATAAAATCATCCTTTCAAACACGAAGTAATTTGTTTTTTTTCTATTCTTCTTTGTGTTTTTCGCTTATTTTGACAGAGATGCCACTCGTTTACAATTTAAATAAATAGAAAAATAGATTTGTCGACTGTTCTTAAGATGTCTGCACTTAGTGAATCACTTAATCCTTAGTGCAAACAACAATAGCTGTCGATATATTTTGCGATTGTCGGATCGTTGAAATTTACAGAATCACACCACAGAAAACTTTAATTTAAATTCAATGAATTTTAGAAAACGTCAAATGATATTTAAGAATTGCAAACATAAAAACTGTTACATAAATAAACGCAATTTGATGAGAATGTTATTTTTTATATATAAATTTTCACAATTTTTTTTGGATGAAAATTTGAAGTTTTTCAGAAAATAAAGAGAACAAATTATTTTATTTAAAATGTTTGGGACATTTGGTTTTTTTGCGTTCGGCATTCCTAATTTGAATATTTATTATTATAAATTTATTCTCTATGTTTTCCAAATATGGCAATATTTTAATAAAAAAAATTGAGAGACCTATGTATATAGCCGCAATGAAGAAATATTTGGCCAGTTAAAAGAAACTATACAGCCATCTCCAATTAGCACGATTTAATGCATGTAGCCACCCTACACAACCATTACCTTTGCAATTGAGGTTAGGGCGAGCTATTTAATTAGCAAAAACTAAATTAAAAGAGAAGTTATGTCATATAACCGGAAACGCATGCATATAGGTATATAACCAAAATGCATGCCGATCAGCAACCACGATGACCAAAAAGCAAACACCGAAATAAATCCGAAATAATAGAAAAGACGAAAATCAACCCAGAGAATTTGCTGAAATAATTTGGTATTAAGTTTAACAAATTGTTTACTTTTTCATTTACATTTATTATCAAGACTCAAACCGAGGTGGAGGGTATCAAAGATTCGGCACAGCCGAATTTAACACTCTTACTTGTTTTTATTTAAAATTATCTTCAAATCCAAAGCTGGCCCTGGCGAATAATGGATTAACGTTCTCGGATTTATCCCAATTTTAGGAACAGAAGTTCTACACATTCCGTTATTATATTTTAAACGTCGCATCTAAAAATTCAACAGCACTTACAAAATATATGCATTTTTTGAATAAATTGTCTTTTATTAGTTTTGGGTCATATGTGACCCCAATTCCAAAAGGGTTAATGTGGTCATATTATTTTTTTCCGAAACCCTAGGCTATTAAGATAAAATATAATATTTAAAAAAAGAAAAGTGATGAATTTTTTATACAACGTATTTAGAAAGAGTACATTTACAGAATATTTCACAAAAATCCCATTTTTCCCGAAATCCGCAAAAATAAACTCCTTGTCAAAAAAATTCTGGCATAGGGATTTCTTTAAAAAATTACACAGTTAATTTGTGACATATACTTAACAAAACCTTAAAGCGCCAGATCCATTTTTTTAAATTTTTTTTAAGAAAATTTTTTAAAACTTGAAAAAGGAGTTTTCAAAATTTTATCACAAAAATTTCCCATTTCGGTCTCAATGCGCAATAGCTTAGCAACGTGGTAATAAAACAATACTTCATATCTGAGTCCTTACAGGTCAAAAAAAATTATGGCTTTAATCAATTTCTCAAAGTTGAAAAAAATGTCATCAAATTTCATGACCTAGTTTTTTTGGCACAAAAATGGTCTGGAACATTTGCTATTTCTTGGCGAGTTTTTATTCTTTTTTGAAGTTTTAGAGCTTTTTGAAATGATAGTTTAATACTGATCCCGAATTATATAACAAGTTGTTGGCAAAATTAAACTATGGAACGACATTTTTGTAAAATCTGAAAAAAAAAAAGTCATATTTTCCCCATATAAACACGCTTGAAATTTTTAATCGTGTTGAGGCACGACTAAGAATACAGTGCAGTTATGAATTTTTGAAATATATGCTTTCTTCTTCTTTACCACGCACCATTTAAACAAAAATTAAAATTTGCAGTAATTGCAATATGTCTGAAAAATGACTAAATCTAACAAACAAAAAAAAAAAATTTCTTCGCTTCAAAGCGTCATCTCAAATATATGTAAAAGTGCATATGTAGGTATGTACAAAACCGTATATCACATATGACAACTCTTACGAAAACTGAGAATAGTGGAAATTAGAAGTATAAATGCAAAAAATATTCAAAATTCAAAAATAACGATTGTTTGTTTGGACAGAGTTGTATCTTCTGAAATTAATACAAAGTAAAGCTGTATGGTACGAAAACTGAATCTAACCACACTGCTCGTAGGCCTGACTTTAGGTGAGTGTATTAAAGCGCTGACCAAAAAAAAGTGCAAGTACGAGTGTATGTGAAGGTTCATGGTTCAAAACCTCACGGCCGCCCTAAGTAGAAAAAATTTTCATATAGAAACAATCTATTCAATTAAAACATAACAATTATCACAATGTTTAATAAATCGCTGATGAAGGCTGAAATGCCAGAAACCGGTCCTATTAAGAATACAGTGCAGTTATGAATTTTTGAAATATATGCTTTCTTCTTCTTTACCATGCACCATTTAAACAAAAATTAAAATTTGCAGTAATTGCAATATGTCTGAAAAATGACTAAATCTAACAAATGTTTTTTGATTGGACCAAAAATTTGTATTTCTCAGTTTTTTTGCTATTCGCATATTTCTAGGGGGTGAGACCGAGAGTTTGAACACTTTTTTTTCCCTCCATAATATGAAGGGCCACCCCAATATATAGTACAGACCATCGTAAATAACTGTAAATAAACTATTTGAGGTCATTGGTAAGTTGACTGGTATGCAAAGAGTTTTCACAAAATATTGTTGTTTCCTTTGTCTATGGGATAGTCGCGCTACATGACATCATTACGTCAGAACAAAGTGGCCAAAAACAACTGAGCATTCAACAGGAAAATAAAGCATTTCAAATAAGCCATTAATTAATCCAAATGACGTTTTTCTTCCGCCGCTGCACATAAAATTGGGCCTTTTTAAGTACTTTGCCAAGGCTCTGGACAAAGATGGTGCAGCATTTAAATATTTGTTAGCGGTTTTTCCTAAAATTTCATATGCTAAAATCAAAGAAGGCATATTTATTGGCCCTTAGATCAGGAAGCTATTGAATGATGACAATTGTTCACAATGTTTATTGGAGAAATCTTTCCAGAGCATCGTAGACAGTTTTCTTGGACACATTAAAAGTGAGGCACTTATTGAAAAATGATCACGAATTAGGTACGCAAATGTCACTCTTAATGCATTTTCTTCACTTGCATTTAGATTTTGTTCACAAAGCCTAGGTGCGGTGAGCGACGAACAAGGGGGGCGTGCTCAGCAAGATTTAATGAAAATTGAAAGAAATTCTCAAGGATTTTGGGACAAAAGTATGCTGGGAGACAATTGCTGGACTCTAATACGTGAAACCGAACCAATAAAATACAAACGACGTTCAAATATTGATTTTTAAAAAATAAATGATTTGTTATGTAAAAAACTAATAAAAAAAATTTTTTTTTTGTATCTCGAAAACCCAATGTGATAGAGAAAAACCAATTAAAGATTCAAATTCAGCCCACCATATTACCCTAGTAAAGATATTTGATTGCTCCAGTCCAAAACCTCGTTGGCTAGTGTTATTGAAGGACTTGAAGACGAATAATTAGTTATACGACTAAGTTTGTATATTTAAATTTGAATAATTCGAAAAAGTTTATATCGATTAGAAAGATTGTAACAATAAAGGCAAAAATATATTGCAAATTCTTTTTAAACAGAAATCTCCCTTTTTATTGTTTTAAAACTGCCAAGTACATTTTAATATATTATTTTTTCAATACAATGAACTTTTTTGAAATGTATATAAAGAAATTCCTTACCAACATAGGTATATGCGTTTTTTTTTTTTTTGCAAGCCTCAGGTATCAGTATTAAAGATATAACAATAGAAAACTTATATTATATAATTTATTATTTGTGTTTATACCCTATACCAACCACCATGTGGTTTGGGTATAATGACTTTGTGCTGCTATTTGTAACTACCAAATATATTTGGCCTAGACCCATCTTTTACTATACCGATCGACTTAGAATCACTTTCTGAGTCGATTTAGCGATGTCCGTCCGTCTGTCCGTCTGTGTGTTCATGTAAAACTTGTAATCAAACTACAGGTCGCAAATATGAATATATTTTGATGAAGTTTGGCCGGCCATAGAATAAACGCTATTGAAATTGGAGAAATTCGGTTCATATTCAGACCTAGTCCCCATACAAATGACCCCTATTAAATCGACATAAATTTCCAGAAGATTCAAATTATCATAAAGATCTCAGTCAAATTGGGTTTGTATGTGTCTATTATATCCATTAATCACTAGTTCAAAAATAATCCCTATAGGATAATTCTTAGTCATAGGCCCCATATAGAGCTGCTTCCCGATCTTCACTTAAATCTATCAAAAAAACAAAAATATTGCACAGATTTTTCTCAAATTTTGTTTGTATATATTTTTCAAAATATATAGTAGTAATAATAATAATAATAATAATAACAATAATAATTGTCTAAATTCATTAATTTAGACAAATAAAATATTGATATAAATAAAAAAAAATGAATTAACCGAAATTGAATTTAAAAAAAATAATAATTGTAATATTGATATTAAAACAAAATGAATTAACCGAAATTGAATTTAAAAAATAATAATTGTTCCTTATACTCAACATAACACTTATCGTAAGCTAACGTATTTGAATTTGCACATTAATTTCTTGTAACGAGTAACCAAACCCTATTGTGAATTGCATTAATTTATCATAAAAGTATCGTAAGCTAAAATTACCCTATGATGTATCGTAAGCTAAAATTACCCATTGTAATAAGCTGTAATTATACTAAACCTTTTTTACATTAGTCACTTACTCTGCAGCTTTCACACAATAAGGTGAGCGTACAACCTCTAAAACCCATCTCGTGGTTTTCCCATACAATTTATATTAAATAAAAAATACATATATCTTAAATTTCTCTATTTTCTTATTTTTTCACATGCAAAAAATCGGTTATAATTTCTCCATCTCGCGAGAAATTATACACTGACACAAGACGATCTCTCACAGGTTAATCTCTAGGTTCCCAAACCTTACCGCCTGTTCGTCATTTGAACCATCCCAGAACGTACTACCAAAGGTTAACCCCGGGGAAATCTGTGCAATAATAATAATAACATTTCGACCCAGTCCCCATATAAATATAGCATCCGATAAAAACTTTTTCATATCTGCAGCCAAAAAAAATAATAATACCATTCATATTTGGTTTATGCTTATTTTCTATATCCAATTACTTGGACCGAAGAGATAGGGTATCTAAACCATGGTATAGGATATCGTATAGTCGGTCGAGACCGACTATAATTTCTTATTTGTTTTTTTAGTATAAGCAGTAAAGTGGCATTATTTTAAACCTATTTTTTCGCATATATTTTGGAGTAGAATTTTCTGAAAAAATTTATCTGTTATTGTGTAAAAATAGCTTTATAACGATATAATCATTCGGCAGAATCTTAAGCACTTCAACTTTTGGGAATAATTAATAGTCGCAATATAGTCGAAATGCCAGATTATAACTTACAAACTGTATTTTAAACTAAAAAAGTATTTATAAAAATTTCGGTATATTTTTCCTTAAATTACCTGTCGTGCACTCATAATAAATACCATTTTTAAAAGTACCATTTATTAAAGGATTATCTTTTTTTACAAAAGGATCTTTTCTTAAAAATTACATTCTCTAGAAAGAATAGTACCTGAAAAATGACTATAAATCTAACAAACAAAAAAATTTCTTCGCTTCAAAGTGTCATCTCAAATATATGTAAAGTGCATATGTAGGTATGTACAAAACCGTACATCACATATGACAACTCTTACGAAAACTGAGAATAGTGGAAATTAGAAGTATAAATGCAAAAAATATTCAAAATTCAAAAATAACGATTGTTGGTTTGGACAGAGTTGTATCTTCTGAAATTAATACAAAGTAAAGCTGTATGGTACGAAAACTGAATCTAACCACATTGCTCGTAGGCCTGACTTTAGGTGAGTGTGTTAAAGCGCTGACCAAAAACTGCAAGTACGAGTGTATGTGAAGGTTCATGGTTCAAACCTCCCGGCCACCCTAAGTAGAAAAATTTTCATATAGAAACAATCTATTCAATTAAAACATAACAATTATCACAATGTTCAACAAATCGCTGATGAAGGCTGAAATGCCAGAAACCGGTCCGATTAAGAATACAGTGCAGTTATGAATTTTTGAAATATATGCTTTCGTCTTCTTTACCACGCACCATTTAAAGAAATAGCACCTTTTCTTAAAATACTACCTCCCCTTTAACACGATTCTCTTCTTTAAAAATGACTTTTTTAAACACTTGTTCCTAAAAAAAATATTTTCTTTACATTTAATACAAAAGTAGCTTTCCTAAAAAAGTACCTTTTCTTAAAAACTAAATTTTCTGGAAAAGGTACACTTGTAAAAAAAAAGGAAATTTTCTTAAAAAGTACATTTTCTCAAAAAAAAGTACCTTTTCTGATAAAAGTATCATTTTTAAAATAGTAGCTTTTCTGAAATTAACACTTTTTCTTAAAAAGTACCTTTTCTAAGCAAGAACTTATTCCAAAAAGTAGCATTTTTAAAACACACCTTTTCTAAAAAAAAAGTACCCTTTCTTAAAGAGTACCTTTTTTTAAAGTTTCTTTTCCTTGAAAGTATCTTATCCTAAAAAAAGTACCTTTCTTAAACAAATACTTTTTCTTAAAATTGCACCTTTCCTTAAAAAAGTATCTCTTCTTTTAAAATTACCATTTCTTAAAAAAAGTATATTTCCTTAAAAAAGCATCATTTATTAAACAAGCACTTTTCTTAAAAAATTTGTTTTAATTAGTCATTTATTGTTCGGTTTAAGATCATGTATATATTTTTCTAATGAAAGAAAGATAATAATTTTTGTAATGTAAGAGAAATATTAGAAAAAAATTGAAGACAGCGCTAGATGGAGTAGCTACTTTCGAACAAAGCGACTTGTTCATCGTCAGCATCCTTCTGCCTATTACTTCAACTCATGCTTAATCAACTATTTAACTCAACATTTGAAAGAAAAGAACATGAGAAATGTTTTTCTTTTTATATACGAGAGTTTGTATGAACAAGCTGAGCTTTTCTAAAAATGTTGAGTTAAATAGTTGATTAAGCATGAGTTGAAGTAATAGGCAGAAGGATGCTGACGATGAACAAGTCGCTTTGTTCGAAAGTAGCTACTCCATCTAGCGCTGTCTTCAATTTTTTTCTAATATTTCTCTTACATTACAAAAATTATTATCTTTCTTTCATTAGAAAAATATATACATGATCTTAAACCGAACAATAAATGACTAATTATTCCAATACAGATCAACAAATTTGTTTTCTTCATAAAGTACTTTTCCTTAAAAAAGTATCGGTTTTTAAAAAAGTACACAAAAAGTACAATTTCTTAAAAAGGAAAATTTTCTTTAAAAAAAATTTTTTTTTGTTGAAAAAAACCCTTTCTTAAAATGTTTTCTTAAAAAATTACTTTTCTTAAGAAAGTTCTTTTTCTTAAAAGAAAGTGCAGTTCCTTAAAAAATTACGTTTTCCCAACAAATAACGATTTCTTAAAACCAAGGTTCAGAAAATACACACATCACACACGCAATGTTTTGTTCTAAAGCAGCCAACACATATTTTTATTTTCATATCAATTATATGTGTTTCTAAATTTTGTACGGTGCCGAACACAATCATGACTGTGTTTCGTTTTAATATTTCGTTATCTACACGAACATTTTTCTATCACGTATTTTTTGTTTCGAACACACATAATCCACACAGATTCTAGTGTAGATTCATTTTAACTTCATTTCCTTGCACGTGTACTGCTAAAAAACAGAACATGTTCTTTAACGCGTACATCTAATAATTAAAACATTATCCACTCGCGATTGGAAAAATGTGAAACACCCCTATAATAATGACAACAATTGTTTCAACCAAATTTATATAATTTAAAATAAAGCTACACTCGAGTGTGGTTTACGTGTTTTCGAAACAAAAAATATGTGATAGAAAAATGTTCGTGTAGATAACGAAATATTAAAACGAAACACAGTCATGATTGTGTTCGGCACCGTACAAAATTTAAAAACACACATAATTAATATGAAAATAAAAATATGTATTTTTTGGTCTGAGCTATGTTTGTTTACATATATGTACGAGTTTTTTATTCAGTGTGTGCTTTTTCCGAACTCTGCTTAAAACTACCTTTTCTTAAAGAATAACTTGACTTAAAGACTGCATTTTCTTTAAAAAGTAATTTTTTGTCAAAAAATATTATTTCTTTAAAAAGTACATTTTCTTAAAACAGGGATACATTCTTAAAAAGTTCTCTTTTCTTAAAAAAGCACCTTTCATAAAAAATTTTATTTTATTTAAAAAATATTTATTGTTAAAAAAGTAATTTTTATTTAAAAAAAAATAGATTTTATTGAAAAGTACTTATTCTTAAAAAAATACCATTTTCTTAAAAAATCACCTCTCTTTAAAATATCACATTTTCTTAAAAAAGTACATTTTCGTAAAGTACCTTTTCTTAAAAAAGTACATTTTCTTAAAAAAGTACATTTTCTTAAATAAGTACCTTTTCATAAAAAATATCTTTTCTTAAAAAGTACCTTTACAAAAAAGTATCTTTTCAAAAAAGTACATTTTCGTAAAAAAGTACCTTTTCTTAAAAAAGTACATTTTCTTAAATAAGTACCTTTCATAAAAAAAATCTTTTCTTAAAAAGTACCTTTCCAAACAAGTACCTTTTCCAAAAAAGTACCTTTTCTTAAAAAGTACCTTTATTTAATAAGGTACCTCTTAAAATGTACATTTTCTTAAAAAAGTACCTTTTCCCAAAAAGCAGTTCTATTAATAAAGTAGTTCTATTAATAAAAAAAAGTTGATTCTTTTATAAATTAAATTTTCTTTTAAAATTAATTTTATTACCAAAGTACCTTTTTAAAGTATCTTTTTGAAAAGTTTTTTTTTTAATTTAATAAAGAACGTATTTAATAACGTATCCTTTCTTTAAAAATAAATTTTCTTATAAAAGTACATTTTCTTTAAAAAAAAAAAAAGTACCGTTTTTCCTAAAAGTACCTTATCTTGAAATAGTGCCTTTTTTAAAAAGGAGTATTTTCTTAAAAAGTACATTTCCTTTAACAAAAAGTACATTTCCTTAAAAAGTCCGTTCCTTAAAGAAAATTTACCTTTTCTTCAAAAAGTACCTTTTATTAAAAAAAGTACCTTTATTTAAAAAACGTAAATTTTTTTAAAAATTGCCTTTCCTTAACAAAGTACCTTTCATTAACTGTCAGCTGTTGACTTTAGCGCCTTACAACTAACTAGTTATGCTAGCAGATTCCAGCCCTCGAAATTCGAGTGCAAATTCTAGGAAATTTTATTTTTTCATTAAATAAAGACCCCAAAGATATGATAATCAATTATAGCCAATTCGCAAATCAAAAGAGTAAAACAAACTCATTTTTATTACAAACACATTAACAGATTTTATAAACACACACATATCATTGTATAATTTTATGTATGTGTTAGTAGCAACTTTAAATGCAATTTACTCAAAATAAAGGAAAAAAATTTAAAATCTGTAAATCTGCAGAACGGCTAAAAAGAAATACCTTTCAAATAATATATGCTTGGTCAAAATCGGAATAAAACGGTAGAACAAAACATCGATCGCAAGAAAGAAATCGCCTAGCCTATTAATATTATAGATATATCGTGATAAGTTGAGTTTGTGCGAGTTTATTTTAAGAATAAATGATCAATCATAAATACAATTATCTATAATACTAACAGGTAAGGCGTTTTCTTGTGACCGATGATTTGTTAAACAGTTTTCTCCTGATTTTAACTAAACGTATCTTATTTGAAAGGTATTTCTATTTAGCTGTCTAGCAGATATACAGATTTGTACCGTCTGAAACATTTTTTTTGTGTAAAATGCGTATAAAAGTTGCTGCTAACACATACATAAAATTATATAATGCTATGTGTGTGTTCATTAAATTTGTTAATGTGTTTGCAAAAAAAAGTGAGTTTATTTCTTCGTTCACAATAATAATTGCATTGAATTTAAAAAATTATTTTAAACATAAACCAATAACGCAATCGATATTTAAAAAGTGTTGAATTGTGAATTGTCTTATAAAATTATTTATTAAATGAAAAAATAAAATTCCCTAGAATTTGCATTCGAATTTCGAGGGCTGGAATCTGCTAGTGTTAGTTACAGTCCTCATATAAAGCAGCCTCTCTATATTTACTTAAAATCAAAAGAGCAAAGAAAAAAATTAACGCACACCACTGTACAAAGGAGATCTTTCTGATATTTTTAATCAAACACTATTCAAACGTTTAAAAAATATTATCAGTACGGTAACATTCACATAACACATGTCATATGTCGATCTTACCCACAAAATTATCCGAGTGTACGTATATTTCCGGATTACTTATTATTGTAAATATTTCTTATGACTTGACCACATACAATAGTAAAAATGGAATTGCTTCTGGGCTTATGGAAAAATTATGTTCGTACATGAATGTGCTTTTAATTATTCTTGGTATGAAAATTATTTATTGTAAAATTATACTATGCCAACATTAAACATATTTATGTATGTGTCTATACTTAAATATCGTTCATTAACATGAATTTAATATTTGAATAAAAATATATACATATAATTGTGCATAACATATTCAAATTTTATTTGACCACTTGCATAATTTATTTATAAATAAAGTATATTAAGTATATTCAATTGTGTGAATCTGGATTTTATCACAAACACTTTTTATCTTTAGATATACATACAAATGTATTTATGTATAAGTAAATTGGATAAATGTGTACACCATTAATATAAATATATATAACGCAGGCCAAAGTAAAATACTTATTCAGGGCTTCTCAACTTTTTATTTTCTCATTATTACGTATTACCTGGATTAAGATAACAGAGTTTCAATAAATATATAATATTAATAGGCTAGGCGATTTTTTGTTACCGATGTTTTGTTCTAACGTTCTATCCGATTTTGACCAAACGTATATTATTTGAAAGGTATATCTTTTTAGCTGTTCACCAGATTTACAGATTTTTAAATTTTTTCCTTTATTTTGAGTAAATTGCATTTAAAGTTGCTACTAACACATACATAAAATTATACATATGCTATGTGTGTGTTTATTAAATTTGATAATGTGTTTGTTAATAAGTTTTTTATCTTCATTCACAATAATAACACAGGTCAACAGCAAAAATGCCGAACAAAAACCACTCTATAGATTTGATGCACCATGACTACCTATGTACAAAAATGGTTACATAACCTTTAATCCATCTATATATTTAGTTTCGATCGGCTCAGTAGTTTCGGAGTTACAATAAATAATTGAAGCAAAAAATATATTTTTTACGTGAAAATATCAAATTTTTTTGTTTTAAAAAAATCATAAAAAATCGAAAACTGCAAAAATTGTTCTGATTTATTGCTTTTTCGCAAAGCCTCATGTAATAGGAACAAAATGGGATATCGATCGTGAAAATCGATTGGTGTCGCATTTTACAAGCACTGTCATTATTTCTTTGGTTTACTTAATAATGACTAAATAATATTTTATTATTGAATGAATTTAAAAACTCTTCGTCGATATTCTATAGAAAATGGTATAATAAAAATGCAGAACCTAGAAAGTAGGTGCATCTTACGACACGGATTTTGGCAAACCCCCTTTACATGTACAAAATTATTTGGAAAAAATTTGATATTTTCACGTAAAAAATATATTTTGTGCTTCAATTATTTATTATAACTCCGAAGCTACTGAGCCGATTGAAACTAAATATATAGACGGATTAAAGGTTATGTAAGTCTGAATTTTTCTAAATTTATTTTAATATTATCGGACTAACCCTTTTGAAGTTATAATTAGTTATGTGGAGAAACGTCTAAAAAAAATTTTGTTTTTACTAAAAAATTAAAAAAAAAAAAAAAAAAACTCCATAGAATTTAAATTTTGGACCATATTTGTACTACTGGAACCACAATACATCAAAATTGTATAGTGGTTTTTGTTCGGCATAAATTTTTTCTTTTTTGTTGCCTTGTGTAATAAACCATAAAAGTGTTGGTTTGTGAATTGGCTAAGTTGAAAAAGTTGCCTAGAAATTGCACTTCAATTTCGAGCGCTGGAGTCTGCTAGTAAATAACTATTATAGGTTAGGATGCATTACTTTTAATTATTAAATATTAATTATTAAATATTATTTAGTCATTATTAAGTAAAAAAATAAAATAAAGTCATTCTAAAAGATTCATTTTCTCATTGCTTTTAAAGTAACAACTTCTTGGTGTGCTATTTCAAACAACTTCCAAAGATGTCTATATAAGAAGTTATTATGAAAAGACTACAATTTTAAATCTTCAGTATATTAAAGAAAAATGGAGATTATCCAAATAAATATGAGGAAATACAAATTGATATCGAAATAATAAATATGTAATCTGGAGGAAATGATAATTCATATTAAAATAGGAAAAACTGATATTATGTTAATAAAAGTTATATTGGGAAAAACGAAAACAAAATATACAGTGACAAAAAAAGTCTAAATACCCCATACATACATTCACAAATAAACAAGCAAGTCTTGTGATAGTGCGAAAAACGTATAGTTAAGTAGAAATTTGCTTGCATCAATAAAAGTGGTTGGACATTCAAATGCCTCAAAACCTAGAATTGGTCGACCATTAATATCTTACCTAGGGTAATTTGGTGTTCTGAATTCGAATCTGTAATTGGTTTTTCTCTATCACGTCAGGTTTTCGAGATACAAAAAAAATTTTTTTATTCGTTTTTTACATAAAAAAATCTTTATTTAAAAATCAATTAATTTTCTAAAGTGAATGGCGTTATTTCAACGTCGTTTGTATTTTGTTTGTTCGGTTTCACATATTAGAGTCCAGCTATAGTCTCCCAGCATGGTTTTGTCCCAAAATAATTGATAATTTCTTTCAATTTTCATTAAATCTTGGTCAGCACTCTCCCCTTGTTTTGTGGAAAAAAATGCAGAAAATGCGTTTTGAGACACATTCGTGCACCTAATTCGTGATAATTTTTTAGTAAGTCAGCAACAATTTGTCTGTAGTTTTCACTCTTATTGTTTCCAAGGAAACTGTCCACGATGCTCTTGAAAGATTTTCAGGCTGCATATTCTTTCTCCAATATACAGTCGGGCCTCGATTATCTGTGATGGTCGGGACAAGAAGCATTACGGATAATCGATTTTCAACTTATCGAATAACAATTTTGATTATACAGTTTTTTTTAATATTTTTATTATATAACAAGTGAACATTGGTGTACATACATATTTACATTAAAAAAAATAAATTCAAGAAGTTTATGTACATTTTTAAATTAAATAAGTATGTATACATTAAATTTTCTACTGAAAACATGAGGCAAAAAGGACATTAAGCAAAAAAGAGTACAATTTCTTAAAAAAAGTCGTCTAATGTTGTTTGTCTAATATTTTTCAACTTATAATTTTCTTTTATAAGTTTTTCTTGTATGCGAAAAACTTGAATTTTATCCTGCTCTGTAATTCCGGAACACCAGGGCTATCTTAAAGTGGCTTCTTTTAAAGTGGTTTCTGATACAATTACATTGTCTTCATCAGTGTCTTCCAATCCATTGTCTCGCTCAGGTTCATCTGAGTTACTGTTTGCCATGCTTATAATTTCTTCATCTGACAAAACAGCAAATTGGCATTTTCATCGCATTTGAGACATATCTCTATATCCTCTGTGGTAAAGTCATCCGTAATATTGATTATTTGTGCCACATTCACGAACGTATTCGATATTTCCATACCTGTAACAAAAAACAATGAATTTTTGCATGAAAATATTTTATAAAATATTAAAAATATGCCTACGCACCTTCATTATCTGGGCTGAGCAAATTATTCCAAGCGTTTTTCAAAACTTCAGAAGTAACAGCGTCCCAATCATTATCAATACAGGACTTTCTTTATATTAAATTCTTTCTTAAAATCTTCTCTATTTGTATTTGATGAGAGTAGTTTTTGTACTATAGTTTTACGAAAATGGCATTAAAAACTCCATAATACACCCTGATCCATCGGTTGGATCAAGGACGTACAATTCGGTGGCAAATATTTCGCAATAACGTTTTTAGTCTTAAAATCGTGAACGTCTGGATGTGCCGGGCAGTTGTCCAATAACAGAAGGATTTTGCTATCATCCGTAAGACCGATTTTCGTAAGATGCTCTCTTACCTCTGCCACAAAGTTTTTGTTAAACCATTCTAAAAATATGTATTTGTTGCGTTACCCATGCTTTTGAATTGGTCTTATAAATTACGGGAAGTTCGTGTACATTTTTTAGGGCTCTTGGAGAGCACTTTTGCCAATAACTAAAGCTTTGCACTTGTGTGTACCAGCAGCATTAGGGCAAACTTAAGTGATTAGTCTTTCATTATGACAAACCAAACTGCTCTCGGGCAAACACTTATAAAAAAGGCCTGTCTCGTCCCCATTATAAATTTGCTCACTGGTAAGATTTTCCTTTGATATCAATTCATTTAATTGTTCTACAAGCATTGTGACACTTACATAGTCTGCTGAAGATTTTTCTCCTTCAGCATTAAGTCTTTTTATTCCATGTCTATTCTTAAAATTTTGCAACCACCCGTTGGAGTATTCACACTCAGAATGAATGTTTAGTTTTGTGTGGTATATTTTAGCCATTTCTTATATCATCAGTGCTGTAATTGGGGTGCCTTTAAAACGCTCTTGTCTGAACTATTCGTAAAGTGCCAAATCCACTTTTGGCTCTTCAACTGTCTTTAAAGTTTTTCGGTTACGAAATCCAACCACCGAATCACTCTCTGCACAAAACTTTAAAAACTTGTCTTTGTTTTTAAAAATGTCATAAATGGTCTGTATCCCAACTTCGTATTTTTGAGCTATCATTTTAACACTCACATTATTTTTTGAATGCTCGTTAATTATTTTAACTTTATCTTCAATATTTAAAACGTTTCTTTGTCTTTTTACCACTGGTAACGATGCCACACTAAATATATTTAGATCTAACCACCCGCGCTTCTCAAATTTCAAAATTAAACTAATCACTAGTAAATGCTTCTGGCTCATCGTATGCAAACAAGGGAATTCCCCGTTTATTATATTCAGCTACAGTGACGTGCTTGTGTGTTTGTTTGTATGTGTGGTGCTTTTCAATCCAACTAACTAAAAAAATTCTGCCATCACGGATAATAGAGGTAATCACGGTTAATCGAAGCAAACAATTTGAAAACATTGCAAACAATAAACAATAGACTGATCTTTGGCCATCACGGTTAATCGGCGTTACCGGTTAACCGGATCACGGATAATCAAGGCCCGACTGTACATTGTGAAAAATTGTCATCATTCAATAGCTTTCTGTTCTAAGGGCCAACAAATATGCCTTCTTTGATTTTAGCATATGAAATTTTATGAAAACCCGCTAACAATTATTTTAATGCTGCAATATCTTTGTCCAGAACCTTGTCAAAGTTCTTAAAAAGGCCCAATTTTATGTGTAGCGGCGGAAGAAGAACATCATTTGGATCAATTAATGGTTTATTTGAAATATTTTGTTTTCCTAGTGAATACTCAGTTCCTTTTGGCCAATCTGTTCTTACGTAATGATGACATGTAGCGCGACTATCCCATAGACAAAGGAAACAACAATATTTTGTGAAACGTCCTTGCATACCAGTCAACAAACCAATGACCTAAAACAGATTAATTTACAGTTATTTACGATGGCCTATACAAACAAATTTAAATCACACACATTAAGGTCACCACATTTCTTCCATTTATGATCGTTGTATTTGAGTAATGTCAAAATTTCAGTCAATAATTCGTAATTTTCCTTTGTATTAATCGCACGAGCAATTGGTATGGATGGTTTTTCATTCCCATTATGCAAAAGAAGAGCCTTTAAACTGTACTTAGAGCCATCCATTCAGTTTTGTCATATGGCTGGTTCATTTTTTAAATAAACCATCAACATCAGTACAGTATAGAATAGAGTGTTTCTTTTCAAAATATGCAGCCAATTCCAATCTTCTAGCTCTATCATTTCTGCGTCTTGCTTCGTTAAATATAAATCCCAAATTATTTCATTCAGCTCAGCTTCAGTTACTAAATGGCGTTCATCATCAGTCTCATACAAACTACCACTGCTGGTGAACGATGTTTCGGACTCACTGATCGTAGCACTGGAAATGACTGGTAATGAATCATTTGGTGGCCGTGTGAGGACCAAAGTCGACCCTCGTTTTGGCCCACACCAACACACATCACTACACATCCCCGGTTCATACTATTCCATAACATACAATTTCATATTCCCCAATTTATTTAAATATTTTCTAAAATACCAATATTAATAATAGTAACATTGTTTCACTAGTTATATACATATTTTTTTATATTTTTTGAAGTTGCATCAGTATATTTGAATTAAAAAATCTTCATTTGAATTATATTCCATTACTACCATGTAGGGTATTGTGGCAGTAACATTCATTTAATTTGAATTATGATAATTAGAAATATATTAATTAAATATAATTAACATAAAATATATCGTATTCAGTTTAGTTTAAGTTGAACTAAAATCTATCCTTTTATATTAATATTCGTCTATTTTATATCATTAATATTGATACCTTAGTTATTACTCTTGTATTATGTAGAATTATTGAATTATAATTATTTAATATTATTAAACCGCCCGTTCTTGTATTTGCCACTACAACGACACTATTGGAAATTTAAATATTTAACGGGTAAAACAATGTATATGTTGATGAACAACAGCTACCCATTTGTTTTCTATGTCATCGAACAACAGCCACAAACCACACGTCAGCAGTGTTCTGATTGGCTGAAGGCCAAGCGTCACTTAGCTGGCGTCAGTTTTTGTTCGTTGTGGTGGTATATAAAAGAACGGCAAGACACAAAGTTTTTTGGGCAGTTTGCTGACAACTGCAGAGTAGTAAGTTTGCCTGGACTGAATACTCTAAGAGTTTACCTGCAAATATTAATGCATAGTGGCTGCTGGTCGTATGAATTAATATTTGATGGTACATAATACGAGTGACTATTAGTCAGTCGGATTGTGTGAAGAGATAAATTGGGACAGTTCTAACCGTGACAATACCAATCGGCTGCTGGCCTTGGTATCGGTTTGGGTAAGAGCTAGAGGACAGGAGGTCTATGTGTAGAGCGAGAAAGACGCTGGTCACTTGTGCTACTACAGAAACCCAATGTCAGAAAGAGTTATTTTTTCTACTCAATGAGTTGTGACTGTCCAACGTAAACGTGTAAAGTCAAAAATTTAATTAAATTCTGTTATACTATACGGTCGAACCTTAATAAATACATAAAACGTATTATAACGTTTGAGAAAAAAAGATTTTTATCAAGTGTTGCCTATTCATTTCTGTGAACGAACCTATTGGATTTCCCACTGAGTATACCCCGGAATAAGTGGAAAAACACGTCGTCACAGTGGCGCCCGAGCAGGGACTTCTGAATTTTCAGAACGTAGAAAAAAAAAAATACATTTTTAAAATTTTAAATGAAGTAAAAACTAATAATTTCCGAAAATTTTGGGAAAATTGCACAGCCCATTGAATTTAAATACAAACAAATGAAAAATTTAACAATTACTTAAAATAAAGAAAACTGTGAAAAGAGTGTGGTGCATAAAGTCGGGAACGAAAAGCTAACCGCGGGAAAAAAAAATACCGTAAGGTGACTACATAAATTCTACGCGTTAACCAAATATACGGGAATAGTTTCTCTTTCGGAACAAATTATTAAGTTAATAATAACTGAAACGTGCGCGTAATTGAGGTGTTAACTATACTATAAAAGAATGTATACACAAATATTGATAAAAATTGGAAAATTTAAAATTAATTGAAAGTTTGAAAAATTAATTCGGAAAAGAGTAGAAAATGTGTTAATTAAGAAAAAAAAAGTATAGAAAATTTGTAATTAAATCGAAAAAAAAAAAAAAAAATTGTGGCTTAATAAAAGCAATAATATGAGGAAGTCAATGTAATGGTAAGAAAGTGAAAATCTGTGGCACAGGCAGTATACATATAACCTCCAAAGTTTGCTCATCCAAAGAGAAGTAAAATTCTGGCCAACTCCCCCAAATCGTTCCATGCAATAAGGGTAACAAACAACCTATATATACCTACCACCTAAAGAGGTAGAAGAAAAAAAATTTTAGTTCAGAACAGCCACGATAAACTCAAAACCTAATAAACTTTCAAACCATGAGTTTTGCAATTGTAATCGATTTTTTTTTTATATGAATGTAAAGACTAATGAAAAAAAAAAAAACTTTCAACCACAATTTTGAAACACGGCATCACACCATCTGCCTATATACAATATATATAAATAACAAATTTTCAATCCCGGAAAGTTTTTCCTTAATATCACCTTTTATCCGAATTTAAATTAATAAGACTTTCACATCAAATTTTGAAACATTATATAATAAACATTTTTTATACATAAAACGTGAAAACATTTTTTTGAATAACATTTGCTCCTTAGAAATAACACCTGCCCGCAGCTACTCATTTTTAGGTCAGCATCATGTCCAGAATCTCTTGGGCTTACTCGCTTCGGAAGGACGAATTGCTGTCTTGCCTCACCGAATTCAACCTCAAACCGGTAAGTGGTGTGGAGGAAATGAGGAAGCAGTTGGCACAATTTGTTGGTGGTGAACATCCTCCTGACCGCATGCGAAGATTACTAGAGTTACAAGAAAGATATACCCCGGGTACCCCCTCCAATACCAAGCTACCCAAAATAGTAGTTCCTGGGGAAACTGACCCGGCCAAAGTCCATGACAACCCAGCCACCACTGAAAATCACCACGCCAAACCTGCACCCATCACGAAGCCCGTCAACAGCGCCGAAAATGCCACAACTCCCCAAGTACAGCCATACCAGTACCAACCAGAGCGGGAAAATCTCCAACTGGTAAATATTATTGACTGTGTGCGCAAATGGGGTGTGCGGTACGATGGAGGGAAAGAACCGCTGCTGTTTGTAGAACGGCTGGAGGAGATGGCCGAAATGTACGGCGTGCCGACATCTTTCCTGCCTAGCACTATGCCGGAATTTTTTAAGGACCGGGCCCTCATGTGGTTCAGAAGTAATAATAAACATTGGAACTCCTGGGGTGCATTTAAAGCGGACTTTTTGAGCTTCTTTTTACCGGCACGTTTTTTTGAAAAGTTAGAAGATGACATCCGGCGTAGATGCCAACGGCCCCGAGAGCCATTTAAGGACTATGTGTTGTCCCTTCAGAATTTGATGCGACATACCGATATGACAGAGACACAACAATTAGAACGCATATTTCGAAATGCTCAGCCCAACTACCTGTGGTATATCCGGCGAAGGGATTTTTCAAACCTGGCTGAACTACTGGCCCTGGCCGATGATTTGGAAAGTATACCCCATCATAACACTTCCCAAAACGGCCGACAGGAACCCCATCGAATGATGGTGAACCACAATCCCAAGCGAAGCGCAAGGAGAACTAACGCCACCACGAGGGGGATAGACCGCTTACAACCACCTTTGAAATTTCTCAATCTGAGATGCGATGATAATCGACTCAGCTCTGAGGTAAGATGCGGCGATCATATTATATTAGCCACCATAGATACCGGAGCCACCAGCAATTACATAAGTGAAGAACTGGCCGAAACCATTTTTTGCAACCACCGAAGGAGCCCCCGGGAATTGGAGGTGATACTGGCCGACGGTTCCACTAATATAATACGAAACGCGATCGACTGTGAAATAGTAACTGACCGGAACATCGGACCAGTGACATTTCTCATAATGCCGGCGGCAATCGAAGAGATGATCGTTGGTTTGAATCTCCTCCGAAGGCTTAAAACCACACTGTCGTTTGGAAACCTAAAACTCTGCCTGGATGAACACAAAATCAACCCAAGTCGCCAACGAGGAAAGACCCCAGAGGGAATATCGACCGACAACACTACACCCAGCTCCCATGCGGTAAGTGAAAATATTTCAAACCTTGCTGCCCAGACCTCTATCCACCCTAGCTCAGATGGACAGACAAAAATTAACCGATTTCTAGAATTCGAGCTCCAGAAATTTAAGGGGATGAAAGGTACCACCCAAATCAGCGAACACCGCATATGTATGAAAGATGATAGACCCATAAAAATCCGATATGCCACTCGGAACCCGGCTATGCAGGCAATCATTGATGACGAGGTTAACAACTTGCTAGCAAAGGGTTGCATTGAACCTTCCAAGAGCCCATACAGCTTCCCGATCACCTTGGCGAAGAAGAAGAATGGGTCGTGGAGGTTATGCATGGACTTTCGACAACTAAATGCCCGTTCCATCCCCGATGCATACCCGCTCCCGCGCATCAACCATATTTTAGACCGTTTAAAGGAAGCCCGTTACATCAGTTGCCTAGATTTGGAAAATGGGTATTGGCAAATTCCAATGGCAGAAGCTAGTAAACCGTTCACCGCATTTACCGTACCTGGAAGAGGGCTTTACCAATGGAAAGTGATGCCTTTCGGTCTACATTCAGCACCAGCAACCTTCCAACGAACCCTAGATCGTGTAATCGGCCCGGAAATGGAGCCCCACGCCTTTGCATACCTCGATGATATCATCATCACCAGTCAAACCGTGGAAGATCACCTCAGACATCTCCGGGAGGTGTTTCGACGACTGAGGAGGGCGAATCTGAAAATCAACCCCGAGAAGTGCGAATTTTTTAAACGGGAAATCAAGTATTTGGGGCATGTCGTCTGCGGCGATGGCATCCGCACAGACCCCGATAAGGTAGCCGCCATTCGTGAAATGCAACCACCAAGCAATGTGCGGGACATCCGTCGGTTTTTGGGTGTCGCCTCATGGTACCGGCGGTTTGTGCCTGATTTCGCTAAGATATCGCAACCGTTGACCAACCTGCTCAAGAAAGGGAAGCATTTCAAGTGGACTGACGACCAGCAACATGCGTTTGACAATTTGAAAACAAAATTGACTGAAGCCCCGGTTTTGGCCTGCCCAGATTTCTCCCAAACCTTCACCTTACAAACTGATGCGAGTGATTTTGGGCTGGGAGCCGTCTTGACCCAACAACTTGAGGGGGTCGAGAGGGTTATTGCATACGCCAGCAGACACTTAAATCCTGCGGAAAAAAACTACTCCACCACCGAGAAAGAATGCCTGGCCATCGTATGGGGCATACGAAAAATGAGGATGTATCTTGAGGGGTACCAGTTTATCGTCATCACCGACCATTTATCACTAAAATGGCTCAACTCGATAGACAACCCTACCGGGAGATTAGCGCGCTGGGCACTGGAACTACAGCAATATACTTTTACTGTACAATACCGAAAGGGTGCCCAAAATACTGTTGCCGATGCGTTGTCCCGGCAACCACTGGAGACTATCCAACGTATTATCATAGAAAACCGACAATCAAGTTGCCCGTGGTTAAAACAAAAAATACGAGCGGTCCAAGATAACCCCAATAAATATTCAGATTATACTATTATTGATAATATTTTATATCGTCACTTTCCTAGGAACCACATAGATGAGGACTGCCACCCATGGAAACTCTGCGTCGGAGCCGACCAACGAGAACGCGTGTTACATGAAAACCACGATGATCCAACAGCCGGACACCTCGGAATCCGGAAGACCATTAGCAGAGTCTGTAATCGGTACTATTGGCCGGGTCTATTCCGCGATGCCAGCAAATACGTTCGAAGCTGCAAATCCTGCCAGCAATTTAAGACCAGTCAACAAAAACCAGCCGGAGAAATGTTGATACGCATACCAGAGGAGCCAAGGGCTACTATCTGCCTAGACTTCGTGGGGCCACTGCCCAGGTCAAAACACGGAAACAACATGCTATTGGTTATTGTAGATCGCTTCTCCAAATGGACCGAACTAATCCCGCTACGGAAAGCCACGGCCGACGGTTTAGTAAAGGCCTTCCGCGAACGAATCTTGGCTAGATTTGGGGTCCCGAAAATGGTTATCACCGACAATGGAGTACAATTCGTCAGCAAGTTATTTCATCAGTTCCTCGAACGTATGGGAGTCAAACACCAACTCACAGCACCCTACACGCCACAAGAAAACCCCACCGAACGGACGAATCGCACAATAAAAACGATGATCTCACAATTCGCAAAAAACCAACACACCATGTGGGATGATGTTTTACCAGAGATCTCGTTGGCTATCAATACCAGCACTTCCGAAGCCACAGGGTACTCTCCGGCATTCTTAATACAAGGCCGTGAACCCAGATTACCACGAGCACTGTATGACGAAGTCACCAAGGGAACTGGGACGATCCCCTGCGATCCTGCCGAAAAGGCCCTCCAACTGCAGGAAATCTTCAAGATTGTGAGAAACAACCTCATGAAGGCGTCCCAAGAGCAACGGCGACATTATAATTTACGCAGACGGGCATGGCAACCCGAAATTGGTCAACAAGTATTGGTCCGACAACACCAGTTGTCCAAAGCAGTCGACAACTTCGCGGCGAAATTAGCCCCAAAATTTGACGGACCATTCACGATCGTTGAACTGCCTTCTCGAGTCATCGCGAAAGTAATGGGGCGAGATGCTAATGACACAAAAACTGTCCATATTAGCGAACTAAAACCCTTTATAACTCAAACTTCATAGACAAACACATAGATATACATATTGCAGCTCGCCTGCCAAATTGGTTGCTTTACTCTAACACGTTTTTTTTTTCCTATCATCCCTAGGAACCCAACAACCAATAAATAAAATCGTCAATATGGCCGAGGAAAAATACCAAATGTCTAAAGAAAATTTCCGCAGACGCCTACTAGCCACTCAAGCCCAGGGTAGACGCACGATTTTCCTCGCCGAAGAACCGGCCACTGCCAACCGACAATGTCAAAACAATCCAGAGGTAGTGGATCTGCTCCTACCAACCATAGTCAGAATTCGAGCCAGAACAAACCGACGCACCAGAACATTAGTGCAGCTACCCCGTTCGGACACTACCGCCTTCAATTTCGGGCGAACGGCGGCGTCGTAATCAAGAGAATTACGAAAAATGACCAAAATCCTAACCAGTAGGGCAAACGCCCCACCAACACACCCACATACTTCGCTGTAAGCATCACTAGAGGTACAACCAACAAAACAAAAAAAGGGGGTGACTGTTCATTCTACCTCACGTTATCACAAAACACCATCAACCGCTACGTCAACTGCGGTACATGACTGCAAACCAATAACAACACCTCGCCAACACCATCACCACCCCCGAGGAGAAGAGGACGTGTGAGGACCAAAGTCGACCCTCGTTTTGGCCCACACCAACACACATCACTACACATCCCCGGTTCATACTATTCCATAACATACAATTTCATATTCCCCAATTTATTTAAATATTTTCTAAAATACCAATATTAATAATAGTAACATTGTTTCACTAGTTATATACATATTTTTTTATATTTTTTGAAGTTGCATCAGTATATTTGAATTAAAAAATCTTCATTTGAATTATATTCCATTACTACCATGTAGGGTATTGTGGCAGTAACATTCATTTAATTTGAATTATGATAATTAGAAATATATTAATTAAATATAATTAACATAAAATATATCGTATTCAGTTTAGTTTAAGTTGAACTAAAATCTATCCTTTTATATTAATATTCGTCTATTTTATATCATTAATATTGATACCTTAGTTATTACTCTTGTATTATGTAGAATTATTGAATTATAATTATTTAATATTATTAAACCGCCCGTTCTTGTATTTGCCACTACAACGACACTATTGGAAATTTAAATATTTAACGGGTAAAACAATGTATATGTTGATGAACAACAGCTACCCATTTGTTTTCTATGTCATCGAACAACAGCCACAAACCACACGTCAGCAGTGTTCTGATTGGCTGAAGGCCAAGCGTCACTTAGCTGGCGTCAGTTTTTGTTCGTTGTGGTGGTATATAAAAGAACGGCAAGACACAAAGTTTTTTGGGCAGTTTGCTGACAACTGCAGAGTAGTAAGTTTGCCTGGACTGAATACTCTAAGAGTTTACCTGCAAATATTAATGCATAGTGGCTGCTGGTCGTATGAATTAATATTTGATGGTACATAATACGAGTGACTATTAGTCAGTCGGATTGTGTGAAGAGATAAATTGGGACAGTTCTAACCGTGACAATACCAATCGGCTGCTGGCCTTGGTATCGGTTTGGGTAAGAGCTAGAGGACAGGAGGTCTATGTGTAGAGCGAGAAAGACGCTGGTCACTTGTGCTATTACAGAAACCCAATGTCAGAAAGAGTTATTTTTTCTACTCAATGAGTTGTGACTGTCCAACGTAAACGTGTAAAGTCAAAAATTTAATTAAATTCTGTTATACTATACGGTCGAACCTTAATAAATACATAAAACGTATTATAACGTTTGAGAAAAAAAGATTTTTATCAAGTGTTGCCTATTCATTTCTGTGAACGAACCTATTGGATTTCCCACTGAGTATACCCCGGAATAAGTGGAAAAACACGTCGTCACAGCCGTTAAACTTGTTTGGAAACCGATGGGACAGCCGCGTAAATAATATTTTTTCGATTTTTCATATTGAATCCAGCAACTTTTGTTAAACAGAAATAACAATCGGTTTGGTGGTTACTTGACTCTCTCCGCAGTTCTGGAATTGAAAAATCGAAATAGTTCTTCTTGCCATTTGACCACTTGTATAAAACAGTTCTGCAACTATTGCAAAACATTGTCGGTGTCTACCAAAATAATGTAAACTAGCAGAAATTCGAGTGAAAAATTTAGGAAATTTTATTTTTTCATTTAATAAAGACCCTAAAGGTATGCTTCACAATTCAACTGATTTTAAATGAAGAAAACAAACTCAACACATTAACACAAACACATTAACAAATTTAATAAACACACACATAGCATTGTATAATTTTATGTATGTGTTAGTAGCAAGTTTAAACGATCATAACTCCAAAAAAATATTCCAGACTATGAAAATCTGTAAATCTGGGTAGCAGCTAAAAAGAAATACCTTTCAAGTGATAAGTTTTTTGTCAAAATCTGGGTAAAACTGTGAAACTTACATCGGTCACAAAAAATCGCCTTGCCTATTAATATTATAGATATGCATATGATTCTGATATTGGATATCCTTTTTTTCAACAAAATATTCACCACACACAAAGCAAAAATAGCTTGAGTCAGTAACACACCATTAGCTGTCAAATTAATAATTTTGAAATTGTTGTGTCAGTATTGTCTGTTTTACAGTATTGCCAGCATGCGATAAAAAATGAACAAGACATGATATCCCAATTTTAAATTTTTATGCCAGATTCGAATTCAGCGCACCCAGATTAGTTAAATAACATGCTTCGTTTCTGCAGTAAATTTTTTTTTTAAATTTGTAGACCAGTGTTATTAGCGATATACATAACATCCTTTCAGAATCCGTGAATACTTACTTTGTGGAAAATATATATACTCATTCTCATATATATAAAAAAATATATATACTCATTCTCATAATTGTTCTAAATATATGTACTCACGAGTTGTATGTACCACTTCTACTTAAGTATTTAGTTTCCTTTGTTAAACCAAATCAACATTTCAAAGTAGCAGAACTCGTTGAAATCGTAAATGAAAAACTAATAATTATCCGTATATCTAAGCTTATCCCGTTTCACTTACTCGAAAGTATAACAATATGTGAATGCATATAGCATGAGTAAAGCAACTGAAGAAGATAGCAGCTATAGTGACAGTGACTATTCATAACTATCATGGACGAGTACAGCTTCTAGTACTGTCTGTGTTAACTACTTATACTTCTCAAAAAACCGGCATCTTTTGTGTGTTGCAGCAGATATTTGACGTGAACGTTAAACCGTTAACGATGATAAATGTTTTGCAAACAATTTTTAACCGCGTGAAATATTTGCTAATGCTTTGCAAAAGTAGTTGTTCATTAGTTTATCCATCCAAAGCACCTTCATAGTTTTGTTTGTGTTTAAGAGCTTTGAAAGAATTAGTTCACTAAAGTGGATAATTCTTAAAATTTTATGTTTATCTTAAATACTCTTTAAGAATTAAAGAATCTGGACATATTTGTCTGTTTAAAACATGCAGTTTGACACAAATTTTGTCGATATTTTGTACATTATTATTTTTAATTATTTTAAAAAATTTTGGAATTCGTTTGAAAAATTAATGAATAATGACATAACTGGTTTTTAAAACAAGGAGTTTTATACTCATATTGTCTATATTTCTTACAACAAAATATACAAATTACAACTTCTGGAACCTGGCTTTATTTTGGAATATTTAGAATTACTAGCGCTCTAAATTCGAGTGCAATTTCTAGGCAACTTTATTTTTCAACTTAGCCAATTCACAAACCTACATTTTTTTGGTTTATTATTATTGTGAATGAAGATAACAAACTCATTAACAAACACATTAACAAATTTAATAAACACACAAATAGCTTATGTATAATTTTATGTATGTGTTAGTAGCAATTTTCAATGCAATTTACTCGAAATAAAGGACATAATTTAAAACTCTATAAATCTGGAAAACAGCTAAAAAGAAATACCTTTCAAATAATATACGTTTGGTCAAAAATTGGGATAAAATGGTAGAACAAAGCATCGGTCACAAGAAATCACCTAGCCTATTAATATTATAGATTTAGAGTTGCCACTCTGCGTAATGTAAATGATATTGTATATCGTCGAAAGATGATTTGAATATAGGAAAAACTGGGTGTCTTGTCATATTTTTTATGACAACATGTTCAAACAAAAGAAACTCTCAAAATTTCTATATATTGATATTGTGCTTGACATATCTATGTTTTTGTCATGTCCTTAGAAATAATATGGGCAAAACATCGATTCAAAATAATGTCCCCAGAGTGTTCTTTTAAATTTATTGAATAGCCAGCAATCACACTGTGCTAAGTTAGGTGAATACGGTGCTTGCGAAACGGTGTGGATTATAATTTGGGCGAAATAGTATCGAAGAACTAATGTGGTTTGAGATGGAGCATTATCGTGGTGCAAAACCCACGAGTTCGCGTCTCTTTAGCGAATAGGTTCATACAAAGGAATCTTAATACTCAAAAAAGTAGTAAAATAATAATTTTTTAATTAATTTTGGGTATGAGAAGTAAGCTGCCTAGAGTTTTGACTCTCATGCAACAGAACAAAAAACCACCCATATTTAATATTTTAAAAGAAAAAATATAAACTAATATTTAAACAAATCCGATGCATAACTGGGAAACACCTTAGAATATTTTTAATTTTACAAAATGGGTACAAAGCATAAAGAGGATATAACTTCGAAACGGTAAGAGCAAATTCAAAATTTATTCCTCAAGATGACTCAGAATTTATCCACCTTTTAAACGGTGTCTTTAGTTTTTTATTTTTGATACAAATTTTAAAAGTCACAAAGCATTACTTCCAAAATTTATGGAAAATTTACGAAAAATGTCATTAAGAGTACCCAAATGAGTACCCAGAAAAGTAAAGTTGGAACATTTTTCTTTTAAAATTTTGACTTCGTAACAAAGAAAATCGTAGTTATGGGCCAAGTAATAACTAAAATTTAATAAATATCTGGAAAAGCCGATTTTTGGGTAAAATTCGACTTTAGCGACACCTCTAAACGTCTTCCGAAAAATCTGAAAAAAATCACAAAAATACTTCACACTATAGACTTTTAAACAAGCAAGGGGAGAAATTTTTTTTTTTTCTTTTTGGGACACCCTATGCATGTATGTTGATGACGTTTAAGTGTACATATGTAATCACAATAAAAATATTGATGATTACTTAAGTAAATTAAATGATGACCTAAAACGTGCCTGATAGTGAAACCAACATCAATGAAAATATCTCTCCAGCCATAAATTTTAATAAACAAAAAAATTCACATTGTTAGAAGAACAAAAAATCTTGGTAAAATTTTTAATAATAATCTCAAATGGACCGATCACATAAGTACAGCTGCTGGGAAAACACATGCTATGCTACGAATTCTATAGAAAATCCAGTGCTTTATACCGATTAGGATTTTGTTTGTTTCTTCGTTTGTTACTTGCTAAATCATATTTTATGTATGGATGCGAAATTTTTTCGAGCTGTGATTATAAAATCATATATATATATTTTTTTTTTTTTATTTTTTATTTTTTTTTTTTTTTATAATAATTACAATACAAAGTAAATTTGTATTCTAATTTTGGGTCCAGGGATAAGCCGGGTGACAAAGACCATTTGGTGGGAATCGAACCCACGACCCCAGCATGATAGGCGAGCACGCTACCAACTCACCTACCGGGGCGCTTATATATATTTTTTTTTATATAGCATTTCCTTCACACGCTCCCGTACATTAAATGACCTAGAACACATTAACCATCGAACTTTGACCGTTTGAATGGCAGTTTTACATCAATTCATAAGCAATGCAATGCCCTTTAAAAGCAGTCTTTTTATTTTTATGATTAAATATTAATTTCAAAATTTGTATTTTTTGTAACAGAAATGTTGTAATCCATTTATTAAATAATAATTTTATATCAATCTTACATACTTATTATTTGTTATTACTTTACATATTTATTATTTGTTATTAATTAATATAATTTGTCGTTATATTTAATCTATATGCCATGTCGTGCTTCGTTTTCATAATCAACTTTGCCTACGAAGTTTATATTGTGGGATTAAAACATTTTTTGGCCTCAAGCTCAATAAATATATAAATTAATAACAACAAAAAGGTCAAAGAAAACCCTAATATTAATTACATTTTTTATACCCTCCACTCTAGTGTGCAGAGGGTATATATAAGTTTGTCATTCCGTTTGTAATAATTAGAAAAAAAATTTTGGACCCCATAAAATATATATATTTGTGATCGGAGTTGTTATAGCGATGTCCGTCTGTCCGTCTGTGGAAATCACGATGACGGCATCAGTCTAGTAGCTAGGGTACTCGTTGACATAAAAAATGATTAATTAACATCCTGAGAAGTTTGCTGTTTAAAATCGTCCAAATCGGTCGATTAGGGCCCGAGATTTGAATGAAGAACTAAAAAAAAGTCTTGGAAAAATATAATTTTCTATGTTGTTCTTGTCACGATCACGCCCTCAATAGGATAGCTAAGGTGATAATTTTGAGTGAGAATGATTCACCAAATTCATGGGAAGATTTCTATTTCAAAAATCATTAAAATCGGTGGACCAGGTCCAGGGAAATCCCTGAAAGATTAAAAAAAAGATTAAAAATATAATGTTTCTATAATGTTCTTGTTGTTATTCTAAATGTTGTATTGTTGTCATAGCTGGACTTGTTGTTTTGGTGGTCATTGTGGTAGCAATATAATAAAAACTAACCCTTTGTACATTTTTTTTATCAACTCTGGAAGAAAAATTTAAAAGTTTCCATTGTTTTGGCATCACTAAAAAATTTATTAGATCATTTCTGTCATTGCCATGAGCCTGCCTGCAAACTTTCAGATCGATTGGGTCACGGGAAAGGGGTTAAAATCGATCCAAAATTTTTTCGACAAGCAGACACTACGAGTTAATATAAAGGGAGTAAAAATTCACCAACATCTAAAGCAAATAATGCTAAAATACCGAGTTGTTAATAAAAAAAAACAATGTAAATTTAGCAAAAAAAAATTTATGTATTAATTTATTTAAAGAGAAAAACACAAAAATAACGTTTGATGTTGTATTTTTTGTGTGTAATATTTACATATAATATACTAGTATATATGTATATATATATTCTATATATGTATATCCATAATAACTGCATGTTAGAAATAAATCGGTATATTATTTTATTTACATAAATTTCTGCAATATTTTGTTGTGGGGAAAATACATTTCTTTTGCATTAACAGAGTGTCACTTCATTTTGCTCAGCGTGACTATGCCACAGTAGATGGCGCCACAATTTTTGTTTGTTCTAATTAGCTTTGCAATAGTTATTTCAATTTTAACATGAATGTTAATATTTTCAACTGGATATCATACAGAACAATGTTAAGAGTACACACGGGCTGGTCTTTTATTTCATAGGTTTTTTCATTATTCTTTTACATATATGAACATAAGTTTGGCATATTAACTTTTTGCTGTCTTTACAAAATTGAGTTTTTTGCTTTCAAATGAGTTCTACATAGTTATATAGAACTATTATACTGCTTTACCTACAAAATATCTGATTACGATTACATCTAATTTTTAAAAATTGGTTATAATTACTAAAGCATTATTATTCACATAAATACAAAATTGCACTTTTTAAATTTTCCATTCAAATTTAAGAAAATATCAATTTTAAAAACTGGAATTAAAAATTTCCAATTATAAATTACAATTAACTGAATATCAGAAAATCATATCAAATCGTCGGAAATTATAATTTTAAATTTAGAAGACATCAATTTTCATCTTTAATATATAAATTTTATTCGTTAAACACAAACTGAAATTCCAAAAAAAAAAAAACACCAAATATGTTTACATTAAAAAAATTTTTACATTTTAAAAAAATATTGACATTCAGGAGAAATTAATAGCTTTTCAGTACCGCGATTCAGTAACTTCTTTTAACGGTAGTCGAATCGTTAAAAAAAGAAAATAGCAAAATTATCAGAAAAATTTTTAAACGATATTCGCTATTGTTAAAGTCAGCTGTTGTTGTTATCTAAACGACAACCATTTTTGTGTTGTTTATTCAATCGATAAAAACTTAAATTTTTAGGTTGAAATGTCGTCATACATAAATAAAAATTATAAAATAGTGAAAATATTTTCTTCTATTAAAAAACTTTTATTATTTCATTTTCAAATAAATAAACAGAAATATTAGTAAAGAAATAAAGATATTAAACATAAAGATGAAATCATCCTGTCAAACACGAAGTAATTTGTTTTTTTCTATTCTTCTTCGTGTTTTTCGCTTATTTTGACAGAGATGCCACTCGTTTACAATTTAAATAAATAGAAAAATAGAGATGTCGACTGTCGTTAAGATGTATGTACTTAGTGAATCACTTAATCCTTAGTGCAAACAACAATAGCTGTCTATATATTTTGCGATTGTCGGATCGTTGAAATTTACAGAATCAGACTATAGAAAACATTGATTTAAATTCAATGAATTTTAGAAAACCTCAAATGATATTTAAGAATTGCGAACACAAAAATTTTTACATAAATAAACGCAATTTGAGGAGAATGTTATTTATATATTATTTTTCACAATTTTTTTTGGATGAAAATTTGAAGTTTTTCAGAAAATATAGATAACAAATTATTTTATTTAAAATGTTTGGGATATTTGGTTTTTTTGCGTTTGGCATCCCTAATTTGAATATTTATTATTATAAATTTATTCTCTATGTTTTCCAAATATGGCAATATTTTAATAAAAAAGTTGAGAGAGCTTTTTTTTTGGTTATTATTTTGGTACTCCATCCGACCTATATGGCCGCAATGAAGAAATATTTGGCCAGTTGAAAGAAACTATACAGCCATCTCCAATTAGCACAATTTAATGCATGTAGCCGCCCTACACAACCATTACCTTTGCAATGGAAGTTAGGGCGAGCTATTTAATTAGCAAAAACTAAATTAAACGAGAAGTTATGTCATATAACCGGAAACGCATTATTGCATATTGGTATATGAGTATAACCTAAATGCATGTCGATCAGCAACCACGATGACCAAAAAGCAAACACCGAAATAAATCCGAAATAATAGAAAAGACGAAAACCAACCCAAAGAATTTTCTGAAATAATTCGGTATTAAGTTTAACAAATTGTTTACTTTTTCCAATATTTTGTTTACATTTATTATCAATACTCAAACCGAGGTGGTGGGTATCAAAGATTCGGCACAGTCGAAATTAACACTCTTACTTGTTTTTTTTTATTTTATTACATTTTTATTTCAGTGCTTGCTAATCTATATATTTATATAAAATTCATGTTCTGATTGCTTGTTTGTTTGTCCGCTATACAAATTCGTAGTTTTCAACGGGTTTCTCTGAAATTTGGTACACACAATCCCTATACCCCAGGGAAGGTCACCATATATTTTTTACTGCCACGCATACTTTTGCACCCACTTTTTTTTAATTTTTTACGGGTTTCGCTTTCGTTTACTGCACATTATTCTCATATCCCAGGCGAGGTCGTCATATATTTTTATCGGCCACGACCACTTTTTTTAACTTTCTGTATACACTTTTAGTGTTTGTTATACATATTTTAATTTTTCAATGGACCTCCCTAAAGCTTTGTGTATAAATTCCTTTACCTACTACTCTTGCCTTTTTTACTATACAAGTTGTAACACCTCAAAATTATTGCAGATTTATTTCATGGGTAAACAAATGCAGGATGACTACCACTGTAGGATTACTCATACAAATATTTCCATCTCGCCTTGTTAACTACATTGGAAACCAACCTTTTACAAATATTTCCATTTTGTTTTTTTCACTTTGTAAATGAGTTGCAAAGTTGGAAAAAGAACTATTTGAAATTGTGACTTGCACATGAAAGCATACAGCGCATACATCCACGAAACATTTTTGATAAATTTAGTTATTTTAATTGAACCATGCCTCCTAAAAAGCGTAGTTATATAGGTCGTACTACCCGAAATGCAAAAAGGCTTAGGCTAAACAGAACTCTAGAGACCCTCGACCAGACCCAAATTCGTATCGAGTTAGACAATCTGAGTCGAGAAATGCTGAAACACCTGACCAAACCCAATAACGTCTTGAAGCCCAAAGATCAAGACAAGATTTGTTAAGAAGAGCGGATATGCCTGAATCTACTGCATTTAGGTTTCTGAACATGAATTATAATAATAGTTAGTGGGTGATGCAAACAGTATCAAAATTTTAAACGGCATGAAAAACTGCGTTTAGATTTGTGACTTTGCTAAAAAAAAAAAAAAAAAATAGTGTTGCCAGCCCAAAAAACCAGTGTTGCCACCCTAAAAGAAATCAAAGCATCGAAATGTACTGAAAAAGTGATTTAGAAACCCCATAAACAACCTACTCAAGTGCGTCTAGAAATCCAGCGGCTAAGACAAGCTGACTCCAGGGAATGTGAAACTCCTTAAACGACTCTAATATCCCTACCACAAAACTTTTTTTTAACTTGGTTCCTTCATTGCAAGAGATGGTACAAAAAGTTTTTCCTAACATAACGTACATAAGAGGACAGTCTCTGACGGTAGCAGGTATCAACTTAGAGTCTCCCTGTTTTTCTCATAGACAATTATCAACCTTTTCGTATATGCACCAAAATAAAAAAAACAGAAATGTTGTATATCCCAAAGCCGTAGAATAACTAAAATTCGTAACTTCTAAAGATCATACACTCAAAATAATCCATGCATAATTATAGCGCTGAGTACTAAGCCCCCAAATGAAAAAATTCCCAAAAAAAAAAAAATTTATTCCCCAAAAAATTGGGGAATGACTTCACGATGAACAAATTCCCCAAATTTTAAACAAGGGCATTAAAAGAAATGAACAAATTTCCCAATTTTTCTAAAAACCAAATAAAAAAATGAACTTTGGGGAGTAAATTTCTATAATTTTTACATATTTTTATTTCATGAATTTTGTTAAATATTTTTTAAGTGAAAATTTGCACTTTGCTCTCAATATTTGTTCTATAATAAAGACATTTAAAATCTGTATTCTTTTTAATGGCATCATTTCGGTGCTTCATCTCAAAACCATAACATATCTTGCAATGTTTTCACGGTAAAAAAAGGGAACGCACGATTGCATTAATAGCATTTTGCGTTTTCATATCCATCAAAATGCTAAAATGATCAGAAAAATATATTTTGGCGATTAAAATAAGTTGACGGACGCGGACACAGCTCAATGAAAAGCCGTATGATAAATTTTATCTGCGTATGTGCATTAATTACCTGTTGATCTATATAGGCCACACATATACTATAAGCAGCTGCTTAAAACAACTTTGCGGCACAATTTTAAACGGCGCATTCATTTTCCATTTATTAAACTTCTATAAATTTGACATCCCTGCTCAATGATGATCACTTATTGAATGAAGTAATTCAATTTTTAAAAGTTCTGATTCTTTTAATTTACAAACGATTTCGTTATAGTTCATGTTTACAAAATAGATAAACTTAAAAAAAAAACCTAAACCGGTTTAGCAGCTTATTTTTTAAGCATTTTTGCTGTAGCGTCTTTAAAAAAAATGTGAATTTAGTGCCCAAACTTCTAAATTTCAAAAATGAAAAAATTTTAAATTTAAATAAAAAATGAATTTACTCCCCAAAAAACGTAAAAATTGGGGAATTTTTCCATCATGAATAAATTCCCCAATCCCAGACAAATTTTTTTTTTTTGGGAATTTGTTCATTGGGGACTAAGTAATCAGCGCCTGGTAAGCATAGTAAATAATTTTTCAAGTCAAACGTCTTTGGATCCCAGGCAACATCGGATAAAAACAGCTAGTACACAATATTTTTTGTTTTTTCATTCGATGCAAAAATTATCAAATATTTCGGTGTTCCTACTCTGAAGCAACCTACATATATCTGCCCATAAGAAAAACATGGATTTTCCAAATTAAAGCCGGCAACACTTAACGATTGGCCTTGAATTTGGAATATCACTTAGCAACTTTTTAATTTAGCGACTTTTGATTTTGGCGATTTTTGATTTTGGTGATTTTTGATTTTGCCGATTTTTTTTTTTTTTTTTTTTTTTGAGGCAATTTTTTATTTTGAAGATTTTTGTTTATGGGTAATTTTGATGTTGGGGATTCCGCTCATAAATTCTATGACTACTCAATTGCTCATATTTTTTTGTTCGAATAATCACATAAATAACTTATGCGCTCACACAAAGTCCTAACGCTCTCACTTTTACAGTACTCTAAATATGTATATGACATTTAAGACTTACTTTGTATGTGGTGCTACGTCCCACACATTTCATGTCGGACTATTCACATCAATAATAAATTACCTCAGGCACATTTACAAAGCTGTCTCTATTACACTACTCGAGATATATGATATTGAATATTTTGTATGTCAAATGCCACGCCTATTTATTCTATCTTTGGCAGAGCTACTAAGGTTTTTATTTTTGCTCAAAAAAAATCTTAAGTTTTTCTTTTAAGAGCTTTTTGGTCCCTTAGTGAGATGCAAGAGTTGGATATCTGTCAAAATTAATATTTTTTAACTCAATTTTTAGCATATGCACTATTTTGAATTTTTTTTCTATTTGTGTGTAAGTGTTTCTAAAACCTTACAAATAAAACTTATACTGAGAAACTAGACAAATTAACCTTTCCAATGGTATGTAATATGCGTAACTAAAATTTCATATCTACGATACTGTAGTAGCCACAATATGTTAACCTCGGGGAAAAAAAATAACTTTTTTCTATAGCAATGTTGAAACATTATTTTTTTTTTATTTATTTGTTATAATAACTAAATTAATATAAAACTACCAGATTCCAGGCCTCGAAATTCGAGCGCAAATTCTAGAAAATTTTATTTTTTCATTAAATAAAGACCCTAAAAGTATGCTAATCAATTATAGCCAATTCACAAATCACCACAAAAAATAAACTCATTTTTATTACAAACACATTAACAAATCTAATAAACTCACACATAGCATTGTATAATTTTATGTATGTGTTAGTAGCAACTTTAAATGCAATTTACACAAAATAATGGACAAAATTTCAAAATCTGTAAATCTGGAAAACAGCTAAAAAGAAATACCTTTCAAATAATATAAGCTTGGTCAAAATCGGAATAAAACGGTAGAACAAAACATCGGTCACAAGAAATCGCCTAGCCTATTAATATTATAGATAATAATAATAAAAATAAAAAGATAAATAATTTAATAAAATTTGATATTAATCACATTAGATCCATTTATATCATAAATATTTTTATACTTAATTTATTAATTTATTCCGATCGCAAGACATCGATTTCAAAAGTAGGGTCACTTGACATGAAACCCCCTATATATAGATTAAAATTCGCTAAGCCGTCTATAAAACTTCTAAAACTTCTTTGAAACCAAAATTCGTTATTTCTCACATGTCCATACAAAATTTTTTTAATTTAAAAAATTTCATATGTAAATCACATGTGATGAACAAGGGTATGGAAGATAAAGGGTTAATGCTTACTACTAATCCTCTACTTTAGTTATAAGAATAAATAAAATTTATGTTATTAATATTCTCTTATTTGAAATTCCTTTTTGAAATTTTCGTTTCAATTGGGGTATTACAGTTTGTGAAAAATATTTGATGCCGCTTATCGATTCAATTTTGCCATCTGATTTGATTTAACAATGTCTGTATTTCGTCCTATTTCTCCCAGATCTTAAATGTATAAATTTTTCAATGAAATTAGGAACAAGTTCTGACCTAGTCCTAAGCCCTTAAGTCTTACGAGTAAAAGTGTTGCGCTTATATCTAGCCATTTTTTAAATAAATTTATTTCTTTTCTAAGAAATTTAGTTTCTTTCCGTATTAATTAACATTGTTAAACTTAAAATGGTTACAGTATTATTTAATAAAGTAAGTCTTATAGTTCAAAGTCCTTAAAAGTCTTTAAAAAAAAAAAAACATTTAAAACCTTACGACCCAATTGTTATTTTATCTTCCACAACTTCATGGATTATGAAGGCGCACACACACACAGACACACATATACACCCCACATTTACAATTCAACTACATTGTTTAAATAGAAACCAAAGCACACAATTAGGCGGCTTAACGTCATTTGAATATAAAATAAGTTTAAGGGCAAATTTCAATATGCACAGCAAAATTAAACCAACGAAAGAAGAAAAATACAAAAAGAGAAAAAATTATAAGAATCATCTTAGAAAACCATCATAATTTAAAATTACTTTACCATAATCATTAGCAGGCAATCGAAAACCAATTCATTTTGAATGACTCAATGTTGCTGAACATTTCGATACGTACCAGTTGTTCGAACAAAAACAAAAATAATTTGGATGAGCGGATTTGTACTTTCAGTTAATGGCAAAAGTAAGAAATATGAATTTCTAACATCAACGAAAGAAATGGTTAAAGCGGCAAATGATAAATGAATAATTGAAATCAATAGTGAATGTTCCGAATGGCAAATGAAATTTTATGGCATAACATTAAACGCACGCAGACAAAAAAATCTGAGAAATTTAAAGGGCAGTAACAGATCATTATTGGACATAAAAAATAATTTTAAATTAAATTCAGTGTTGGTACTCAATTCGAGTTTGAAAATTTATACATAAAAGTTCACAGCCTTTGTCATTATTATTATATGAAGGTCACTTGGCTCTAAAAATCCTTTTCTTAAAAAGTACTTTTCTAAAAAAGTGACTTTTCTTAAATAGTACCATTTCTTAAAAAAGTACCTTTTCTTAAAAGTACCATTTAAAAAAAAAATCGTACCTAATATTTGTAACTCAAAGAGTTATATTTCACAATATTGAATCTAAGATTGTAAGTGTTACTTCTGTCATTACCCAAGGCAGTTAATTGAGCCCGCCATTGGTTTTCCATTCTTAACTAATGTTCCGACTGTAATTTGGAATTGCAACGTCCTTATGTATGCAAATGAGGTTAAGTTATTTCACAGTGAACTTGGTGGAACTGAGTCTTAAGAAATGTAAACATATGACTTTACTAAAGAGGGATAATTTCTAACGAGTATTGCGTTACTGAAATAGTATTGGATATTGTTCGAACATTTTTGGATCTTGGTGTACTTATTAGTATGATTGTTAATAAGGCAAGATCTACTCTTGGGTCGTTAAAAGATGAGCTAAACCATATGTTACTAAACAGCTTTAATATGGATTTCAATAATAAGGAATCTGTATTATCAGGCTTACACCAATGCAATAGAATATGTGCAGAAAAAGTTTTTGCTATTCTGTTTACGTGATTGGAGTTAACTATGATGACTTACCATCATATACACTCCCAAAAAAGTGATAACACCACTGAGAAAAATGCATTAACGCCCGCAGGCGTTATGACACTATGAGAAGTGGGATAACGCCCGCAGGCGTTATGACATTATGAGAAGTGTGATGAAGCACCGCACAATTTTTAATTCAAAATTTTCCCCTGCGGCATTCATTTTTTCGTCTTTATTTAAATGAAAATTTTGAATTAAATATCGCGCGATTTTTAATTCCAATTTTTCGCCTGCGGCGCTCATTTTTCATCTTTATTTATTCCAAATTTTCGCCTACGGCGCTCATTTTTTGGTCTTTATTTAAATAAAAATTTGGAATAAAAAATCGCGCGTTATAGCACTGGGCGTTATTGCATGCACCCAACTTAATACCTCAATTACCTATTTTTTGTTCCTTATGTTTAAATTTGTCTGTTACTTAATATCAGCTGAAGACATAGTTCTCTACGACCAAACAATTTACTTGCCAGCTCTTGTTTGGAAGCCGCCAGGGTCCGGACCCTGATGTGTACGCGATCTCCACAGCCTCCGTCGGCTGTGGTGGGTAAATGAGTGGCGAGAAAATACCTGTTCTTCAAAAATTATCTTTTATTAAACAAGTACCTTTCATTAAAAAAAAAGTACCTTTCATTAAAAAAGTACATTTTCTTAAAAAGTACATTTTCTTAAAAATTAACTAACCTCAGAAAGTACCTTGTTTTAAAAGAGCACCTTTTATTTAAAAAGCACGTTTTCTAAAAAGTACCTTTTCTTCAAAATGCACATGTTCTTAAAAAGCTACCTTTTCTAAAAGAAGTAAATTTTCTTAAAAGTACCTTTTCTTAAAAAACTATCTGTTTTTAATAAAGTACATTTTTGTAAAAAGTACATATCATTAAAGAAGTATATTTTCTTAAAAAATTACCTTTCCTTAAAAAATTACCTTTTCTAAATAAAGAACATTTTCTTAAAAAAGAATATTTTATTTAAAAAATACATATTCTTAAAAAGTAAATTTTCTTAAAAAACTAACTCCCCTTTAAAAAGGTACCTTTCCCTAAAAGGTGTGTTTTCTTTAAAAGGTCAATTTCTTTAAAAAGTACCTTTTCTTAAAAAAGTACATTTTTTTAAAAAAGTACCTTTTCTTAAAAAGTACCTTTTTTTTAAAAGTACCTTTCTTTAAAAAGTACCTTTTCTTAAAAAAGTACCTTTTAATAACACCTTCTCTTAGAAAGTTACTTTTCCTAGAAAAGGGTGTCTTTCCTAAAAAATACCTCTTCCTATAAAAGTATTTTTCCTTTCAAAAAGTCCCTTTCCTTAAAAAAGTACCTGTTCTTAGAAAGTTAATTTTCTTAAAAAAGTACCTTTTGTTAAAAAAGTATTTTTTCTTAAAAGAGTATTTTTTTAAAGTATGTTTTTCTAAAAAGTTTATTTTCTTAAAAAATTAGATTTTCTTAAAAAATTCTCTTTCCTTTAAAAATTCTCTTTTCTTTAAAAACTACCTTTTCCTAAAAATATTTCTTGCTTTAAAAGGCCTCTTTCTTTAAAAAGTAGCTTTTCTTAAAAAAGTTAATTTTCCGAAAACAAATTCTTTTTCTTAAAAAAGTTCCTTTTGAAAAAAGTATCTTTTCTTGAAAAAGTAACTTTTCTTAAACAAATAACCTACCTTTTTTTAACAAAAATTACCTTATATCAATAAAGTACCTTTTCTTAAAAAAATAAATATTCTTAAAAAAGTACCTTTTCTAAAGAGAGTAACTTTTTTTTAAGACCCTTTTCTAAAAAGTATCTTTTCTTCAAAATGCACACTTTCTTAAACAAATACCTTTTCCTAAAAACGTACCTTTTCTTAAGAAACTACATTTTCTTAAAGATGTGAATTTTCTTAAAAGTACCTTTTCTTAAAAAAGTTACAGTTTTTAACAAAGTACATTTTAGTAATAAAGTACATTTTAGTAAAAAAGTACATATCATTAAAGAAATATATTTTCTAAAAAAAATGTAAAATGTATATTTTCTTAAAAAATTCAATTTTCTTAAAAAGTAAATTTTCTTAAAAAAGTAACTTTTATTCAAAAAAGTACCTTTACCCAAAAAGTGTTTTTTTTAATGGTGCGTGGTAAAGAAGAAGAAAGCATATATTACAAAAATTCATAACTGCACTGTATTCTTAATCGGACCGGTTTCTGGCATTTCAGCCTTCATCAGCGATTCATTGAACATTGTGATTATTGTTATGTTTTTAATTGAATAGATTCTTTCTATATGAAAATTTTTTTACTAAGGGCGGCCGTGAGGTTTGAACCATGAACCTTCACATACACTCGTACTTGCACTTTTTGGTTTTTTTTTTTTTTTTTTTTAAAAAGTTAATTTCTTTGAAAAAGTATCTTTTCTTATTTTCTTAAAAAAGTAACTTTTGTTATAAAAAGTACCTTTTCTTAAATAATACCTTCTCTTAAATAGTTACTTTTTCTAAAAAAAGGAGTGTCGTTTCTTAAAAAATTAACTTTTCCTATCAAAGTATTTTTTCTTTAAAAAGTCCCTTTCCCAAAAAAAAGTACCTTAAAAAAATATTTTTTCTTTAAAAAGTACGTTTTTCTTAAAAAAAATACACTTTGTTAAAAAAGTATTTTTTCTTTAAAAAGTATTTTTTCTTTAAAAAGTCACTTTCCTTAAAAAAGTATTTGCTCCATTTCTGTATTTTTTTCTTTAAAAATACTTATCTTAAAAATCCTTTTCATAAAAGAGTAACTTTTCTTAAAAAAGTACCATTTCTTAAAAAGTAGCTTTTTCTAAAAAAAATGTTTTCTTTAAAAAGTCCCTTTCCTTAAAAAAGTACATTTTCTTTAAAAAAAATTCGTTTCGTAATAAAGTACCTTTTGTTAAAAAAGTATTTCTTCTTAAAAAAGTATTTTTTCTATAAAAAGTACGTTTTTTTAATTTCTTTTCTTAAAAAAGTTATTTTCTTTAAAAAAAATACCTTTTCCTCAAAAAAACATGTTTTCTTTAAAAATCCTCTTTCCTTAAAAAAGTACATTTTCTTTAACTTTCTTTTTCTTAAAAAATTACTTATCATTAAAAAATTTATTTTTCTTAGAAAAGTAAATGTAAAATGTAAAAATGCATTTTTCCTTTAAAATGCCCTTTCTTAACGAAGTACCTTTTCCTAAAAAAGTTTCGTTAAAAAAGTACTTTTTAAAAAAAAGATTTTTTTTCTTGAAAAAGAACGTTTTCTTAAAAAAGTCCTTTTCGTTTAAAAGTTCCTTTTCTCAAAAAGATAATTTTCTTAAAAAAATTGCTTTTCTTAAAAAAGTTCCTCTTCCTAAAAAGTACCCTTGCTTCAAAAGTACCTTTTCCGAAAAAAAAATTTCTTTAAAAATTCCCTTTCCTTAAAAATTTCCTTACCTTTTCTTTCAAAAGTTCCTTTTCGTAAAAAGTAACTCTCCTTAAAAAAATACCTTTTCGTAAAAATTATTCTTTAAAAGGTCTCTTTCTTTCTTTAATTTTCTTAAAAAAGCACATTTTCTTAAAAAATTACTTTTCCTAAAGCAAATACCTTTTCTTAAAAAAGTTCCATTTCAAAACATTACCTTTTCTTGAAGAAGTAAATTTTTTTAAAAATAATAACCTACTTTTAACAAGTAAGAAAATTATAGTCGGTCTAGACCGACTATACGATACCCTATACCATGCCCTAACTAACTGGACATAGAAAATAAGCAAAAACCAAATTTGAGTCTGATTTTTATTAATTTTTTGGCTGAAGATATCAAAAAGTTCATATCGGATGCTATATCTGTATGGGGACTAGGTCCAAAAATGGACCGATCCTGATTATGTTTACTAAAGTCTCTTGTATTTTGCAAAAATATATACAAACAAAATCTGAGAAGAATCAGTGCAATATTTTTGTTTTTTAATAGATTTAAGTGAAGATCGGGAAGCAGCTCTATATGGGGCCAAAGGGATCATTTTTGGACTACTCATTAATGGACGTAATGAACGCTTACAAAACCCAATTTGAGTAAGATCTATATGACAATTTGGATCTTATGGCAATTTATGTCGATTTCATATGGGTAATTTGTATGGGGGCTAGGTCTGAACATGGACCGATTCTCACCAATTTCAATAGCGTTCATCCCATGGCAGATGAAAGCTTCTATACCAAATTTCATCAAAATATATTCCTATTTGCGACCTGCAGTTTGATTACAAGGTTTACATGGACACACAGACGGACGGACGGACGGACGGACATTGTTAAATCAACTCAGAAAGTGATTCTGATTCGATCGGTATAATTAAAGATGGGTCTAGGTCAAATATTTTTGGTTGTTACAAACAGCAGCACAAAGTCATTATACCCAAACCACATAGTGGTATAGGGTATAAAAAGTGGCTTTTTAACATAAATTAGCTTATATCAAAAAAAGTACCTTTTCTTAAAAAAGTACTTATTTTTTATAAAGTACATTTTAGTAAAAAGTGCATATCATTAAAGAAGTAAGTTTTCTTTAAAAAATCACCCTTTCTTAAAAAGTATCTGTTTTTAATGAGTACATTTTCTTAAAAAAGTACATTTTATTAAAAAACATATTTTCTTAAAAAATTACATTTTCTTAAAAAGTAAATTTTTTAAAAAAAGAAACATTTCTTTAAAAAAAAAGTACCTTTTCCTAAAAAGTGTTTTTCTTTTAAAAGTCAATTTCTTTGAAAAAGTACCTTTTCTTATTTTCTTAAAAAACTTCCTTTTGTTAAAAAAAAGTACCTTTTCTTAAATATTACATTCTCCTAAAAAGTTTCTCTTCTTAAAAAAGAGTGTCTTTTTTAAAAAATTAACTTTTCCTATAAAAGTATTTTTCTTTATAACGTCCCTTTCCTTCATATTTTTTCTTAAAAAATTATTTTTTTTTTTTAAAGTACGTTTTCTTTCTTTAAAAAAAAATACACTTTGTTAAAAAAGTATTTTTTTCTTAAAAAAAGTATTTTTTTCTTTTAAAAGTCACTTTCCTTAAAAAAGTACCTTCTGTTAAGAAAATGTTTTTTCTTAAAAAATAATTTTTTTCTTAAAAAATCACTTTTTCCTAAAAAGTTCCTTTCGTTAAAAAAGTACGTTTTCTTTAAAAAAAAAAAAGTTCCTTGTTTTAATAAAGTACCTTTTGCTAAAAAAGTATTTGTTCTTCAAAAAGTATTTTTTCTTTAAAAAGTACGTTTTTTAAGTTTCTTTTCTTATAAAAGTAGATATTCTTAAAAAAGTTATTTTCTTAAAAAAAATATCATTTCCAAAAAACGTGGTTTCTTTAAAAATTATATTTCCTTAAAAAAGTACTTTTTCTTAAAAAATTAATTTTTCTTAAAAATTTACCTTTACCTTTTCCTAAAAATGTATTTTTCCTTTCAAAAAGCCCTTTCTTAAAGAATTATCTTTTATTCAAAAATTTCCTGTTCTTGAAAAAGACCCTTACGTTAAAAAAGTATTTTTTCTTAAAAAAGAATTTTTTTCTTTAAAAAGTACGTTTTCTTAAAAAAAAAGTCCCTTTCCTTTAAAACGTGCCTTTTCTTAAAAAGTTAATTTTCTAAAAAAAAATGCTGTTTTTAAAAGAGTTCCTTTTCCGAAAAAAGTACATTTTCTTAAAAAGTACCTTTTCCAAAAAAAAAGTATTTTTTCTTTAAAAATTCCCTTTCCTTAAAAAAGTAACTTTTCTTTAAGAAATTCACTTTCTTAAAAAAGTACCTCTTCTTAAAAAAGTACCGCTTTGTAAAAAATTGTTTTTTCTTAAAAGGTCTCTTTCATTCTTTAAAAAGTACTTTTTCTTAAACAAGTACCTTTTCTATAAAAAATTCATTTTCTCAAAAAACTACCCCTTCTTAAAAATGTACCTATTCTTAAAAAATTATTTTTTCATTGAAAGGTCTCTTTCTTTCCTTAAAAAGTACCTTTTCTTAAAAATTTCATTTTCTTGAAAAAGTAACTTTTCTTACAAAAATAACCTACCCTTAAAATGTATTTTTTTTAATAAAAATTAGCTTATATCAAAAAAGTACCCTTTCTTGAAAAAGTAACTTTTATTTAAAAATAAAAAAACTCCCCTCAAAAGGTACCTTTTTAACAAAAATTACCTTACATCAAAATGTGGTACATTTTCTTAAAAAAGTGAATTTTCTTAAAAATATACCTTTCTTTTAGAAAAGTTAATTTTCTTAAAAGTACCTTTTCTTTGAAAAAGATCTTTTCTTAAAAAAAGTATCTTTTCTTAAAAAGGAATTGATAAATTATTTTCAACGGACGACTTGGGCGGCCTACAAATGACCAGTAAGATTGTTATTTTATAATATTTTTTTTCACTGGCTTTTCATTTACCTACTATTTATACCCTATACCACTATGTGGTTTGGGTATAATGACTTTGTGCTGCTGTTTGTAACAACCAAAAATATTTGACCTAGACCCATCTTTAATTATACCGATCGAATCAGAATCACTTTCTGAGTTGATTTAACAATGTCCGTCCGTCCGTCCGTCCGTCTGTGTGTCCATGTAAAGCTTGTAATCAAACTCCAGGTCGCAAATATGAATATATTTTGACGAAATTTGGTATATAAGCTTTTATCGGCCATGGGATGAACGCTATTGAAATTGGTGAGAATCGGTCCATGTTCAGACCCAGCCCCCATACAAATTACCCATATGAAATCGACATAAATTGCCATAAGATCCAAATTGTCATATAGATCTTACTCAAATTGGGTTTGTATGCGTTCATTACATCCACTAATGAGTAGTCCAAAAATGATCCCTTTGACCCCATATAGAGCTGCTTCCCGATCTTCACTTAAATCAATTAAAAAACAAAAATATTGCACTGATTCTTCTCAAATTTTGTTTGTACATATTTTTGCAAAATACAAGAGACTTTACCAAACATGATCAGGATCGGTCCATTTTTGGACCTAGTCCCTTTATAGATATAGCATCCGATATGAACTTTTTCATATCTGCAGCCAAAAAAATTAATAAAAATCCCACTCAAATTTGGTTTTTGCTTATTTTCAATGTCCAGTTAGTTGGGCCTAAGAGATAGGGTTTCTAAACGCATGGTATAGGGTATCGCATAGTCGGTCTAGACCGACTATAATTTTCTTACTTGTTTTATATATGGAATAAAATTTTTTGGGTACAACATGATTTATTTTTATTTAAAAGTTTTATTTTTAACATTATTTAAGAGAGTATTTTTTTAAAATTTTGTAAATAATATTAGTTTTTTGTAATATTAAAAGTTTTGTTGCCATAGATTTTTAGAGTGTAATTTCAATAGTTGGTGCGAAAGGGGGGGGTTAAAACTAGCATATGGTGTTTGTTATGTACATACTTAGAAAAATTCATTGCATACTCTTAGGCTACATTTTTAAACGGTCGCTTTAGGCACCTTACAACTAATTAGTAAATAATTATGTGTATAGTTTTAAACTGAAGGCTGGTTTTTACTGAATTTCAATTATTTACACAATATTTATGAAAATATCATTTTCTCTATTTGCAGCTATTACCTAAAGGACCATACTAAGAATAATGTTTTAAACAAATAAGCCCAAAGGATTTAAAAATATACCATAAAAAAAACACACACACAAACAAAACAAATCAAAATGTTTAAAACAAACCAAAAAAAAAAAAAATACTGTATGTATGTAAAAATTAAATGAAAACAAATCAAAAACCTAAAATTTTTTGTAAATATATAATTAAAGAAAGGATTACAAAAGAAAATATTAAATTTGATGGAATATATTGATACTCAAATAATAGTTAAATTTAAATAATAAATTATGTATATATATTATTCGTACACATATATTATTCGTACACATTTATGTATGTAACTGTATATTGTTAAAAGTGTATTTATGTTTATGTGTCTGTATTACATAATGAATAACAATATTAATTTGTTGCATTAAATAAAATATCCATAATTGTTATAGAATTGATGATAATTCCAAATGAAATTGTTGAAAATACATAAACCAATAAAATAAAAAATTGAATTATAGAAAAACAAATGAAGCCATATCTTGTTGAAGTTAAATGTTTATTCGAATTTGATGATAATAATAAATTTATATTAAATTAATGTTGATGAATTGTCATAACAATTTTAAAATAACATATTGTAAATATAACCCATAAAAAGAAAACACTCTCATACATACATATATAAACTTACAATTGTGGTCACGTGAATAACAATATAAACTCCAATAAATACTTGAAAACAATTTAACAGAATATGTTGATGATATAATTATATTTTGCGCAATCTTCTTGTTTTTATTAAAAAAAGACACAATTTCTTTTTAAACAACTAAAACTTACTAGTATAGCCCAGCACTCGAAATTCGACTGCAAAATCTATGAAATCTTATTTTTTTATTCAATTTTTGTCTTCCAATGTTTATTTAATCTATATGTATATATAAAATTTAAGAATATTTAAATGAGCCTAATGGTATGTAAATCAATTTTAGCAATTCACAATTCAACACAGAGCGTCTGATATACAATTTAAATCATTCGCTTTAACAGGGTGTAACGAATTATTATAAATATTTTATTTTATTTAATTTAATATATTTTTAAGACAGATTAAACATAAAGTTTAGCATTCTCAGCTTCTCCTCCATATGAGCTATGACTATGCCAATTTTTATAGTCCTCCGTGCCCGCATTTTGCTTAAAAAGGGAACTAAAAGTTTACCTTCACGTATTAATATATAGATTCGTCTTGTATACATATTGTCATCACACAATAGGAATAAGTATTTTAAAATCTTTATTTTGTAACATGTATGTCCTTTAAAACTTGAAAGGAATCTGGAGCAGGATATGAAGAACAGAGTACGCAGACCACAAATGGTCTTCAGTTTCTCGTTTATATGATTTCGTTTATGGGTGTAAAAAAAATAGATTTTCATTTCATGGTGTAAACATGCTGAGGGTATAAACAATTGTTTTTTAATTCTGAAAAGAAAACAAAAAAAGTAGTTTAACACAGATTACTTAACAAAATAAAGATAATCAAAAAAATTAATATTTTTTTAAATATATAATTAATGGCCTCAAGCTTAATTTTTTTTATCTAAAAATTACAACAAAAAGGTCGAAATAACAATCAAGTTTATTATATAATTAAACTTTCGTAATTTTGATGCTACCAGGAATGAAATGACTTTTGAATAATAAAGCCAAAAATTTTTATATCTTATATAACACAATGAAAAAACAAACTCAAAAATTCGTGAAAAGGTCAAGTGTCATCCATGATGAATAAATTTAAGAATTTTAAAATGTGTATTTTAACGTTACACTTATCAATCAAAATATAAGAACTCAAAATGGCGGATTCAATATAGAGGCAACCTTTTATTCTTTACACTTCATTCTTTGGTTTTGGTCAAAAATGGCCAGCATTAAAAAAAAAAAAGAAAAATGGTGGATATATTGAAATTAACAAACGTTTTTATGCCATCCACACCACTGTGCAGAGGGTATATGTATACACACTTTTCATTTCATTTATAAAATGGATATCATTGATCCTTATAACAACTCAAGTCGATATAGCGATGGCCGTCTATCCGTCCGTCCGTCTGTACGTCTGTCCGTCTATCTGTTAAGATCACGCTTATTAACAAAATCTACCATTATCCTGGCAAAACTTAGAATAATTTAATTTGTCGTTAATTCGAGCAGGTTTTTATTTAAAATGGGGACTTCATTGTGCCAAGATATGGTCTAAAAAATGGAGACACCTCTAATTTTGTTCACATTTTATATATGTAATGCAATAAGTCCAAATATTAATGTAAACCCAAAACTTAGGAGGAGGGTAAGAAATATTCGGCATAGCCGAAGGCAGTTGATTGACTGACTTAAAATTTTTTTTAAAGTGGGAATTAAATCGCCCGTTTTTCCCATTCTAGTTGAAGTGTTTTAAAAAATTCTTCTTTGTTCATTGAAATTATAAAACTATTCAACATATTCTATATATCAATACATGAAGGTAAATTTTTAATTCCCTTTTTAAGCAATATACGGGCACGGAGGAGTGTGAAAATTGGCATAGTTATAGTTCATATAGAGGAGAAGCTGAGAATGATAAAATTTATGTTTAATCTGTCTTAAAAATATATTAAAATAAATGAAATAAAATATTTATATTTCGTTACACCCTGTTAATGTGAATGATTTAAATTATATATCAGACGCTCTGTATTGAATTGTGAATTGCTTAAATTGATTAACATGCCTTTAGGCTCATTTAAATGTTCACAACTTTTTTATATTTTTTAAATACTCCAAAATTTTTTTATTACACAAGTATATATGTAGATTAAAAAACAATGGAAGACAAAAATTGAATAAAAAAATAATTTTTCCTAGAATTTGCACTCCAATTTCGAGTGCTGGGCTATACTAATTATTTATTAATTTTTAAATTTTTTCATCAAATCAAACTTTATGAAAATATTTTTTTTATAAAAATTGCTATTTTGTGAACACAATTGTATTTAAAAAAAAATGATAAATAAATTATATAAACTCTGTTGTAAATTTTTAAAAACAAATTATGGAATCACTGTAACTGAAAATCGAAATAATTATATAATTTCCACTAAATATTTCAAAGTAAAACTCTAATAAATTTTGATTTATAATTAAAATTTTGTGTATAGTTAAATAGAATCAAAAAGAAAAAGAAAAACAATCTCTTATTAAATAAATTTCTAGTTAACTATTTAAAATAAAAACAAACTAACTAAACTAAAAAAAAACTTCATGCCTAATATGTACTTTATAAAACAACAAAATTCAATTTTGTTAATCTTATTTTTATTCTTTTGTGTATTAAACAAAAATGTTATCCATAAAAGCTTTTCAAAGCCATAAACAATTTTAGCAAACTAACAAAATTACTAATAATTGAAAAAAAAAGACAAACAATAACTTTAGTTTAGGCCAATATATTTAATATGTATATGTACGTGCGTATAAGTAAATATCAACATTTTCAAGTTCTAAAAAATTAATAATAATTAAATTTATTATTATTAAAAAAAATATATAAATATTTAAAAAACTAAAACAAAAAACTTATGCAAATTAATTTTTTTTTTTTTTTGATAAATTTATCAAAAAAAAAATTGTACAACAAACTATTCGGGTAAAATGGGTAAATGTTTAATGATGTAAAATGTAAATTTAATTACAAACAAAAAAAAAATCAACTGTGTAACTTAATAACAACTACTAAATATTTAGTTAAGTTATTATATAAAACATATATGTATGTATATGTATATATATATATATATGTATATGTATGTACATATAAATATGATGCTGATAAATATAATTTAAAATATGTAGAGTATATGGACAGCAATAACAACAAAGCAAAATAATATATTATTTATTTATTTATTTATTTTATTTTATTTTTACTTTAAGCAAACAAAAAACTAATTACTCTAAACCGAAAACAATATACAGTATTTATTATGATTTGTATGGATTAATTAATTAAAAAACAATAATATATTAAAAGCAAACATACATAATTATATAAAAAAAGCATTTATAAAATTCAAGGTTGCCATATTTGTTTTTACTTCAATATATTTTGCTTACCCTGGAAAAAAAATCACCAGACTATTGTTCTTTCTATCAACTGCATAACTCTGACAGCAATTTATTCTTATTTTAAAACAATAAACGTAAGCCGTAACCTTATATCACCAGTTTCAGAAAGGGATCTTAGGTCCCAGCGTAATGGATGACGTGATTAATAAAACAAAAAGGTTAACCCAAATTGAAATGAGATTGTACAATTCTTACATATCATATATTACAATTAAATGGGGACTAAGTAGTTTCGAATCTCATCCGATCAAGAACATATTATTTAGGGTCACTTATGTGTTCAAAAAAATATGTATATAAATCAAATTTGTGTAAAATTTGTCACACCTTAGACAGATCAAGTGAATATCAGGAGGATTTATATGGAACACAGGCAGGCAGAAATTTATTTGTAAAAAATATTAAAGTTTTCTTTAAAATGACCATTTCCCAATAAGCAACCGATTGTAATATATACATATATGGGGGATTTCATGTCAAGTGCACCAACTTTTGAAACCGATGTCTTCCGATCGGGATGAAATTTGCACCAAGGTTAGTCCTATTGGATAGTAGTTTAGACACAATTTTTCAACAAGATCGATCCAGATCTCTCTGAGTTATAGGGGATCAATATTTGACATTTTGGCCAAACAGGTGTTTTTTCTCATCCATGTAACTTATTACCTATTGTTCTTAGAAAATTTTCTCCCAAAGAGTTTGCATAGCTATCTCTTCAATATTTCGGAAAAAAATACTTAAAAAAAAAAAATTTTTTTTAGACTTTTTTTTTTGCTAAATTAAAGCATTTTTTGCCTTTTTTTCAAAAAGTGCATTTTTTTTTCATAAGAAAGCTTAGGATTTTTCCATTAAGAGCTTTTTGGTCACTTAGTGGGATGGGAGTGGGATATCTATCAAAATAAATGTTTTGTAACTCAAGACAACGGTTTTTCAATTTTTCACAAATGCACTATTTTGAATTTTTTCCTATTTGTGTCTAAAACCTTACAAATAAAACTTATACTGAGAAACTAGAAGACAAACTAAACTTTCCGAAGGTATATAACATACTTAACTAAAATTTTATAGCCTCGATACTGTAATACCCAGAATATGTTAACGTCAGGAAAAAAATCGCTTTTTTTTTCTATAGAAATGTTGAAAAATTATTATTTTTTATTTATTTTTAATAATAATTAATAATTAAATTAATGTATAATAATAATAATATTAAAAATAAAAAGATAAATAATTTATTAAAATTTAATCTTAACTGCATTAGATCCATTTATATCATAACTATTTTTATACTTAATTTATTGTAGCTGATGAAGTATTTAAGTCTTGTAAATTTTTAAATACCCAGTCTTTCATCCAGCTTTTTTGTCGCCTTTATTTACTGCGTTTTTTTGTCAATCCTTTCTTGGCGTTACTAGGTTCAGCTGTTGATTTCGCTGATGGATTATTTGTTGGCTTTGGAAAGAAATCGCATTGAATAGAGGCAGAAATCTTTTTCAACTTGAGTCTTCCATCGACAAGCGGTATAAAAAGAGTTGATTAAATTTTCTTTGATGAATGTGGTTTTCGGGCAATTGGTACATTCACCTAAGTGGCAAGAAGTTGTTGCATTGGGACACATAGTCAATTGAAGGCAATCGCGGTAATCGTGAAAAACTTCTGCCGAATCATCTGTTAAATACTTTAAGTTGATTTCCTTCAACATCAGTTTAACATTTTCATGGTAAATGCAAACGCATACTGTGTGACTTCCGCTGCTTCCTACCAAAACGCAATGTTTTGGCCTTATTTGGGTAAATTTTGTGAAGCCAATTTTGACATCCTCGTGTTCAGATTGAAATGTTGCAAATAACTCTTTCAGGTTACAGAGAACCATTCTCTTCTGTTATGTTATGAAGGTATGTTACCTACTTTCGGAAAGGTTAATTTGTCTAGTTTCTCAGTAAAAGTTTTATTTGTAAGGTTTTTCACACAAATAGGAAAAAATTCAAAATAGTGCATTTGTCTTGAGTTACAAAACATTTATTTTGATAGATATCCCACTCCCATCACACTAAGCGACCAAAAAGAACTTAAAAGAAAAATCCTAAGCTTTCTTATGAAAAAAAAAATGCCCTTTTTGAAAAAAAGGCAAAAAATGCTTTAATTTAGCAAAAAAAAAAGTCTACAGATTTTTTTTTTTTTTTAAGTATTTTTTTCCGAAATATTGAAGAAATAGCTATCTAAACTATTTGGGAGAAAATTTTCTAAGAACAATAGGAAATAAGTTACATGGATGAGAAAAAACACCTGTTTGGCCAAAATGTCAAATTTTGATCCCCTCTAACTCAGAGAGATCTGGACCGATCTTATTGAAAAATTGTGTCTAAACTACTATCCAATAGGACTAACCTGGGTGCAAATTTCATCCCGATCGGAAGACATCGGTTTCAAAAGTTGGAGCACTTGACATGAAACCCCCCATATATATATATTTTTTTTTACTTAAAATTAATATTTTAGTTTTTTTATCGGCTATCGGCTCTTATTGACAGCTATGTTTTCATAATCAATCTTTCCTTAGAAGTTTGTATTGTACAGTTAAACCAATTTATTTTAGATTGTTTTTACTTCAATGCTTGCTGATATAAACACAAAATGACACAAACACAATTTTTTCATTCAGGGCAAAAATTATCAAAATTTTCGGCTACATATGTATATAACTACAATTTTCGCAATTTTTTGTTTTAGCGATTTTTGATCTTGGCGATTTTTTTATTTGGACGATTTTTTTATTTTAGCGATTTTTGATTTTGGCGATTTTTTGATTTGGCCCATTTTTAAAATTCGAAATTTTTTGTTTTTGGCGATTTAAATTTTTCGCGATTTTCGTTTTTGGCGATTTCTGAATTTGGGGACTTTTGAATTTTGCAATTCCGCCCATGTTTTCCGCGACTACTCACATTGGTAATTAATTTATTTGTCAAAAGTTTTAAGACTGTCGCTTTCATAGAGGGAGTTTACGCAAGGAGCTTTTTAGACTGGACTTTTCTTCATTTCTCTTTTGAATTTTTCTGTCGTATAGTCTGTCAATCTTTTTCATTTGCAACAAATAAAGAACTTAAGAACCATTTTATGTTTTTTTTTTTTGTTACGTGAACAAATTATGGAAAATTTAAATAGAGAAAATATTGTTGAGATAATTTTAAATTTAACTGATTGGACGATCCCGAAGATGTCGATGCTGCCAAAGCGCATGGGGGGTAGAACGGTTGGAACGAGGTTCCTTTTGTCTTGTCATGAATGAGCTTTCCAGTGATTCCTCGTCATTTTTACACTACATGAGAATGGACATAGAAAAGTTTAATTATATTCTTGCGAATATTGAAAACGACATAATAAACTAACCCATAAAAACAAAGTGTTTATTAAAACTCTTTCTTTCCTTATGCATATGAGTTTTGAAACTCTATGTGACTGAACGTGACTTTGCGTGACTATTTTAAAATTAATCTTTGGTCACAACAAGTCTATGGCCTACGTGACTGTGCGTGACTAAGTCAAATTTGATCTTTTTTCACAGCAAATGTATGGACCAAGTTTCAGATCGATCGGTTGAGGGGAAATAACATTTAGATGACTCCGTGACAACCCCAAAATTAATCTGTAGTCACAACAAGATTTTGTCACAACAAGATTTTGGTCCAAGTTTCAGATCAATTGGATAAGGGGGAATGGGGTTGCCCAACGACTGACAGACAGAGAGTATGAGCCAAAAGAAAGAGCTAAAAAGGGAAAGATACTGTAATTAAAAAATCCATAACTCCAGCAGAGAAGTAAGCTGTCACATTTGATATCTTGTTACTTAGCAAAAGTTCGACCAATTCTTTTGTCCACATTTTATTATTTTTTTTTTTTTTTTAATTTAAATGGCGCTTAGTAAAATCACTTTAAACGTATATTTTTCAATGGCGGTATATAAAATCACTTGTCACTTTGTTGACATTAGAATAAAAATAAAACAATTTGTCAAGAAAACGAAAGAGCGTAGAAAGAAAGAAAGGAAAAGAAAATCCTCTAAAACTGAAAATGAGGGGTAGAACCCCGCTTACTTCTCTACCCCGTTCGCCTACAAGCACGAAACACAAGCCTATTCACGTAGCATGGAAACGCATCGTCTAAATCCCTCATAGTACTTAATTTTTTTTGTATAGGAGGTGCCACGCCCACTAATCCTATCTGACTACTTCGTCTAATAACTGGACTCACGAAGAGTCCCAAAGCTCTCACTATTACAGTTCTCTAGATATATGACATTTAATATTTAGTTTTTATAAGGAGTGCCTCGCCCCACCCATTTTTGTCCAACTACTCACATTAATAATGAATGACCACAGAGAAATTTTCCAAGCTGTCCTTCTTCTTCTTCTTCTTCTTCTTCTACTGACACATACAATGCTGTGCCTATTCCACAATGTGGAATGTATAAAAAATTACTTGAGACACTGGGTCTATGTGGGGGTACAAATTTTTATGTGATTGATACAGCTCCCCTATATAGCCATTGCCTTCGCAAGGGAGGTTAGGTTTAATATGTGAACTAAAAAACACAAGTGCACAAAGTACGTTTAACCTAATTGCACGTGGAGTAGCAACGCCAGGATCACAAAGTAAAAAACAGAAACGCGTTTTCTCTTACTCGATATAATAGAGTCGCGAGGCAACCTTTGCTCGATGGATGGCAAATTGAAACTCCACAAAGCTCTATACCTCAATTTGACAAATTAGCCTATAATTCTCTGCGAAATCAATTTGCAGGACTAGATTTTTAACTTAATATGTTTCTTTTTCAAAATAATTTTGCTTGGAACGTTTAACAAAAAAGTGGCGTTTAAAAAAGGGCAAATGTGCATCTAATTCGTACAAGAGTTCAGATAGAGAACCTTCGGTGTTTGTCAACGCAATCCGTTCTTCCATCTTGCGCCAATGTTTCCATTTAATGGTATTGTTTATAAATGTGAAATATTTAAGGGTACAAAAATACTTAATTCAACGAAAATTTGAAATAAAAAAATATTACATTGCATGTGCGTGACGTTACGCACTTTTGAAATTTAATATAAAATTAACTATTTATTTAATAACTGAGTTTTTTTATTATAATTAGTTAACTTTATCAATCTTTATTAAAATGCAAAATTTCACGTACATACGATCATCAGCGTTCAGATAAACTATAATATTTATAGGCTAGGCAATTTCTTGTTACCGGTGTTTTGTTCTACCGTTTTATCCCGATTTTCACTAAAGATATACTATTTGAAAGATATGTCTTTTTAACTGTGCACCAGATTTACAGATTTTTAAAATTTTTCCTTTATTTCGAGTAAATTGCATTTAAAGTTGCTACACATGCATAAAATTATACATATGCTATGGTGTGTTTATTAAATTTGTTGATGTGTTTGTTTATGAGTTTGTTATCTTCATTCACAATAATAATAAACCAAAAAAGTATTGGTTTGTGAATTGGCTAAGTTGAGAAATAAAGTTGCCTAGAAATTGCACTCGAATTACGAGCGCTGGAATCTGCTAGTTCAAATAAATGGTTTTATTCTGACGTGACGTTATCTTAGAATATCATTAAAAGCAAATTAAAATTTTACCGTTAATTGATGTTGGATTGCTCTTTTGCATCTATTGTATAGTTGGTTGTTGTTGCAGCTAAGAATTTGCGATAAGACTGCAATTGCACAATTACTTTTAGAAATGTAAATTGTAAAAAGAAAATACCCTTACAAATAAACAAAACTGGGCGAAACGTTAACTTGAAATTTGTAGCCCGATATTTCGCAATCACAACTAAGGAAAGCTTTGAGCTTTCTAATATTATTAATTTTGAATATTTGTCTTTAATATTTGTCTTTAATAAGTAAGAAAAAGCTGTTGGACCTGATGATGGACCTTTCTGTGGAAATGCCCATATAACCATCTATACGCGCAGGGGGGTAAATTTCAAAAACAGCGTAACATGTAAGCGTAACATGTGAGTCGTAAGACAAAATGTGATTGTATTGGTGAAAAAATTATGATATTATGATAACCTGTTTAAAAACTAAAAATAAAAAATGAAATAAAAAAATTAAAAATAAAATATTAAAAATGAAAAATATAAAATGAAAAACTAAAAATGAAAAATGAAAAATAAATTTAAAAAAAAAAAAAAGAAAAATTAAAAATGAAAAATTAAAAAAAACTAAAAATGAAATATGAAAATGAAAAATTAAAAATGAATAATAAAAAATGACAATGAAAATGAAAATGAAAAATGAAAAATGAAAAATAAAAAATGAAAAATGAAAAATTAAAAATGAAAAATAAAAAATTAAAAATAAAAAATGCAAAATAAAAAATAAAAAATGAAAAATGAAAAAAAAAATGAAAAATTAAAAATGAAAAATGAAAAATAAAAAATAAAAAATGAAAAATGAAAAATTAAAAATGAAAAATGAAAAATAAAAAATGAAAAATGAAAAATTAAAAATGAGAAATAAGAAATTAAAAATAAAAAATGCAAAATAAAAAAATTAAAACAAAAATAAAAAATTAAAAATGAAAAATAAAAAATAAAAAATAAAAAATGAAAAATTAAAAATTAAAAATGAAAAATGAAAAATCAAAAATTTAAAATGTAAAACGAAAAATTAAAAATCAGTAATGAAAAATGAAAAATAAAAAATGAAAAATAAAAAAAATAAAAATAAAAAATAAAAAACAGAAAAATGAAAAATAAAAAATCAAAAATGAATAAAGAAAAATAAAATAAAAATGAAAAATGAAAAATGAAAAATAAAAAATGAAACATGAAAAATGAAAAACGAAAAATGAGAAATGAAAAATGAAAAATGAAAAATGAAAAATAAAAAATTAAAAATGAAAAACGAAAAATGAAAAAAATTAAAAATGGAAAATAAAAAATTAAGAATAAAAAAGGAAAAATAAAAAATTAAAAATTCAAAATGAAAAAAAAACAGAAAATGAAAAATGAAAAATAAAAAAATAAAAAAAAATAAAAAGGAAAAATTAAAAATAAAAAATTAATAATAAAAAATTAAAACGAAAAAATTAAAACTAAAAAATGAAAAATAAAAAATAAAAAAAATAAAAAGGAAAAATTAAAAATAAAAAATGAATAATATAAAAATTAAAACGAAAAAAATAAAAAATAAAAAATGAAAAATAAAAGAGAAACAGGAAAATAAAAAATTAAGAATAAAAAAGGAAAAATAAAAAATTAAAAATTCAAAATGAAAAAAAAAAAACAGAAAATGAAAAATAAAAATTTAAAAAAAATAAAAAGGAAAAATTAAAAATAAAAAATTAATAATAAAAAATAAAAACGAAAAAATTAAAACTAAAAAATTAAAAATAAAAAATAAAAAGGAAAAATTAAAAATAAAAAATGAATAATAAAAAATTAAAACGAAAAAATAAAAAATAAGAAATGAAAAATAAAAGAGAAACATGAAAAATAAGAAATGAAAAATGAAAAACTAAAATTAAAAATGAATAATGAAAAATAAAAAATGAAAAATGAAAAATAAAAAACGAAAAATAAAAAATTAAATATAAAAAATAAAAATAAAAAATGAAAATTGAAAAAAAAAAATTGAAAAATAAAAAATGAAAAACGAAAAATAAAAATTGGAAAATGAAAAATGAAGAAAAAAAATTAAAAATGAAAAATAAAAAATGAAAAATAGAAAATGAAAAATTAAAATTAAAAAATTAAAAATTAAAAATAAAAAATGAAAAATAAAAAGTGAAAAATTAAAAATAAAAAATTAAAAACGGAAAATTAAAAATAAAAAATAAAAAACGAAAAATTAAAAATTAACCGGTTAAAATAATAAATAGTAATAATAATAAGTGATACGCTTTCTGTTTGATTTTAAGAAAGTGCTATAAAAAAATCTTTAATTACTAGATTTTTACACATCTCCCCTGCGATCGGACTCACATGATTTTTTTAATAAAGAAATTATCAAATTAAAAGTTTAAATGCAAAAAAGTTAAAAATGAGACAGGGAGCATACAGAGGTAGATTCCACTATACCGAACGCCTCTGTATCATTTTCGTCACAGTCCCCATATAAAGCAGACATCCCAATATTCACTTGAATCTATCGAAAGACTTAAGTTAGATAAACGGATGATACAAAGTACTTACGAGGGCAAAATGATTCCTCGCGGTTCTTCGCATGTAGTCTATGACTATTCGGATTACTTCTTTATACCAAACGTACAATCTTTCTCGCCTATTGATAGTTAAGCAGACAACCCAATATTCACTTGAATCTATCGAAAGATGATACATAATAGCCACGATACCGAAATGATTTCTTGCGGTTCTTCGCATGTAGTCTATGACTATTCTTCCTCGCCTGTTGACAGTTAAGAGTCTTTCTCAGTTAAGGGCATACTGTTCATCCTATTTGCTAATCTTTAAGAATCCTCTCTTTATCCAAGGATTCATAGCAATCAGTTGTTCAAGCTCCTAAAAAAAATAAGAAGCATTATCCTAGACTGCGCGATAGCGCCGTATATATAATGACAAAGATAATAGATGATGGCACCATATACGCATGTCACCAGGTATTTAATCAATTCTCATTATATAGGATTTGAAGTTAATGTGCCCCGTAATTATGCCTAAAGACTTTCTAAGCTCCTTCTATGCCATGAATAGGAGTTCCTCAGTATTAGTTCTTACCAAGATTATTGTTACATATTTTGGTGATTTGAGTTCATTAATATTGTTTTGATATACTAAACTCCGGCATATACAAATAATTGCTTATTTGACTTGTGCCAATGGGCACTTTGTTTATATCCAGATACGAAATACCTAACCAACTCACTTCATTTTAGTGAAATTAATCAATATTTTTTTTTTTAAGTAATGACCGGATCTTAGTAAATTGGAAAAAAAATACTGTTTCTAGAACACGTGGCGCATAATATGAGAAAGTATCCCTTATTCTTTTAAATAAACTTTATGTAAGAAATACATTTAAAAACCTTCTCGGCTTTGCATGCACATAAATGGAGGATCTTTCTTACTTTAAATTTTTAGCAATATGTTAACTTACATTTATTATTTTTTAAACAAAAATGGCAAATCCATTTTATAATTAACAATATGGCACAGCAAATTTTAAGTGATAATTTGATTTGCCTAAACGTTGCCCAATTGTAAGTTGAATGGAGGAATTTAAAGAAATTATGATATAAGCAAAATATCTGATTTTGTACTCAATCCCTAAAAATAATTTATAAAAGATTTTGTACATTTCTTCTTAAAAATTTTTCAAAATTATAAATCTATCCAATTTCAATGAAAATTTTAATTTTATAACAATATTTTTTTTTTATTTAGAAAAAAACCTACAATTTCCAAATAAATATCATTTTTAATACTGTATAGAAACAAAAAAAAACATTAATTATTATATGAAATTTGTGTGTTATTAAAATTTAATTAATTTTTTAATTAAATGTGGAATTATTATGAAATTTACGATCTCTAGAGCCCCGAGATCGTAGAATTTTATAAAAATAACTAACAAATTATTGTTATTATTTCATTATTAACTTCTTATCTTAAATATTAATTTAGGTTTAACTATTTTATAAATAATATTAATAAAGTGTTCTAAATTTTAAGTTCAAATTTACAAAAAAAAAAGAAAAGAAATCAAAAACAAAAACAAAAACAAAACAAAATAAAAGAATTATTTCATAAAATTTAAACAATTTAGTTTTACTTGGACTTTGATTAGTACGTAAATATTTTAAAGAGATTTTATTTTTAATTGTTTGTTAAGTTTAAAGAACTTTTCTAGTAAGGGCCTTACTCCTGTATGAATTTGCCTACAATCTTGTGATCCAATGTCAAAGTGTAGAGATTGATTAAAATAACTTAGTTTGTTGATTTATGTTGCCGACTGAACGTGAGGCTGTAATCAGCTGTCTGCGATTAAGTTAGAATGGTAAAATAACAATAAACAGCAACATCTCTATAAAATACACCAAAATCCGCAACAATTAAGGGGAACAATTTTTCAGTATAATTATTATTTTATTATTATTTTTTTAATGTTCTCCGTTTTCCTATTTTCAAAATTAATGTCAAAAACATTTTGCAGGAAAACGAATATTAAAATAAAAAAAAAATCATGTGAGTCCGATCACAGGGAAGATGTGTAAACATCTAGTAATTAAAGATTTTTTTATTTCATTTTTTAAAATCAAACAGAAAGCGTCATCTATGTATCACTTATAGCAAAAACTGTTTCAGCTAATTCAACAACCCTTTGCTGTAAAACGTTAAAAATATCCCAATATAAACGTATATAAGTGATACATAGATGACGCTTGTTAAAAAGTGGCATAAAAAAACAATGTTATATCATAATTTTTTCACCAATACAATCATAAGTCACACAGCGTTATGTGTCAGCTATCACCTATTACGTTTACACTGTTTTTGTGATTGTATTGTGAAATAGAAATTTACCCCCCTGCGCGTATAGATGTTTACACATCAAAAAATACATTTTAAAATATTACTTTTGTTATACAAACAGTTGGTTTGTTTTTTGGTTGGGGAATTTTAGAAATTTACCCGATTATGAGCGCTCTCATTTACCCAATTTTCGAGTATTAGATCGCTTTTGGTAAGTTTGAGTTAGTTTCGTAATATACGAAAACCCAACTAAATGTAGGAAAGTAGGATAATAACGAAACAAGTAAGAACATTATTGTCGGTCTAGACCGACTATACGATACCCTATACAATGCGTTTAGAGACCCTATCTCTTAGGCCCAACTAATTGGATATAAAAAATAAGCATAAACCAAATTTGAATGGCATTGTTATTAATTTTTTTTTCCTGTGAATATGAAAAAGTTCATATCGGATGCTATATTTAGGGACTAGGTCGCAAAATGGACCGATCCTGATCATATTTGGTAAAGCATATAGAAACCAAATTTGAAAAAAATGTGTGCAATATTTTTGTTTTTTGATAGACTTAAGTGAAGATCGGAACACAGCTTTTTATGGGGGCTATGACTAAGAATTGTCCTATAGGGATTATTTCTGGACTACTGATAAATGAATCTAATAATCATACGCAAATCGAATTTGACAGAGATCTTTATGGTAATTTGGATATTATGGCAATATAAGTCAATCTCAGAGGGGTCATATGTATGGGAACTAGGTCTGAACATGAAACTATTTTCACCAAGTTCAATAGCATTCATCCTATGGCCGATAGAAGCTTATATACTAAATTTTATCAAAATACATGCATGTTTCCGACCTATAATTTCATTACAAGGTTTACATGGATATACAGACGGACGGACATCGCTAAATCCACCCAGAAAATGATTCTGAATCGATCGGTGTAATAAAAGATGTGTTTAGGTCAAGTATTTTTGGTAGTTACAAAGATTATCATACAGATCTCGGTCAAATTTAGTTTAAGTGTGTTTAATACACCCACAAATCAAAATAAACTCTGTTGAACAATTTTCACTCATAGACCCGAATTAAAGGTGCATCCCGATCTTCACTGAAAGCTATCAAAAAAAAAAATATTGTATAGATTTCTCTCAAATTTGGTTTGTATATGAAAAAGTTTATATCGGATGCTATATTTATATGGGGACTAGGTTGAAATTGGACTAATCCTGGCCATATTCGGTAAGATCACTTATTTTTAGCAAAAAAATATACAAACCAAATTTGAGATAAATCTGTGCAATATTTTTGTTTTTTGATAGATTTATGTGAAGAACGGCAATCAGCTTCAAATGAGGACTATGACTAAGAATTGTCCTATAGGGTTTATTTTTGGACTACTGATTAATGGGTGTAATAAAAACAAACAACCAAATTTTATCGAGATCTATATGATAATTTGGATATTATAACAATTTAAGTCGATCTCATAGGGGTCATTTGTATGGAGACTAGGTCTGAACATGCAGCGATTTTCGCCAATTTCAATACCGTTATGTCATAATTATTATGTACTAAATTTGATCAAAATATATTCATATTTTCGACCTGCATTTTGATTACAAAGTTTACATGGACAAACAACGGACGGACGGACAAAAATCGCTAAATGGAATCAGAAAGTGATTCTGAATGGTAGTTACAAACATTAGCACAAAGCCATTATACCCTGACCTCATAGTGGTATAGGGTATAAAAACAGCTGGTTTTATTTACATAAAAAATATCAACAATCAAAACAAATGCAATTTTAATAAAAAAAAAATTCGATTTAAACCAATATCTATAATATTAATAGGCAAGACGATTTTTGGTGACCGCTTTAACTTTGTCAGTTTTCAACTAATTTTGACCAAACATACCTCAATTGAAAGGTATTTCTTTTTAGCTGTCCACCAGATTTACAGATTAGCACCGTCTGAAATATTTTTTTTTTTTTTGAGAAAAATTCATTTAAAGTAGCTACTAACACATATTAAATGTATGTGTTTATTAAATGTATGTGTTTATTAATGTGTTTGCAAAAATTGTATATGAAAAGCCCTCCCAGTATGCATTGAAAAATTATTTCTCCAATGTTGGAGAAAAGTTAAGTTCTCAAATTGATGTCCAATGTATTCTCAATATGAGTTGAACAATTTTTCTCCTTGTTTGCTTTCAACTTGACATCAAGTTGAGACTTAGAATTCTTCCCACCTTTGAGAAATATTTTAAATTGGAAATCCAACACTTTTCTCAACTTGAGGTCAAACATTTTTTCAACTTGAATGCGATTTGTGTTAAGCTTGAGATATTATTTAAATATGTCATAACTAATAAATTTAAATTAAAACGTTCGGAAAAAAGTAGAAATAATTAAAAATATATTAATTAATTATTTGTAATTTTTTGGCATTTTTTAATTTAAATTCTTATTTATGACATACATATTTAATATTAATATTCATAAAATGTACAAATCATTAATTCATTTATTTTTAACAAGCAGATTCCAGCCCTCGAAATTCGAGTGCAAATTCCAGGAAATTTTATTTTTTCATTAAATAAAGACCCTAAAGGTATGCTAATCAATTATAGCCAATTCACAAATCAACATAAAAAAACAAAATCAATTTTAATAACAAACACATTAACAAATTTAATAAACACACACATAGCATTGTATAATTTTATGTATGTGTTAGTAGCAACTTTAAATGCAATTTACTCAAAATAAAGGAAAAAGTTTAAAAATCTGTAAATCTGCGAAACGATTAAAAAGAAATACCTTTCAAATAATATACGTTTGGCCAAAATCGGGATAAAACAGTAGAACAAAACATCGGTCACAGAGAAATCGCCTGGCCTATTAATATTATAGATTCTAAATTAACAAAAAAAAAATAATCACCTGTACATAATAATATTAAATATGTAAAGAAATTAAATTGAAACATTAAAAAAAAGTACATTGTTTTCATTTCTAAAATAAGTATATTTTTTTTAATATGACAATTCCGTACCTTCCATTTGATACCGATTGCAGAAATTTCTTTGCTATCAAGTTGAGAATCACAATTTTCTCAATTTGATAACTAAGAAAACCACCATATTAAAAATGTGCCTTTTAAATTGAGAAGACCATAATTGGACTATTGCGGTGCATTTGAGAATTAACGCTGGAGATTTGAGAAATGTATTTGATCTTAAATGCACCTCAAGATGATAGCAAACAAAAAAGTTTATGGTAAATGACATTTAGATCACTTCGTGACTGTGCGTGACCATGCGTGACTGTGCGTGACTAAGTCAAAGTTAATCTTTTTTCACAGCAAGTCTATCGACCAAGTTTTAGATCGATCGGATAAGGTAAAATGAGTTTTAAATCACTCCGTGACTGTGCGTGACTATGCGTGACTGCGCGTGACTATGTCGAAGTTGATCTTTCTTTACAGCAAGTGTATGAACCAAGTTTCAGATCGATCGGATGAGGGTAAATGACATTTAGATCCCTCCGTGACTGTGCGTGACCACGCGTGACTGTGCGTGACTAAGTCAAAGTTAATCTTTTTTTCACAGCAAGTGTATGGACCAAGTTTGAGATCGATCGGATGAGAGGAAATGACATTTAGATCACTCCGTGGCTGTGCGTGACCACGCGTGACTGTGCGTGACTAAGTCAAAGTTAATCTTTTTTCACAACAAGTGTATGGATGAGGGTAAATGACTGTGCGTGACCACGCGTGACAGTGCGTGACTACCCCAAAATTAATCTGTAGTCACGGCAAGACTATGGGCCCAGTTTCAAATCAATTGGATAAGGGGGAATGGGGTCCACCCATGGCAGACAGACAGACAGAGAGTATGAGTTAAAAGAAAGAGTTTAAAAAACAAAAATATTGCACAGATTTTTCTCAAATTTGGTTAGTACATGTTTTTGTAAAATATAACTGATTTTACCAAATATGGTCAGGATCAACCTAGTTCCCATAGAAATATACATAGCATCCGATATGAACTTTTTCATATCTGCAGCCAAAAAAAAATTAATAACAATGGCACTCAAATTTGGTTTATGCTTATTCTCTATATTCAAATAGTTCGACCTAAGACCCTTTCTCTAAACTTATGTTATAGGGTGTCGTATAGTCGGTCTAAACCGGCTATAATTTTCTTACTTGTTTTTTTTTTGCTTTTGCTTTACTTGCTTTTGCATCAAATATATGGCTTGCATATTACTGTCCCTATTATTTTTCACATAACTGTATATTTTTTGCAATTTCAATTGCGTCAAAAAAAAATCATCTTTCACCACAACAACAGAATTTGTATAAAGCAACCTCACAAAAATACGAAAAAAACTTAAAGAGATATGAGAAAATAATCTTCAATTTCGGAAAACGAGACTTTATTTCTACTCTGCTTCTCTACCCCTCTCGGCGTAGTTTTGACGATGACTTTCCACAATGCCTGCAATGTTATGCCTTTCGTATAAATTGTTGATCAAATAGTCACCGTATAAATTCATTTGAATTTGCATAGCATCATAAAAAGAGAATTGAAAAAAAAACAAGTTAAAAGTCATCGTACAAATTGCGACTAACAAACACCAAAGGCATGACTTATCAGGCAAGGTGGAAAGTCATCGTCCATCGTTAATTCGCTCATGAATATTTGATTTGTTGAATATTTTTTATATGCCCAAAAAAAAAGAAACAATCATACTCGTACATACATATGTATGTTTTTAATTGCTTGCTAGTAAGAAGGAGCCAGAACCAAAATATATTCGGTAAAAATGAAAAAATTCTCAAAAAATAAACTGTCACTTTACTCTCTCATTTCTTCTCCCGTTACAGAATTGTTGGTGTACAAGAACAGCATCCAATAAATTTCTTCATAATTTGTAAAAATTATCATGGAAAAGAACGCACGTTGAATATATAAAATATTTTTATCCATGTGTTGCTATATAACTGTTAATATTTATAATTGTGTTAAAGTTTTAAATGTTATCAAACAATTATGTTAAATTTAAATTGTGCTATTTGTGCTGAAATATTTGCGGCCTCCGACAATGTGAATTGCACTTGTTGTGGGCACATGTTTCACATTGCCTGTCTTAATGAGTGGTTTCAAAGGTTGGCAAATTATCATATTTATAGAGGTCTTTACCTGTTTACATTTTTTATACAGATCAAAAACCTGTCCTCAGTGCCGTAACGTATGTACCGAGCGCCATGTTATTCGAGTGTATTTCAATTTAGCCAGCTCGGATGAAAGTCGCATTGATGTTGGTTCACTGCAGGAACAGCTGGACTATGCACAACTTCAACTTCAAATCAAAGAAAGTAAAGCCAATGAATTAACTAAAAATCTGGATGATACAGAAAAGAAATACACGTAAGTAATGGAAGATCAGAAGAAGTTTTTGTAGTCTTCAGAATCGGACAGCTCTTTAAAAGTCACTTAGGTTCAGATGTGTTTTCCACTGCAATGGGAATTTTGCAGATAAAAGTGGATAGAATTGAAATTTTGTTATCAGAAGAAATCATCGAAATATAAAACCATCTTAGCTGAATGTAAAATTATTTCCACATTAAATAAATAATTTGACATCTGGTAATTACATTTACATTTAAATAAAGGAAGCTTTCTTCTTTGTTAAATTTTCATATTATTTTGAGGTTGCTAAAGAAATTGCCTAAGATTTTAATAATTTTTTCCAAAAAAATTATAGATTTTTAAATTCTTATCTATGTCATTGAACTATAATATTATAAAGAAACGGGTTTTTTATTGAAAAGTAAGTGTTAAATTCGGGTGTACCGAATCTTTGATACCCTCCACCCATTTTATAAACACGAAATTATAACGAATGTTGTCAATACTAATGCCGGACACACACTACGCAAGTTGATTGCTCAAGTCTGGCACAGTAAGTAACCCAGCGATCTCACATCACACTGAAAGTTCGAAAAACTCAATACACTCACATTTTTTTTACTAATACACACACATTTTCCGCAGTGGTCACACTAATGGCACAAAATTTTTCGTGCGAGTAGTGGCAGACACTAACGATGATTAATGTTACCCTGTTATAAATTTAATGCAAATTTACTGGATTCTGTAAAATTGTAATTAAAGTTTTAACTTGTTAAATCTATTATAATGATTTATTTTTTGAAATGCGTACAAAAACGCAAGTTTGTTAATTATAGAGCATAAATATTATTAACTATTATTAAAATAATACTAATAATAATATATGTAAACATTTTCTCTCAAACATGTGCCTGTATAATAAACTCGGTAACTCTACTTAAAATAAAATAAGAGAGAGAAGTATACAAATTTTTTCAAGTTTACGCTTCGACAACATTTTAAAAATGAGATTGCAGTCAGATGTTTGAGCATAAAATTTAATGGCGATGGATTCGACTAATTCGAACAATTTTTCGTTGATAATACGTACACAACGATTTTACAATTTCAGTGTGATGTGAGATTGGGGGGTAAGTAAGTAAAAAGCAATAACTACAGTAATAAAGTCAAGAAAGTCGAAGCATCTATAATATTAATAGGCTAGGCGATTTCGTTCTACCGTTTTATCCTGATTTTGACATAATGTATATTTTTTGAAAGGTATTTCTTTTGAGCCGTTTTGCAGATTTACAGATTTTTAAATTTTTTCCTTTATTTTGAGTAAATTGCATTTAAAGTTGCTTCTAACACATACATAAAATTATATAATGCTATGTGTGTGTTTATTAAATTTGTTAATGTATTTGTAAGTTTGTTTTCCTCATTCACAATAATAACAAATCAAAAAAATTTTGGTTTGTGACTTGGCTAAGTTGAAAAGTCGAGCGCTGGATTCTGCTAGTATGAATAATTAGTTATTTTTTTCTTTGTATTTTTTCTTGTTTTTATTGCTGTAGTAAGCAATAACATAGTGTAGAATTTTCAAAAAAGGCTACATTTCAATTGGCTAGTTTTTTTACAATGATAATAAAAGTTGAGATTATTAACAAAAATTAGCATAAAAGTAAATACATATTACATATTTGTTTATTTGTTTATCAGCGATGCATACACATTTTATGTTCGTATGTACCTATAAAAAAAACAACAAAATCGACAAGCAAACAAATACAAAAACAAATGATACATACATACACTTGTACCTCTAAAGTGAGTCAACTCAAAATTTTTTAATTTTCACTTTTTGCAAGAAAACGATACACAGTGGTCATATCTATCCACTGTAAAAATTTTACATCGATTTTTCTAGTCTCTCGCAAAAAAAAATACAGTTGTAACCCTCTTTGTGTGATAAGAGTAGCTTCTTTAGAATCCGGTAAAAATACAAATTTTGAGTTCAGCCCAAAAGAATTGTTATTTTTGCTGATCACTGAAAAAATCGCAAAAACAACTACAATTGTATACTTATTATTCGCAATTCTTTACTATTAAACAACTGTTTTTAAATTTTATAGTAAATATTTAAAAAAAAAAAACGTTTTTTGCCTCTACTGAAAGTTTGTAAATTTTGAGTTGATTCACTTTAAAGGTACAGGTGCCATATCTCTATGCACATGTTCTGTTACGTATGTATGTACGTATAAACATTTTTCACTATTCTGAGTTTTTATACCGTACATCACCATGTGGTATTGTGCTGATGTTTGTAACTACCAAAAATTGTTGATCGATCTAGAAACATCTTTTATTATACCGATTGATTCTTAATCACCTTCTGAGCCGATTTAGCGATGTCCGTCCGTCTGTGTATCCATGTAAACCTTTTAATCTTTATGAATTTATTTTGATGAAATTTGTTATATAAGCTTCTATCGGCCATAGGACGAACGTTATTAAATTGGTGAAAATCGGTGCATCTTCAAACCAAGTCTCCATACAAATGACTCCTATGAAACCGACTTAAATTGCCATAAAATTTAAATTATCATACAGACCTCGGTCAAATTGGGTTTTTGTGTGTTTATTACATTCAGTAATCAGTAGTTCAAAAATAAACCCTGCACGAAAATTCTTCGTCATGGCCCCTTTATAAAGCTGCTTCCCGATCTTTACTTAAGCCCATCAAAAACAAAAATATTGCACAGATTTTTCGCAAATTTGGTTTGCATATGTTTTGCAAAAATTAAGAACTACCAAATACGGTCAGGATCGGTTCATTTTTCAGCCAAGTCCCCATATAAATATAGCATCCGACATAAACTTTTTCAGATCTGCATGCACAACAAAAATTAATAAAAATTCCACTCAGATTTGTTTTATGTTTATTTTCTATACCCAAATGGAACTCAAACCAATTATCTAAACGTATGTTAAAAGGTATCGCATGGTCGGTGTAGACTGGCTATAATTTTCTAATTTGTTTTTATGAAATTTTGTCGGAGTATCTTTACATTTTCGTATTGTTATTCCACACCTATTTGGTCTAAAGGCTCCAAATTCAATACCAAACTGCTACAGATAATGACGAATATTCTAAGCCTAAATAGTGCAACCCACTCGACTTACTGAGGACAGGAGAATGTTATCAACAGACAGACAGACATAAGGACATCGTCAGATAGACTTGTCCCTGTATAAGGATCAATAATATATATATTGCTTATGAGGTCTCCGCAATTAATTTCGATGAGTAACAAGCGGATTGACAAATTGATATATACCCTCTGCACAATGGTATGAAGGGTTTTAAAACTTGAAAACGAATATTCAATCTGTTGTTATCTACAATATTAATAGTCTAGACGATTTCTTGTGACTGATGTTTTGTTCTGCCGTTCTATCCCAATTTTAACCAAGCCTATATTATTTGAAAGGTATTTATTTTATGCCGTTTTGCAGATTTACAGATTTTTAAATTTTTTCCTTTATTTTGAGTAAATTGCATTTAAAATAGCTATTAACACATATATAAAATTATACAGTGCTATGTGTGTGTTTATTAAATTTGTTAATGTGTTTGTAATTAAAATGAGTTTGTTTTTTGTGTTGATTTATGAATTGGCTATAATTGATTAGCATACTTTTAGGGTCTTTATTTAATGAAAAAATTAAATTTCCTAGAATTTGCGCTAGAATTTGGAGGGCTGGAATCTGCTAGTTTTAAATTATTGTGTGAAAAAATTAAAAGAAAAAAAAACTAATAAGATAACTATAGTAGGTCTAGTCTATATAAGGGGACTAGGTCGAAAAATGGACCGATTCTGACCAGATTTGGTAAGGTCGCTTATTTTTTGCAAAAACATATACAAACTAAATTAGAGAAAAATCTGTGCCATATTTTTGTTTTTTGTTAGCTTTTAGTGAAGATCGAGAATCAGCTTCATATGGGGGCTATGACTAAGAATTGTCGTGTAGGGTTTATTTTTGGGCTACTGACAAATTGATGTAATAACCATACGCAAACCTAATTTGACAGAGATCTATATGATAATTTGGTTCTTATGGCAAGTTAAGTCGATCGTATAGGGGTTATTTGTATGGGGACTAGGTCTGAACATGCGCCGATATTCATTAATTTCATTAGAGTTTGTCCAACACCAAATTTCAACATATTTGCGAGCTGTATTTTGTTTAAATCGTCTACATGGACACATAGATGGACGGACAAATAGACGAGCGGACATCGCTTAATCGATTCAGAAGGTGATACTTAGTCGATCGCTATAATAATATGGGTCTAGGTTAAATATTTTTTGTAGTAACCAAAATCAAGACAAAGTCATTATACCCTGATCACACAGTGGTATGGTATAAAAATTTATGACCTGTTTCCCGGTTAACCGCGGGAAATAATGATCAAAACATGTATATAGAAAATGATTAAATAATGTCTGGTCATCCACTTTACGTAAGTGACGTAAATGTTGAAATTATAAGAGCTCTATCTAGTAGGGAAGTTACTGAAAAACATTAAGACAAAGAAAGGAAGAAAGCAAAGATACATGCTGATTTCAAACGAAAATTGTTTATGAATTTTTAGTGGCACATCTTTCGCCAGTGACATAAAATATACAAAATACATAAAATATATAAATACGATGTAGTTTCAATTTTACAAAAAAGAAAAATTATTATATTTTGCAGGAAAAGAATAGCCGACTTAGAAAATAGTTTGCAAAACCAATGTGGTTTATTAGTCAGCCATGTCGAAGAGGTATTTATTTATTCTGTAATCTACATTTTTTTTCTTTTTTTGCTACTCAGAGGAGAGAGTCTACTACTTTTCAATATTTACAGATTAGAATGCTTGAAAATCAAAATAAAGAAATGGAAAGTTTACGACAAGAGTGTCGAACTCTAAAAGATAAAATAAAAACAATGGATGGCATCAATACTGTTTTAAAAAGGTTTTTCAATTTAGCCAGCTCGGATGAAAGTCGCATTGATGTTGCTTCACTGCAGGAACAGCTGGACTATGTACAACTTCAACTTCAAATCAAAGAAAGTAAAGCCAATGAATTAACTAAGAAACTGGATGATACGCAAAAGAAATACATGTAAGTAATGGAAGATCAGAAGAAGTTTTTGTAGTATTTGTAGAAGTTTTGTAGAATCGGACAGCTCTTTAAAAGTCACATAGGTTCAGATCTGTTTTCTACTGCAATGGGAATTTTGCAAAGTGAAAAAGTGAATTGAATTTAAATTTTGTTATCAGAAGAAATCATCGAATAATCTAACCCATAAAAACAATGTTTTTATTAAGACTCTTTCTTTCCTTATGCATATGAGTTTTGAATCTCTCCGCGACTGTGCGTTACTTTGCGTGACTCTTTTAAAATTTATCTTTAGTCACAACAAGTCTATGGACCAAGTTTCAGATTGATTCGATAATCTCTCCGTGACTGTGCGTGACTGTGCATGACTATGTCAAAGTTAATCTTTTTCCACAGCAAGTCTATCGACCTGAAATTTGATTTATACCCCATTTCCCCTCATCCAATCAATCTGAAACTTGGTCCACAGACTTGCAATCAGCAAATATTAACTTAAAGATAGTTTACTTTAAATAAAGCAAAAACATTGGCACATTTGTTTTATAAAATTTATCCATATTCTGCATGACAGGTTATACAGCTGTTTCGGGAAGAGTCAGCAACCCTCATCAGTAAACAAAAGCAGTAGATAGTTTGTTTGGTAAAAAGTTAGAGTCATATATATTTACTGAAAACAACCGAATGAGAATTCAAGCAAAAGTTATACTATTTAAACGTCTTACAATATAACAAACTAAAATATAGAACAACTTTGAAACAAATATGTTTGTATATGAGTACACATTGCATACTACAATATACATCTTAGTTTTTGTCTTGAAAAAACAAGAAAAACAATTTGTTTTTGCTAAACTTACATTTAGCGTTAGCGTACCCTCCGTATTTAAAAAAAAATCATGTGAGTCCGATCACAGGGGAGATGTGTAAACATCTGGTAATAAATAAAATGCAGAAAACAGCTACAAAAGGTTATATAAGTTATACCGATTTGTCTTAATGGTCGCATCTTACGCGTAAGATGTGACTCACACATGTACGCTGTTTTTGTGATTGTATTGTGAAATAGAAATTTACCGCCCTGCGCGTATAGATGTTTACACATCAAAAAAAACTAGTAAGAAAATTATAGTCAGTCTAGGCTATATATGGGAACTAGGTCGAAAAATGGACCGATCCTGACCATGCTTGGAAAGGTGCAAAAACATACACAAACAAATTTGACAAAAATCTGTGCAATATTTTTGTTTTTCATAGGTTTAAGTGAAGATTGTGAATCAGCTACATATGGGGGCTTTGAGTAGGAATTTTCCTATAGGGTTTATTTTTGGGCTACTGATAAATGGATGTATTAAACATAAACAAACTCAATTTGGCCCTGATCTATATGAGAATTTGGATATTATGGCAATTTAAGTCGATCTTATAGGGGTAATGTATATGGGAACTAGGTCTGAACATAAACCGATTTTCACCAATTTTAATAGGGTTCATCCCATGGCCGATAAAAGCTTATACACTAAATTTTATCAAAATATATTCATATTTGCGACCTGTAGTTTGATAACACGGTTTACATGGTGACACAGACGGACGGAAGGACGGACATCGCTATAATATAAGATGGGTCTAGGTCAAATATGTTTTTGCAGTTACAAACATTAGCAAAAAGCCATTATACACTGACCACATAGTGGTATAAGGTATGACTAATAAGAAATTATAGTCGGTCTAGACGGTCTAGAGTAAGGGTCTTAGGTCCGACTAATTAGATATAGAAAATAAGTATAAACCAAATTTTAGTGGAATTCTTTTTAATGTTTTTGTCTACAAATACGAAAAATTTCATATCGGTTTACATGGTGACACAGACGGGCGGACGGACGGACATCGCTATAATATAAGATGGGTTTAGGACAAATATTTTTTGCAGTTACAAACATTAGCAAAAACCCACTATACACTGACCACATAGCGGTATAGGATATGACTAATAAGGAAATTATAGTCGGTCTAGACGGTCTAGAGTAAGGGTCTTAGGTGCGACTAATTAGATATAGAAAACAATTATAAACCAAATTTTAGTGGAATTATTATTAATGTTTTTTGTCTGCAAATACGAAAAAGTTCATATCGGATTCTATATTTATATGGGGACTAGGTTGAAAAATGAACCGATGGTGACCATATTTGGTGAAGTCACCTTTTTTTTCAAAAACATATGTATACAATCCAAAATTCGAGAAAAATCTGTGCAATATTTTTGTTTTTTTTTTTTATAGATTATGAAGAGGAATTTTCCTACAGGGTTTATTTTGGGACTACTGATTGATGGGTATAATAAACACGCCAAATCAAATTTGACCGAGATCTGTATGACAATTTGGATCTTATGGCAAGTTAAGTCGATCTTATAGGGGTTATTTGTATGGAGACTATGTATGAACATGCACCGATTTTCATTAATTTTAATAGAGTTCATATCATGCCAAATTTCATCATATTTGCGAGCTGCATTTTGATTAAAGGGCCTACATGGGCACACAGATGGACAGATAGATGGACAGACAAATAGACGAGCGGGCATCGCTAAATCGACTCAGAAGGTGATACTTAGTTGATCGGTATAATAAAATATGAGTCTAGGCCAAATATTTTTGGTAGTTCCAAACATTAGCACAAACTCATTATATCCTGACCACATAGTGGTATAGGGTATAAAAATTGATGACCTGTATAAAATACATGATCAAAACATGTATATATAAAATTATTAAATAATGTCTTGTCATCCACTTACGTAAGTGACGTAAATGTTGAAATTGCAAGAGCTTTATCTAGTAGGGAAGTTATTGAAAAACAACAGGACAAAGAAAGTGAAAATAGCAAAGATAGATGCTGATTTTAAACGAAAATTGTTTATGAATTTTTAGTGGCACATCTTTCGCCAGCGACATAAAATATACAAAATACATAAAATATATAAATACGATGTAGTTTCAATTTTACAAAAAAGAAAAATTATTATATTTTGCAGGAAAAAAATAGCCGACTTAGAAAAAAATTTGCAAAACAAAAATGGTTTATTACTCATCCATGTCGAAAAGGTATTTATTCTGTATTCTAATTTTTTTTTTTTTGCTACTCGGAGGAAATGGTCTACTACTTTTCAGTATTTGCAGATTAGAATGCTTGAAAATCAAAATAAAGAAATGGAAAGTTTACGACAAGAGTGTCGAAATCGAAAAGAACAAATCGAAACAATGGATGGCATCAATTCTGTTTTAAAAAGGTATTAAAGAAAACATTTGTTAGTTTTAAGATAACAAATTAACTTTTTTTATAATTATAGTCAATTGACAGTTTCTGAAAACAAATATTCTGAAATTTATAACGTTTTAGAGGTGGTACAATATGAATTACGTGAAGAAATTAAGAATAAAAGGTAAGTTTTTTTTTTTTAAATAAATAATAAATAAATAAAATTGAGTAATATTTTTTTTCCAAAAATTTAAATTTGTAGATTACTAGAGGAATTTTTATCGGAATTACAAAGGGAAAAATATCAAATATTAGAAAAGGTAATTAAAAACTTTTCTTTTTGAATATTGTATATATATTTATTTATTTATTCATAATCTATGTATACATATATGTATAAAAACGAAAGTATGTTTGGTCCGAACACCCTGAAATTTTTACAGAGTCTTACTGTGTATCTGGCAGGAGCAATAGGCTACACATTTTTTTTAGTGGGCCTGACAACCTTCCACACAAAATGAATTTTTAATATCATATATATTGAGTATTATGACAGGGAGAGCTTTACAAATTTGTGTGAGGTCATCTATTATTAATGTAAGTAGCCATGCCGAAAGTGGGTGAGATTGGATAAGTAGGCGTGGCACCTCCCATATACAGTAATATTTCAATATTATATAACATAAGTACTAAATAGAGACAGCTGTGCAAATTTTTCTGAGGACATCTATCATTAATGTTAATAGTCGGACAAAAATTGGGCGGAATCGGACCGTTAGGCGTTGCACTCCCAAAGAAAGTAAATAATAAATGTCATATATCTAGAGTACTGCATAAGTGGGAGCCTTGGGACTTTGCGTGAGCCCATAAGTTATTCGTGTGATTACTCGAACAAAAAGTGGGCATTATCAGAGCAGTGGCCATGGTACCGCCTACACAAAGTAAACATATAATATCATATAACTGGAGTCCATCAAATATTAATGTGAGTAATCAGATAAAAATGAGCCTGATAGGGTTATCCTCCTATACCAAAAAATATGAAATGCTCTGAAAGCGACGGTCTTGAAACTTTTGACAAGTACATTAATTACCAACTAGCAGATTCCAGCCCTCCAAATTCGAGTGCAAATTCTAGGAAATTTTATTTTTTCATTACATTAAGATCTTAAAAAACAAACTCATTTTTATTACAAACAGATTAACAAATTTAATAAACACACACATAGCATTGTATAATTTTATGTATGTGTTAGTAGCAACTTTAAATTCAATTTTCTCAAAATAAAGAAAAATATTTAAAAATCTGTAAATCTGCAAAACGGCTAAAAAGAAATACCTTTCAAATAATCTACGGTTGATCAAAATCGGGATAAAACGGTAGAACAAAACATCAGTCACAAGAAACAGCCTAGCCTATTAATATTATAGATGTGAGTAGTCGTGAAAAATATGGGCGGAATAGCCAAATTCAACAATCGCCAAATTAAAAAATCGCCAAAATCAAAAATCGCTAAAATAAAAAATCGCTAAAATAAAAAATTGCCAATCGTTAAGTGTTGCCGGATTTAATTTGAAAAATCCATATTTTTCTCTGGAGCTTGCTCCAGACTAGGAACGCCGAAAAATTTGATAAATTTTGCACCGAATGTCAATGATCATAGCAGTGGAATCTCATGTCATCCGGTGCATCATGTAGTCGTTATTTGGTCCCGTGAAAATTATATGGCAGTTGAAATCTTTAAAGATGTTCGGGGGCTCCATTTTGAACGTTAAAAAAGATTTAATTTTCAACTTTGGCAGACCAACTGATTTTGCATCCCTTCTGTATTACATCCATGAATTCTAAATAGCGAGATCAAGAAAATGGAAGAAAACCTTAACAGTACATATTTTTGTTTTATTTTCAGTTCCAAAATATTCCAACATTTGATCACATACACCAACGCCACTCTTAAAGGCGTTTTAATGTTGAATCACAGTAGGTATTTGCACAGGGCAATGGCGCTTGAGATATTTCTTCCATCTATCACCATCACCCGCGCTGCTTGAGGCATCTATGACACATTTAGTGTCTTTCCATTTTACGACCGCAACATTATCTATAATATTAATAGGCTAGGCGATTTTATGTTACCGATATTTTGTTACTACCGTTTTATCCCGATTTTGACCATACGTTTGGTTAGTTCGAAAGGTATTTCTTTTTAGCTGTTCACCAGATTTACAGACTTTTAAATTTTTTCCTTTATTTTGAGTAAATTGCATTTAAAGTTGCTATTAACACATATGTAGGTACATAAAATTATAAATATGTTATGTGTGTGTTTATTAAATTTATTAATGTGTTTGTTAATGAGTTTGTTATCTTCATTCACAATAATAATAATCCAAAAAAGTGTTGGTTTGTGAATTGGAAAATAAAGTTGTCTAGAAATTGCACTCGAATTTCGAGCGCTGGAATCTGCTAGTTATCAACATTCTTAAACTGATATATGTCGCCCCTCACCATCTTTTCGTCTAAAGGAAAGTTGTTTGCCAAATCTGTTCGCCATAATCGTCCCCGTTATCATGAGTCCCATTTGGTGCAATGTTTCCAACATGTGAACTGTAGTATAAAATCGGTCAAAGTATTGCTACCTCCTGGTAGGTTTTTAATGAGCCAATGACCTAATCCACAATCTACAAATGTTCCAGCTTCTTGAGAGACTTGAAAGTCAACTGTGACACCATTAGAGGTAGCAGACACTAGATTTTTCAAACCAGCGGGTCTTGGCTTTGAGCGGTTTACTTGGCGTGCGGGGCATCTTCTCGTAGAAGGGATCATTTGTTCATCGATTCAAGAATTATCTATTTCAGTTGCCAATTGATTACATCGATTTCTTACCATATTGATCACCGATTGTATTCTCCATAATTTATTTGTAGAATCTGGTACAGAGAAGTCTACGAAGTGTATATATGATAGGAGTTCCAGGAGTTCGATCGTGACTGTCATGATAGACAGACGTTTTTACGGAGATCAAATCTTATATCGGTTATTTAATGAAAACATACATATTACTTACACTCGTTGTGATAACATAATCCAGTGAATTTTTTAAAACAAATAAATAAAAAAACAAGAGAAATAGACTCTTTTAAAAGAAAAAAATCTAATACCCAAATTAAATGAGTGAGCATAATGCTCTAAACTCAAAACTAAATAATGACAAAAACAATATAAATAATATACAAACACCAAATAATAATAGAAAACGAAAAAGCAATATGCCTTCGCATACTGAAGCAGTGGCTCAACATTTAAAAAACAATTATTATGCAGTTCTAGATAATGATGAACAATGTAATAAAGAATATTTAGAGAAATTCGAAAAACATGTACAACAAGTTGAAAAACCAACAACATCAAAGAGAAGCTTAACAAATAACTCTCCTAATATTGAGAGAAACATAATTAATGATAACCCAACAAGCAATAATCATAACAAAAATAAAAAAGTTCCTCCTATTAACATTTTCGATGTAGAATCTAACGAATTAATTGATTTCATTAAAAATGGACTAAAAATAAAAGAGTTTAAAATTAAAGAATTTAATAATAAAAAAATTGCTCAATTTATGTCAGAAATGGACGATTATATTAGAGTTAAAGCATATTTAGAAAAAACTAAAGTAAAATTTTTTACATTTATACCAAAAAACATTAAAACCAAAACTTACGCTCTAAAAGGTCTCAGTTCTAATACAGAAAATAATGTAATTTACGATGAACTGTGCAAATACCAAAACGATAATTTAAAAATTGTTAAAGTGAGTCCATTTACAACAAAAAATGCTATAAATAATGGCTATGATTTACCAATATATCTAGTCCAAATAAGTGGCGAGAGTAAAGTCAACGAACTTAAGTCAATAAACAACCTAATGCACCGCTGTATTCGTTGGGAAGCTTTAAGGAAACCCGAAATTCCACAATGCAGGAAATGTCAAAGTTTCTTTCACAGTGCATCAAACTGTTTCCTACCACCCCGTTGTGTGAAATGCAAAGAAATGCACGAAATTGGAAAATGTGCTCTAAACCAGGTACCTGAAAACGAAAGAGAGAAATTGTTTTGCGTGTTGTGCAGTAAATACGGCCATCCAGCCTCTTATAAAGGATGTGAGAAGTATAAAGAACTTCAACAGAAACTTCGTTCTAAAAAACAAAGTTTATCTCAAAGAAGAACAAACGATTCACCAATTTTTATTAATCCCAATATGAGTTTTGCAAATGTATTAAAAAACAACAATTCAAATAATATTAATAACATTAACCCAATTCAACAGGCATTAGAAGAGTTTAATAATTCTATGCAAAATTTATCAAACCAGATCATAAACCTTCAAAAACAACTTCAAATTCAAGCATCTAGAATAGATGCTATATTTTCAATGCTAGAAGCTTAGATTCTTACAATGGCTGAAACAGTTGTAAAAAGTCTAAATATTATTCAAATAAATGTTAATTCCTTAATCAAATTGAGTAGGAGATTTGAATTATATAATTTTATAGATAAATATAAGCCGGACATAGTCCTACTTAACGAAACAAAACTTAATATAAGACATAAAATAACTTTTAAAGACTATAATCTTATACGTAAAGATAGAAATGATACTAAAAGAGGAGGTGGTACAGCAATTTTAATTAAAAGTGGAATTAAATATAATAATTATACAAACAAAAGTATTTATACCTTCAAGTACTTAGAATCTTGTGTGATCAAAATACCTTTGTTTGAAAATAAAATTTTGTTCGTTATATCCGCATACTATCCATCGGGTAATAATAGTAGCCATTTCAAAACTGAATTACTACAACTGTTTGAAACATTACAGTTACAAGACCCTAATCACTTTTATATACTCGCTGGAGATCTGAACTGTAAACATAGTGACTGGGGTAATGTATCTTCCAATACAAAAGGAAACATGCTAAGAGAGTGGTTGTCAAACAACGAAATTAGATTCCGATCGAGCTTATATGCTTCTGCCTCACCTTCATACCCACGTTGTAGTTCATATCTAGACCTATGTATAGCAGACTCTCGCCTAGTATTATCAAAAGAGAATAACACATTAAATTGCATCAAAACACTAGATTATGATAGCGATCACAATGCGTTACAAATTTTTATTTTATGTGATGAAAATGATAATCCATTAACTTTCTTTAAAGAAACACCCTTTTCAAAATTCAATTTTAAAAATACAAATTGGACTAAATTTCAAAATAACATGTTAAGAGAGCTTAATAATAATGAAATGATCCCAAACAACAGAAATTTAACAAACTCAGAAATAGACTTTCATTTAAAAAGATTAAATGAATTAATAACTTATTCTATGGAAAAAACAGTTCCAAAATATAAAAGACACAATTCAACTAAAAAATTTAGTAATCCAATTATCAAGAAGTTACAATCTGAAAAAAGTAAACTTTTAACTATTATTAAGAAACACAACAGATTAGAATGTATCTTAACACAGTCAGAATTTAACTTAGTTAAAACTAAACTGAAATTAATTAAAAAACTTATAAATGATAATTTTTCTATAGCTGTAAATAACCATTATCGAGAAAAACTTAAAAACATAGATCACAAAGATCCCCTTAATATGTTTAATGATACTAAAAAACAATTTAGAAGTTTACAACCATTAAATATCGATATTTTGAAAATTCACCATGATGAAAAAACATTACTTAGAAATGCTGGAGTTGATCCTAGCGAATTAGAAAAAGATAATAGTAATAACTTTATTGTAAAAGATCAAGATCATATTTTGAATGTTATTGGTTCTTTTCTAGAATTAATTCATTCTTTCAAAGAAGTTGATCCCGATAATAGGTTTCATGTCGATGTTGATACTTGTTTTTCTAGATTTTTGACAGCAAAATCATTTCACGAAATCAATCAATCGTCATTAACAAACTTTAACACAATTAAAAAGGCCAACGAACTAAATGAGATTCTTGCGGAAGATTATTTTATAACAAGAGATACGATTGTATACATCTTCCACCATTTAAAGAAAAAATTATCAACAGGCACAGATAATATTCCCAACATTATATTAAAATACTTACCGGAAACAGTTATATTTGAATATTGTACTCTTTTCAATAATATGCTGAACAATTCATACTTTCCTCATGCATGGAAAACAGCTAAAGTAATAATATTTCCCAAAAAAGATAAAGATACTAGCAATCTCAAAAACTTACGCCCAATAAGCTTACTTCCAAACATAAGTAAAATTTTTGAAGTTTGTATTAATTTAAATATAGCAAAACTATGCAAAAGAAATAATTTAATTAATGATAAACAGTTTGGCTTTAAACACAAACACTCAACAATCCATGCAATTCAATTACTTACTTCTATTGTTAATTGGAATCTTAATAAATCGTTGTACACAGGTGCGTGCCTGATAGATTTCGAAAAAGCTTTCGATGGTATTTGGATACCTGGCCTAATATATAAGTTGATAAAATATAATTTTCCAATGCATCTAACTATACTTATATATAATATGTTGAGCAACAAATCCTTTTTTGTCTGTAACAACAACAAAACAAGCACAAAAAAATTTATTATTGTCAATGGCTTACAACAAGGTACAGTTAATTCGCCAATACTTTTTAATTTATTTATATATGACCTTTTAAATAAGATTGATAATATTATTGGTTTTGCCGATGATATTATAATTTATCATGCAGATACTAAAATTGAAAAGATCAATAACAAATTACAAAACTATTTCAATATTGTAGAAGAATATGCCATTAACTGGCAAATGAAAATTAATACCAATAAATGTGAAACTGTTCTTTTTCGACCCCCTATAGGAAAATGCAATAATAATATTAAAAAAAATTGGAAATCATTTGGCATTAAATCAAATGACAATATAATTATACCAAATAAACAAATAGTTAAATATCTGGGTGTTTACCTAGATAAATTTTTATATTTTAATACCCACATTAATTTACAAATTTTGAAAGCAAGAAAAGCTTTTTTCGCTTATAGAAAACTATTTTTTTCACAACATATACAACCAAGAGTTAAAATAATTCTATACCAAGCTTTAATACGACCAATCTTAACATATGGATGTCAAATTTGGTTCAATATATCTCCTTCGTATATGGAAAAACTCCGAGTCTTTGAAAGAAAATGTCTAAGATTATGTACATCACTTCATAGATCTCCAAACAGCAACTATACAAAATATGTTTCAAATTTAACATTATATAATACATCTAAAATTAGCAGAATTGATAATTTTATTATTCATTTAATAAGAAACCATATCAGGACAAGCATTAATTGCTATGAAAATAATTTAATTATGGCTCCATATTACGTTAATCAAGATTATATTTTTAAAACTTTACAAAGTGGATTTGTTCCTCCTGAGGCCTTTATATACCTCGATAGCAAAGGTTTTATACAAAATGAAACTGGCATTCCTATACTTTATCACATCTATAGACGGGCCAATAATAAAGCTATTAGTAACAACCAACTTAATATTGAAAATTGCAGATTCGACACCAGCGTTTATTTAAAAGATAAAAATATAATTTTAAAATTAAATGTTAAAAAATATTGGTGGCTCACCGAATAAACCCCACTTCCTCTTTTTTATCTCTAGACTATAACTTTTAACCTTCATGATACAGATGTAAAGTTTTTTTTAGTACTTTTCTTTATATTCAACATTATGTAAATACATTTTAATTTTCTATTAATAATATATTATTACTATTTAAAAAAAAAAAATGATATGTATATATACATATAGTATATATATATACTATACTTGAGATTCCGAATATGGGACTGTGTATAATAACCTTATTTTTCCAACTATTTGTTTATTTTTAGTTTAAGTATATGAAATTTCCTTAAATAAACGTTATAAAAAAAAAAAAAAAAAATGATAGGAGTTCCAATAACAAGTCCCATGACATCGAGCTAAATATTGCGCGAGTCTTGCATTCATTTGACCAATACATTCTAACTGCAGGATATTCAAGACACCCCATTATAATCGCATATCCATAAAATCTTTTTATATTTGCTACTCCATAACGCAATTCTTGTCCACAATTTGCCAGTGCATATATTTTTGTATACTTAACTGCATCTTCCCAAAAAATATTGTTTAAAATATTCCAACGGTGTTTGAAAGCTTATTACATTTTTGCAACCAGATATAATCGTAATAGGAAGTTGATGATGAAGAAATGGTAAATATTTCCATAACTCCCTCCCATTTAGTGGTTGACTGATGGAACTTGATGGCTTGTGACTTGTATTTAGTAAACTGGTACTTAAGTTTGATTCTTGATTCGTTGCACTTGCTAAGGGATCTGTTTCATACCAATTTGCCTACATCACTAAAGTCAATATCAGAAATCGCCATTGCAGCTTCAACGTCATCATTTTATGACAATTGATAGTGTTTTACTGAAGAAGAAAAAAAATAAAATCACACAATCGTGAGCATAGAAAGAAAAGTGATGTTGTGCCTGAATTACACAAATTTGATATCTGTTTTTCAATTTAATCAGATTCTCTAAAAATATAAAATTTAGTAACTTTTATTTTGTAAAAGGGACGTACAAATTCGCACTCAACAGAAATCATTAATTAAAGTGGAATTTTATGCTAAATAAAGAAAATATTAATCACCACGTGGCCGCATGTCAACTTTATTAAAAGGCACATTTAAACTAATTTAATTTTACAACGCATTTCGCTTCTTTTTTGATTCTCTTTTGTGCAAAGGGCACGCAAGAGAACTCACAATCACTGAATACCGGGGATATATAGCTTAGCTTTCGACATATTCAAATTTTTTCATATAAAAATTTCATGAATTTAAAAATGAATTTTTTTATATTTTTTAAAATTTTTCATATTTGATTTCAAATTTGAATTTTCTTCCCAAATATGGGTAATCCCGAGTTAAAGCTCTTATAGTAATTACGATAATATTTACTTTATTGTCATAAATTTATTATTTCTATGTTTCAGTTTCTATTATTATTTTTTTAAAGGCTCAAGAAATTTAACTTAACTTCACTTACATATATTTTCAGATTAAAATGCTTGAACTTCAAAACGAAGCAATGAAAAGTTCACAAGAAGAGTGTAGAAACCTGAAGGAACAAATAAAAAAAATGAATGGCATCAGTACTATTTTAGCGTCTACAATGTCTGATGCTGAAAAATTGGTTAAGAATGAACGAGATCCTAATGTTTTGTCAATTTGGATATCGACATTAAAAAGGTATTACTTGGTATTAAGATAATAATTACCAAATTAAACTTTTTATCTTTATAGAGAATTATCAGGTTGTGAAAGTCAAAAAACCAAAATTCATAACAATTTAAAGGTGGTACAAAATGATTTACGTAAACAAATTGAGCATAAAAAGTAATATTGTTTTTTATAAAAAAAATTTATTAGAATGAGTAAATTTTTGTTTCTATAATTATAGATCACAAGATGAACGTATAGCACAACTGGAAAAGGAAAATGTTCAACTATTAGAACAGGTAATTAAATAGTTTCAAATTCTGCTCGGTTTTACTTGACAGAATTATTAAAAATCATAGATTTTGCACCAGGGACCAGTTATACCTTTTTATCAGAAAAGTAACAAAATAAGAATTATTTTTGATTTTACTTCTTCGAGCAAATATAAAGTTCACACATAAGCAAAAAAAAATATCATGTGAGTCCGATCGCAGGGGAGATGTGTAAACATCTAGTATTTAAAGATTTTTTTATAACACTTTCTTAAAATCAAACAGAAAGCGTATCACTTACAGCAATCAACTGCAGGGGCTCTGTTAATATAAAAATATTTATTATTACTTATTATTACCGGTTAATTTTTAATTTTTCTTCTTTTATTTTTTATTTTTAATTTTTCGTTTTTCATTTTTCGTTTTTCATTTTTCATTTTTAATTTTTTTTTTTTAATTTTTCATTTTTTATTTTTCATTTTTTAATTTAAATTTTTCATTTTTTATTTTTCATTTTAATTTTTTTCTTCATTTTTCATTTTCCAATTTTAATATTTCTTTTTTCATTTTTCATTTTTTAGTTTTCATTTTTTATTTTTCAATTTTCATTTTTAATTTTTCATTTTTTATTTTTATTTTTTTATATTTAATTTTTTATTTTTCATTCTTCATTTTTCATTTTTTATTTTTCATTCTTCATTTTTCATTTTTTATTTTTCATTATTCATTTTTAATTTTAGTTTTTCATTTTTCATTTCTTATTTTTCATGTTTAATTTTTTCTTTTTCATTTTTTATTTTTAATTTTTTAGTTGTAATTTTTTATTATTCAGTTTTCATTTTTTATTTTTTATTTTTCATTTTTTATTTTTCATTTTTTATTTTTCATTTTTTATTTTTCATTTTTCATTTTTTATTTTTCATTTTTCATTTTTATTCTTAATTTTTTATTTTCCATTTTTAATTTTTTTTTCCATTTTTCGTTTTTCATTTATTATTTTTCATTTTTCGTTTTTCATTTTTTATTTTTCATATTTCGTTTTTCATTTTTTATTTTGCATTTTTCATTTTTCATTTTTAATTTTTCATTTTTCGTTTTCCATTTTTTATTTTTATTTTTTAATTTTTTATTTTTCATTTTTCATTTTTAATTTTCAAACAGGTTATCATATCATAATTTTTACACCAATACAATCAAATTTTGTCTTACGACTCACATGTTACGCTTACATGTTACGCTGTTTTTGAAATTTACTCCCCAAAACGTTTTTGATGTGTAAACATCTATACGCGCAGGGGGTAAATTTCTATTTCACAATACAATCACAAAAACAGCGTAATATGTGAGCGTAACATGTTACGCGTAACATGTGAGCGTAACATATTACGCTGTGAGCATTAAGACAAATCGGTGTGACTTATGATTATTTGGTGAAAAAACTATGATATAAAATTGTTTCAGCTAATTTAACAACCCTTTGCTGTAAAACGACAAAAATTTCACAATATAAACGTAAAACATGTACACAATTCAACAACCCCACAAGTACATAAGTGATACATATATGACGCTTTCTGTTTGACTTTAAAAAAGTGACATAAAAAAATCTTTAATTACTAGATGTTTACACATCTCCCCTGTGATCGGACTCACATGATTTTTTGGTGTGTAGACATCTAAACACGCAAGGGTGTAAATTTCTAATTCACAATACAATCACAAAAACAGAGTAATATGTGAGCGTAAGATCTTACGCGTAACATGTAAGCATTAAGACAAATCGGTGTGACATGATTGTTTGGCGAAAAAATTATGATATGTTATAACCTTTTTGTCGCTGTTTTCTGCATTTTATTTATTACCAGATGTTATACATCTCCCCTGTGATCGGACTCACATGATTTTTTTTTTTATTTACAAAAACAGCGTAGCATGTAAGACGTAAGACAAAATCGGTGTGACTTATGATTGTCACCTGTTTGAAAATCAATAATTAAAATTGAAAAATAAAAAATGAAAAATGAAAAATAAAAGTGAAGAATAGAAAATGAAAAAGAATAATAAAAAATTAAAAATTAAAAATTAAAAATGAAAAACGAAAAACGAAAAATGAAAAATGAGAAATAAAAAATTAAAAATAAAGAATGAAAAATGAAAAACGAAAAATATAAAATTAAAAATTAAAAATAAAAATAAAAAATTTTAAATTAAACATCAAAAATGAAAAATAAAAAAATAAAAAATAAAAAATAAAAAATTAAAAATGAAAAAAGAATAACTAAAAATGAAAAAATGAAAAATGAAAAATGAAAAATAAAACACGAAAAATGAAAAATTAACCGGTTGAAATAATAAATAATAATACATATTTTTGTATTGGCAGAGCTCCTGCAGTTGATTGCAATAAGTGATACATAGATGACGCTTTCTGTTTGATTTTCAAAAAGTGCCATAGAAAATCTTTAATTACTAGATGTTTACACATCTCCCCTGTGATCGGACTCACATGATTTTTTTTTGTAATTTGTTAAAAAATCTCATATATAGATGTTTCTAAATCAACAAAGTTAGAATTTTATTTTTTCAAAATTTTTACTTCTAAAAAAATCCTAATCCTACTGTCTCGTTAATTTGCTGAATATAAAATGCTGTACGTAGTATATTTTAAATAAAAAAAAAACAATTTTTTATATGTTTCAACGAATAAACTTCGTTTTCGTCGCTTCTAATATTTCCAATTGAGGGATAACACGTTGCGGTGGTTATTTTTTGATCCTTGTGGTTGTTACTTACCTTGTGGTTATGTACCTAAGTGCATGCTTTCTAGTTATTTTACCTAACCGTTCAGTTTGATAGTTTTAAGGATTGAAATCAAATAGCTCTCTCTAACCGCACTTACATAGGTTGTGTAGGGATCTTTATGTCGTATAACCTGGCATTATGTCCAGCTGGAGCTAGCGCCAACCTAACATAAATCACAAAAAAACATAACTTTGCAGCCTTTGCCATACATACTTTTTTGATCTGCCCCACCTACATATGTATAACTGTGAAGACGTTAGTGTCATTAATCAATTATTTTTCAGAATATTAATAGCAAACCATTTTCCACTCAGCAACACACATAAGTGGTAAAAAATAAAATTTCCTAGAATTTGTACTCGAATTTCGAGGGCTGTAATCTGCTAGTAATTTTTTATAAGAATAAAATGTTTAAGAAATATAAAATTTTATTTAAAAAAAGAGTTCAAGTGTTGAAGAAAGAGTTGAACTTCACAAACTATAAATATTTAAATAACGGTTAAGATTTTATAAATTTCCTTTCGTACCATCTTCTATTATTATTGTTTTAATCAACTCTGGAACAGAAGTTTATAAGTTTTTTAATTGTATTTTTTGTAACAAATTTGTCACACCAAAAAGTGTCACCAAAGACTGATTTCGCAAAAAAAAAAAGTTAAGAAAATATAAATTTGCAAATTAAGAATTTTGTAAAAGTTTCTAGCAAATAATAAAAACATACATTTCGCACGAGCTACCAGTATATCACTCGCTGACGATTCCGGTAATAAGACCCCTGATTAAAGGACATTTCCGAAAGAAAAATATGTTTACTTCTTTTAACTATGTAGAAAAAATATTCTTTTACTTTTAGATAAAAAATTTAGAAGCTATCAGAAATAACAATAACAACAACACTACGATCACATCGAATAATAGCACGATTGGCTTAAACACCGCTATACTGTCCCCTTATTTAACAAACATCAAAGAAGAGAAACGTCCAACAAAATCACCCACCCTGGTAATTTGAAAAAACGAAATATTTTTATATTCAATAAATATTTAAAAAATTAAAACTTTTTCCACCTTTTTTGCAGAAGGATAATATTAAGAAAGTTGAAGACTTAATTGAAAATTTAAGTGCAAAGGTAATATTTTAAACAAAACTAACACTAATTAATAATTTCAAAGAATAAAAGTTACGTTTTTATTAGGTTTCAATATATAACACAGAATCTCTGCCCTTAGAGGCGGCAGGTACTTCAACAACTTCAAAACAATTTGTTTCCAATGTTGAATTGAATGGATTAGAAAGTTCCGAGCGTGTAGATCCACATAATTTTAAAGATGATGATGTACCTGAAATCGTTAAAGAAGCCACCAACAATGACCAGTATAAACACACAGCACAAAAATAAGCTATTATCGATGACTCATTAAAAACAGTCCTCTTAAAACCGAAGGTTTATATGATTCCACAGTAACGAAGTGGTATTTGTAATCGATTACTTAAAATCACCGCTGCCTTATAGATATTCCAAGTATTTTCTTTAATTTATTTGTATAATGATTAAATTTAATATTATTGTCAAAAAAAATATGCCATTTTAAGCTTTAATTAATGTTTAGTGTTGTATTAGTGATTATTTAAGTCTAGGTATGCGGTCCAGTGAATCCTGTTCCAGATATTTAATAAATTTAAATAATGAAGACCAAAGGTCAAGGAATTTCGTCTACGAGAAACACAGTTTTTATTATTTTTCTAGACGGAAGTAACGTTTCAGTTAAAGAATACGGGCATAAGTTTTTTATTGTCATAATTGAATAAGTTTTTCGTGATATTTACTTTTTATATTATTTTTTTAGCATTTTATAATATTTTTTTTTTAATCATCAACTAATAAATGTTACAATCTTTTAAATTTCAATGATTTCATTTGGTTGAACATCGGGCTAAAGTTTAAATTAGCAATTTAGACGAATTCTTTTCACCCTGCCTGTAAAGTTATGAATTCATATAGCAAGCAGTATTGACTATTTTCCCTTTCTCTTTACACTTTTTTGTACTCTTGTCAGTTTGTTTATTATGATATGTAATAACCTTTTTTTCGCTGTTGAAAAATGAAAAATAAAAAATGGAAAATGAAAAATAAAAAATGAAAAATAAAAAATGAATAATAAAAAATGAAAAATACAAAATGGAAAATGAAATGAAAAATAAAAAATGACAAATAAAAATGATAAATAAAAAATGAAAAATAAAAAATTAAAATGAAAAAAAAAATAAAAAATAATATATTAAAAATGAAAATTAAAAATTAAAATTTGAAAATTAAAGATTAGAATTAAAAATTAAAAAACTAAAAGTTAAAAATTAAAAATTAAAAATTAAAAATTAAAAATTAAAAATTAAAAATTAAAAATTAAAAATTGAAAATTAAACATTAAAAATTAAAAATTAAAATTTAAAAATTAAAAATTAAAAATTAAAAATTAAAAATTAAAAATTAAAAATTAAAAATTAAAAATTAAAAATTAAAAATTAAAAATTAAAAATTAAAAATTAAAAATTAAAAATTAAAAATTAAAAATTAAAAATTAAAAATTAAAAATTAAAAATTAAAAATTAAAAATTATAAATTAAAAATTAAAAATTAAAAATTATAAATTAAAAATTAAAAATTAAAAATTAAAAATTAAAAATTAAAAATTAAAAATTAAAAATTAAAAATTAAAAATTGAAAATTAAACATTAAAAATTAAAAATTAAAATTTAAAAATTAAAAATTAAAAATTAAAAATTAAAAATTAAAAATTAAAAATTAAAAATTAAAAATTAAAAATTAAAAATTAAAAATTAAAAATTAAAAATTAAAAATTAAAAATTAAAAATTAAAAATTAAAAATTAAAAATTAAAAATTAAAAATTAAAAATTAAAAATTAAAAATTAAAAATTAAAAATTAAAAATTAAAAATTAAAAATTAAAAATTAAAAATTAAAAATTAAAAATTAAAAATTAAAAATTAAAAATTAAAAATTAAAAATTAAAAATTAAAAATTAAAAATTAAAAATTAAAAATTAAAAATTAAAAAGTAAAAAATTAAAAATTAAAAATTAAAAAAAAAATTATAAATTAAAAATTAAAAATTAAAAATTGAAAATTAAAAGTTAAAAATTAAAAATTAAAGATTAAAAATTCAAAATTAAAAATTAAAAATTAAAAATTAAAGATTAAAAACTAGAAACTGAAAATTAAAAATTACTAGCTAATTCAGATTAAAGTAGAAGGCCAAAACTGTGAGACGTAGCTTTAGAAAAAGTTTTATTGTGATATTTTTAATTTTTATTTGCAATTATTTTTTAAATTAAATATGGGTTTTTGAAAATTAAGAGCAAAATTTGACAAAATAAATATTTATTTAATAAAATATAGTCCCTGAAGTGACTGGAAAATACCAGCGAAACGTTGGATGATGAATATTAATTAAATGATTTTTATTTAAAATTTAAAAGAACATGACTCTAAAAGCCTAATTAGAGAATTCTAAAACACAGAAACAAAAATATTTTAAAATTACCTTTTTTTTAATATTAATATCTGGGAATATTTTGCCAAGAATCAGTTGATTTCTTTTTTTTTTTTTAATTATCATGAATTATCTCAAAACTTTCTTATAGCGATTAAACATTCGGTGTTATAACGCTGGCTGCGTTATATAACGAATTTCATTAGGGGTTTTCTACTCTAGTAAAAGAAAATAATGCCATTTTCAAATAGTAACGGATTCTTTCTATAGAAGACACGGTCATTGTTTTTTATAACAAGGAATTATAATAGAAACTGGCCAACAAGAAAAGCAATTAACTTCAAATTTAATTGGTATTCGAAATTTAAATTTCAGTACCGACAGCGGTTTTAAAGTGGTAACCGTACCCAATATTGGTTGTAATATTGAGTTTAAGATGCAGGTGGAAGGTATCAAAGATTCGGCCCAGCCGAATTTAACACTCTTACTCAAGCCGATAGCCTAAGTTGCTAGTGCTTTAACTTTAAGATTTATTATAATTTGAATTGTAATAAATATCAAATAAATAAATAAATAACACTCTTACTTGTTTATTTTTAGTTTTTCATTTTAAATTATAATTTTTCATTTTCCATTATCCATTTTTCATTTTTCGTTTCTCATTTTTCTTTTTTAATTTTTCATTTTCCAAATTCCATTTTTCGTTATCCATTTTCCAAATTCCATTTTTCATTATCCATTTTTCATTTTTCGTTTTTTCATTTCTAGTTTTTCATTTTTCAATTTTCATATTTCATTTTTCATTTCCCATTTTTCATTTTTTCGTTTTTACTTTTTCAATTTTCATTTTCCATTTTTCATTTTTCGTTTTTCATTTTTAGTTTTTCATTTTTCAATTTTCATATTTCATTTTCCATTCGCCATTTTTCATTTTCTATTTTCCATTTTTTATTTTTCATTTTCGATTTTCCATTTTTCAATTCTCAGTTTTCATTTTTCATTTTTAATTTTCCAGTTTTCATTTTCATTTTCCATATTTCGTTTTCCATTGAGTTTAAGATGCTGGTGGAAGGTATCAAAGATTCGGCCTAACCTTAATTTTTAAATTATAATTTTTCATTTTCCATTATCCATTTTTCATTTTTCGTTTTTCATTTTCCAAATTCCATTTTTCTTTATCCATTTTTCTTTATCCATTTTTCATTTTTCGTTTTTCAATTTTCAATTTTCATTTTTCATTTCCCATTTTTCAGTTTTTCGTTTTTCATTTTTAGTTTTTCAATTTCCATTTTTCATTTTTAGTTTTTCAATTTTCATTTTCCATTTTTCATTTTCCATTTTTCATTTTTCATTCGCCATTTCTCATTTTCTATTTTCCATTTTTTATTTTTCATTTTCCATTTTTAATTTTTCATTTTCCATTCTTCGTTTTTCAATTTTCATTTTTCATTTTAAATTTTTTATTTTCGAGTTTTCATTTTCCATATTTCATTTTTCATTTTCCACTCTCCATTTTTCATTTTCTGTTTTCCATTTTTCATTTTACTTTCTCATTTTCCATTCTCCATTTTTTATTTTCCATTTTTCATTTTCCGTAGCCGTACCCAATATTAGATATTAGTTGTAATAAGATGCAGGTCGAGGGTATCAAAGATTCGGCCCAGCCGAATTTAACACTCTTACTTGTTCTTATTAGATTGTGATTAATATAGTGGAATAAATAAATTACAAGTCATTCACTAGGCAACAGAAAATTTTAAAATGTCTGCACTTAATTTTATATAAATTATGGCCGACTCACTAAACTCGAAAATAGTAATAAAAAAAAATTGGTAGCACGAATATCAACCATTTGTCGGGCTGTGTTTAGTTGTCATTGCTTGATGACAGATTATTTTTTGGCGGCAAACAAAAATAAAAACAAATGACTAGGTAAAAAGGAACACAAAAATTATCATTTACAACAAAACCGTGCAAAATCAAAAACATTGTTGTGGACACAATCTGTAGTAATCTGTGATTGTGCATGTGTTGCTATATTTTCCTTAATAACTGTTAATATTTTTATTTGTGTTCAAGTTTTAAATGTTCTAGAACGATTATGTTAAATTTGAATTGTGTTATTTGTGCTGAAATATTTGCGGCCTCCGACGATGTCCATTGCACTAGTTGTGGACACATGTTTCACATTACCTGTCTCAGTCAGTGGTTGCAAAGGTAGGGAAATTATCATCGTATTCGAAAACTCTACCCGTTTATATCGATTGTCAATATTTATACAGATCAAAAACCTGCCCCCAATGTCGTAACAAATGTACCGATCGCAATATTATTCGAGTGTATTTCAATTTAGCCAACTTGGACGCTAGTCGTGTTGATGTTGGTTCACTGCAGGAACAGCTGGACAATGTACAACTTCAACTAAAAATCAAAGAAAAAGATCTTAGGATAGTCGATGAATCAAATAAAAGTTCCAAAAATACGCTAAAGAAATGCATGTAAGTAATGGAAACGAATTGAAAGAAATTAAGATCAACAAAACATTTTAATTTCAAAATTGTGAAAAAAAGATAATACAAATCTGTCGTTATTTTAGAATTATTGTATGAAAAAATTTTATACAGTTTCATAAATAAAATCTATGAAATTTGTTTGGGCTTAAGTCTAGTTTACGGGCGACACCCCGATTCGTTCCAAATTTTTACCACTTATAGAACTTGTTATCGCGATTCTAGGGAAATACATTTTTTTTTTTTTTTGTTAAGAAAAACAAAAACTGCAATAGGTTCATAACGGGTTAATCTATTTCGGATTTTGAAACACCATATAAAAAGTACTCAAGTAAGCTTTCCAATGATATATATATATATTGCTTAAATCCGATAATAAATAACAAAGTTATATGCAAATGAAAGTCAAAGCTTTGTCGGTCCATAACTCCGAAAATAGGTCCGTCCGAAAAAAAAATTATTTCTCCGAAATCACCCCAAAAGCCCCTAACCCCTCCAAAAAAATTAAAAAAATCGGGGTGTCGCCCGTAAACTAGACTTGTTCCTTTGTTTGTGCGTCAAAATAAAGTAAACACCTTAGTTGCTCATATTTAAAGTTTTATTAAAATGAAGTAATTAACATAAACTCAAATATAAAAAGGTATAAGACATTAGAGAATTATTTAATTATAGCTGAACTCAATATAAACAAACAAAAGTGATACAAAACAAAATAAATTCACATTATTTAGAAAATTACAAAATTGTACGCATCAAATCAAAGTAAACAACAAACAAAAAGAAGCAGAATTTAATAAAAAAAAGTAAACTTTAAAATTTTTTGAATACTTGGTTCGTTTTCCTTTGGCCAAATTTTACGCGCCAAAAACAAAGTAAACAGCAAACAAAAAGCAACAGAATTTAATACAAAAAGTTTTTAAAATTGTTTAATATTTGGAACATTTATCTTTGGTCTTAAGCACCATATTTAGTCTCCAAGGCATCGACTCGACTATTGTTTTTGTAATATCGGGGGATATTTTTCTCCATTATTCCTTTAGAGCCTTCTTTCAGTTTTCCCACAGAAGCTTGATCGGGTTATGATAAATCTGTTGTGGCGGATGATCATCTGTTTTAGGAGTCCATCACAGTAACCACGCTTTCACAATTTTAGACGTATGTTTTAGATCGTTGTCCTGTTGAAGATCCAGTTTCCAACCATGCCATATTTCTCGACACTAGAGGCAACATTGGCCTTAAAAATGGCTAAATAATCCATTTTGTTCATATTAGAGTCAATAAAAACATGATTACCAACGCCTTTATATGAATATAATAATTCTGAAAAAAAAAATAAAACTAGGACACCCCACGGGTTAATTTCAGAAAATAAGGCCAGTATATTTTTTTTTATAATTAATAAAATATCAACAAGTTTTAGCGAAATTCTTCCACAAATATATATTATTTCGATATTTTGTTCAAAATTTCACCTTTGACCTTAAAGAGGGACAGTTTATAGTGTTTCAATTTAATTTTAATTTACAAAATTGAAAACTTATGGTATAATATTTTGATAAAAAATATTTGAAATATGAAAACACCATAATGATATAGCCTAATAGTTGAAAAAGTATGAAAAATCAAATTTTTCTTCAAATCCGCTGAAATAAAAACGCTGGCCTCGCCAAATTAAGAACAGGATACATACAATTTTTGGCATTTTTAATCACATATATTCTCTTAGTAAGACCTTAAAGTCCAATCGTTGATTTCGGTAAATTTCTTGGACAAAATTTTTAAAAAAGTAAAATTGGAGATTTTGGAATAGTGCTAAAAAATACGTACCGTTTTGACATTAATTTAGAACGGCATAACAATAGACGAGATGCAAAATACTTTACATAAGATCATTTTGGGATCAGGAGAATACAAAAATGTTGTTGTTGTAAATTATTTCAATGTCTTTAAAAATGTGAGCTCGATTTACTTAATCAAGTGGTCTGCGGCGCATTTTTTGCCTGGGGAACTTAACTTGGCTGTTATTCAACCGATAATAGATTTTGTTGTTTTATTAGAAAGATAATTTACTCTAGATTGTGGTTTATTAATTAATTTAATTGAAACGTAATTATTAATATCAAAATTTTTGTGAAAAACGATTGTTTTTGATAATTTTTACAAATAAATTCATATTTGAACTTTGAACTCAATGCGCGTCCAGAAATCATTGTCCGATTTGGCTCAAATTTTGCGCACTAAAGTTTTAGATCCAGTGTCAAAATAATCCGCACGTCTTGAAATTCCAAAAAAAAAAACAATAGGGCTGTTACCTTAATATACATATAATATGTTTTTCAAAAAGATAGAGCCTCATAAATATGATTTCTTGCGTAGTATCATCGCTCTGCTTACTGTTCACGAACTTACTTGGTTGTCCGATGTCTGCATTATTTTTTCTGATAATTTAACTGCACTTTTGGCTTGATAAGTCTTTACTACTCTTACTATATCTCTAACTTCAGTACCACTTCAGTACCAATCTGAAGGCCTAGTTAGCCACACGTAACCTTAACCAAACGTGTCAGCTGTTTTTATACCCTATACCACTATGTGGTTTGGGTATAATGACTTTGTGCTGCTGGTTGTAACAACCAAAAATATTTGACCTAGACCCATCTTTAATTATACCGATCGAATCAGAATCACTTTTTGAGTTGAGTCCATGTAAACCTTGTAATCAAACTGCAGGTCGCAAATATGAATATATTTTGATGAAATTTGGTATATAAGCTTTTATCGGCCATGGGATGAACGCTATTGAAATTGGTGAGAATCGGTCCATGTTCAGACCTAGCCCCCATACAAATTACCCCTATGAAATCGACATAAATTGCCATAAGATCCAAATTGTCATATAGATCTTACTCAAATTGGGTTTGTATGCGTTCATTACATCCATTAATGAGTAGTCCAAAAATGATCCCTTTGGCCCCATATAGACTGCTTCCCGATCTTCACTTAAATCTATTAAAAACAAAAATATTGCACTGATTCTTCTCAAATTTTGTTTGTATATATTTTTGCAAAATACAAGAGACTTTACCAATCATAATCAGGATTGGTCCATTTTTGGACCTAGTCCCCATATAGATATAGCATCCGATATGAACTTTTTCATATCTGCAGCCAAAAAAATTAATAAAAATCCCACTCAAATTTGGTTTTTGCTTATTTTCTATGTCCAGATAGGGTTTCTAAACGCATGGTATAGGGTATCATATAGTCGGTCTAGACCGACTATAATTTTCTTACTTGTTTTCTGTTACATTAAAAAGCATTTAGAGCAGTTACCGAACTCAACTGTCACGTAACCGGAACGTCCCAATCTGTTGAAATTAGATTTTTGCTACGTTTGTACGTGACATTTGTGAACAGCTGATAAAGTTTGGTTAAATTTACACAGCAACATGCTGATTCGTTTCTAACGTTCTATAATTGCAGTAAATGCCAACGTTACATTTACGGTACAGATACATTTTAACAACGTGTGGCTAACTAGGCCTTGATAGTGTTTGACGTATTTATCAACTAATTGTTATACCCTATACCACTATGTGGTTTGGGTATAATGACTTTGTGCTGCTGTTTGTAACAACCAAAAATATTTCACCTACACCCATCTTTAATTATACCGATCGAATCAGAATCACTTTCTGATTCGATTTAACGATGTCCGTCCGTCCGTCCGTCCGTCTGTGTGTCCATGTAAAGCTTGTAATCAAACTGCAGGTCGCAAATATGAATATATTTTGATGAAATTTGGTATTTAATCTTTTATCGGCCATGGGATGAACGCTATTGAAATTGGTGAGAATCGGTCCATGTTGAGACCTAGCCCCCATACAAATGACCCCTATGAAATCGATATAATTTGCCATAAGATCCAAATTATCATACAAATCTTAGTCAAATTGGGTTTGTATGTATATATTATATCCATTAATAAGTAGTCCAAAAATGATCCCTATTAGACAACTCTTAGTCATAGGCCCCATATAGAGCTGCTTCCCGATCTTCACTTAAATCTATCAAAAATCAAAAATATTGCACTGATTCTTCTCAAATTTTGTCTGTATATATTTTTGCAAAATACAAGAGAGTTTACCAAACATGGTCAGGATCGGTCCATTTTTGGGCCTAGTCCCCATATAGATATAGCATCCGATATGAACTTTTTCATATCTGCAGCCGAAAAAATTAATAAAAATCCCACTCAAATTTGGTTTATGCTTATTTTCTATATCCAGTTAGTTGGGGTAATGAGATAGGGTGGGTATCTAGACGCATGGTATAGGGTATCATATAGTCGGTCTAGACCGACTATAATTTTCTTACTTGTTTTTATTGTGCAGTTACTACCCGCAATTTCACACAAGGATTTATTTTTTATTTTAAATCTTATATAATATTCCGAGATAACTTTACCTCATTTTAGTTATTATTAATTAGTACATATCAACTTAAAAAGATTATTAGTAAAGTAAAACACGTGATTTGTCACAAAAATTTTAGGTTCTTCCCCGAAATATAAAAAAGCGAAGTGTTACCCCCTGTTTACTCTATTTTGACGTGTAAAATCTGATGCATTTTCACTTTCAAGAAATTTGTGCAATGTTCCTACTTGATACGATATTATGTTTTATTCTAGTCAATCCCTAAATGAAATGGTATAGTAGTAAACTCTGTAATATTACTTTTTATCGTAAGTCAATAAAAACTTTGTAATAAAACAATTTAAAGATGAAAAATTGGTGTTTACTTTATCTTGACGCTCACGGTATATTTTCGGCCAACTTTGGTTTAACAATTTTCGAATCTGTAATTGTAACTGTTTTACTACCACTAGGACCAGATAAGGGGGCAAATCGTCGCATTCGATATCGAGTAAAATCAATCGAAATTCCATATTTTGGTTTAATATCGTCAGACCTCGTTTCACTTTTACTATTAACTATGGACCATAACTCGTTAGCTGTGACGGAGTAAAATTACTCTTAATATTTTATTTTGGAAAATAAAAAAATAATTTCGATCGAAAAATTACGATAACGAATGCGACGATTCGACTCACGACTTATTTTTGGCCTTTACAAATAATTAATTTCTATATCATTTGCAGGAAAACAATAGCCGGCTTAGAAAAAGATTTAAAAAGTAAAAATTTTCTAATACTCAACTATGTTGAAAAGGTATTTATTTTGTAATTTACTCGTTTCTTTGCTACTCTTCTTAATACTTTTTATTACTTTCAGATTAAAATGCTTGAAAGCCAAAAAGAAGCAATGGAAAGTTTACGACAAGAGTGTAGAACTCTGAAGGAACAAATCGAAACAATGGATGGCATTAACAATCTTCTAACATCTACAATGTCTGATGCCGAAAAATTGCTTAACAATGAAAGAGATCCAAAAATTTTGGCGGTTTGGATAACGACATTAAAAAGGTATAAAAGAAAACATTATTAAGTTGGTTAGCTAATATAACAATTTCCAAATGCACACTTTTTTTACCTTATAGAGAATTAAGAGTTTGTGAAAACAAAAAGACTGATATTCGTAACGTTTTAAAGGTGGTACAAAATGATTTACGTAAAGAAATTGAGCATAAAAAGTAAGTTTGTTTATAAATAAAAAACTTACGATTTAATAATTTTTTTTCCAATAATTTATAGATCACAAGATGAACGTATATCACAATTAGAAAGTGAAAACTATCAACTTTTAGAAAAGGTAATTGAAGAGTTTTTCTGTTTTTTTCTGAATTTCCTTTTCATCTAGAAAATATTTCAAAGATGAATATGACTTTTTGCTTAATGATCTTTTTAGGATTCTAGACATGTTCAATAAAAATAAAAAATATATTGTTAATAAATTGTCTAATATTTTAGAAATGATTCTAGAAATTAATGCCGTTTTCTTTTCTGGCAAAAAATGTCGTATTTTATTTGCACTTTTTTCTATATATATTTATATATTCTAAATTAAGAGCAACCTTATCTTAAATATATCAATCGAAAGGTCTCAAAGAGCTGTGTTCATAAAATGCAAAAAAATTTCTTTATTATCGTCTTTGAAGTCATAGGGTGAAAATGTTCCAAAAAGGGAAACAATGGGGAAATATTCTCACACTATGACCTGAAAGAAGTCAATGGCTTCAATTTTTTGCGATTTACGATGGCTTGACTTTGAGACCTTTCGATGGATGTATAAGATAATGTTGCTCTTAATTCAGATATATATAAAAAAATGAATTTTTCGATAAAAGTGCAAATAAAGTGCGACATTATTTGTCAGCAAAGAAAACGGCATAAGTTTATGATAAAACAATTTATTCCGATAATTTTTATTTCTAAAAAAACTGTAGAAACGTCTTTAATAATTTTTCCTTTATTGAATTTACGAGATATTTTTCTAATTAAAATGTTTAAAATTTCATTATAACCTCCAAATCAAAGTGTGCAGAGGGTATATATCAATTTGTCATTCCTTTTGTAACGCATCGATAGTATATACAGTGAGTGGCAATACATTGGAAACTTTTAACATATATTTTGATGACTTTTTTTTACTTGATGAAGGGTCAAAAATTGAATCATAAAATTAAGGACTCTCATTAATTGAAAAATTTGTACATATGTTTTGTTTATCTAAAAAGGAAAAAAAATCAACATAAAATATAACTTCAGAAAAATAAATAACAAGACTTAAAAGTATTAATTTCCAGGCTATTGACAAAACATTGAGTACCTTTACTATACAATAATTAAAAACTTTCCCTCTATTTTTGGTTCCAATATTTTGTTGGGTATCCATTATTTTTTTAGTACTGCTTCACAACGCCGAAGCATGGAGTCAATTAAATTTTTGATGTAACCATTGACATTTTTTGCCATTTTTAATTAACTGCCTCTATGATATCTGTCTAGTTTGGATAGTTTCATGTCCGTATTTTTCGAACTAAAATTTCCCATAGATTTGGGATTAATATCTGCTGATTGGGCTGTCCATTAAATTGTAGCCATTCCGTTATAACTTTGGAGGTATGTTTTGAGACATTGTCATGTAGGAACTTCTAGGACAGGGACATATTTTCATCCGCGTATGGATACATTACGTCATTTAGAATTTGCCTGTATCCAATTCCACTTAGAGTATCTCTTACTACATGAATTGAACACAAAACAACCCCATAGCATAATATTGGCACGGCCAAACATAACTAAACTTTGACACATCTGAAAAGAGAACAGTTTTCCAAATTCCGTCTTTACAAGTTCATGTATTTTTTAACAAAATTTATGCGAGCCAGACGATTATTCTCTTCACAATACGATAACAACCAAGATCAGCCTCAACTGCTTATTGGGAAGCAGTTTGAGTACATATTTTTAGGTAGCATTTTTTAACATTTTGTAAACTCTTGCTAATAATTTTTCATGTCTGACTCCGTTTACGGACCTGAGGCCTAAATTTAGAGTCGTCCCCCTACATATTTCTTGATAATTTTTGAAATTATGGATTTAATAATAGAATATTTCTCATAAATTTTATTTTGCTTAAGGCCAGCAATAAAATCATCATTATTAATTATATAATAATTAATTATAAGATTAAAACATTGAAAAATACAATTGTGTTTAAAAAACAGTTGAAAGTAAATGTCAGAAACTATAAAAATTTATTAAATAACGTTTAAGATTTTATGCATTTTCTTTTATACCATCTACTATTTTTATTGTTTTAATCAACTCTGGTACACAAGTTCAAAAGTTTCAATTGTTTTGTCATCACTAAAAATATATTTTTTTTCGTTTATCTATTGTTTTAATTTTTTTTACACAAATTTGTTTTTTTTTTTTATAAAAAAAAACACCAAAGGTAGATTCCGCAAAAAAAAATTATTTTAGGACTTAACGTGGTTATTAAAAACAAAATTGACAATTCAGAATTTTGTAAAAGTTTCCAATGTATTGTCACCCACTGTATATTCTTGATATTTATAACAACTAGAGTCTATATAGCGATGTCCATCTGTCTGACTGTCTGTTGAAATTACGCTTATTCACAAAATAAACAATTCACTTGGGAAAAATTATAATAATATTGTCTGTCATTATTTCGAACAGGTTTGTATTGAGTTTGGAGCCTTTAGGCCCAATAGCCGAGGAATAACATGAAAATAGTGAAAAATGTTTATACGTAAGAGAACATATAGATATGGGTAATTCCATGTCAAATCAACCAATGGGTGTACACTACCTTCTCCAAATTGTATGATTTTTCGTAGGAAGACAGATTATTACAGAACTAAAATAAGTGCAAAGTTTGAGGGCACTGGCACTTCTGTATCCGGAAATATGTGGTCTTGAAAATTGTAAAAAAAGGTCAAAATTTACAAAGTTGTACTTACTTAATTATCAAAAGTATTATAGTTACGGAACTCATCAAGGTTGCATTTGAAAGGTTAATTAATTACCTTTAATTTGATATACAACAGGCTATAGCTGTAAAAACGACAATTTTAAAAATCTGAAAAAAATATATGTTTAAGATTATTTCCTTCCCTAAAGTTCCAAAAATTTCAGACTGGGGGTATGCTTGGATCCAGAAATATTTATCATAGAGTAAAGGTAGATATTTAAAAAGTCGGTGCTGTTACTGTTACTGTTTATGAATGTGGTTGGTTGTGCTCGTGAGCGTCGGCGGGCTATGCACGCACGCCGCTATTTGTTTCTGGTTCTTTAGCTCCACGCAATAAACCTGAAAAAATTGACAGAAAATGTGCAGGATTTTGTGCTGGAAACTTATAAAGATTGTTTAAAAAGACTTATATGCAATCCCCCATCACCAAATTGCTACCTTGGCAGATGTAGCATGTGTCCAGATATACAAAATTTTAAAGAGAAACTTGGTGAATTATTATTAGAAAATGAAATTGATGAAATCATATATAAACAGTGGATAAGTGTAGATAGAGACTCTTTGGAAACTATTATTAAAGAAACTGATTCTTTTCTGGATTCTTTATGCGAAAAACTGGAAACTCTTCTACCCCATTCATTCGTATCTAAAGAGCAGGGTGCATTTATGGCTCACAAAAAGTCTGCGTTGGAAGAAAATGAGTATTTAGTAATTTGCGACTTCTCCGAAAATGCAACTTTTGTGGTTCAGGATTCTGTGCAAGGCTTTTTATGGAATAATAGCCAGGCCACACTATACCCAATAGCAATTTATTACAAATCAAATGGAAAATTAGAAACTACAAATTTTATAATAATATCAGACTGTCTAATACATAATACCATAGCAGTTCATTTATTTCATCGCCACCTAAATGAGTTTTTAAAAAACAAGTTTTTGAAAATACCAAAGAAAATTTTTTATTTTTCGGACGGTTCTTCCGCTCAATTTAAAAATAAAAAAAACTTTGCCAATTTATGCCATCATAGCGAAGATTTTAATTGTTCCGCTGAGTGGCATTTCTTTGCTACCAGTCACGGCAAAGGACCTAGTGATGGTCTTGGGGGAACGGTAAAGCGTGAAGCACGAAGAGCCAGCTTGCAACGTCCATTCGAAGATCAGATAACTACTCCTCTCCACTTGTATAATTGGTGTCAGCAAACTCTTCAGAACTGCAACTTTGCATATTTAACGGAAAAAGATTATGAAGAAGAAGAGAAATTGCTGATAGATTTATAGGATTACGTACAATTCCGGGAACTCAAAAGCAGCACAGCTTCATACCAATTTCAAAAACACAATTACAAGCTAAAATTTATTCCGCTGATAGCAAATTTGTAATTGAAAACATTTATAATAAAACTAAACAACAGCATTCATCATAATAATGTCAACAACAACAACAACAGCATTCATCATAATAATGTCAACAACAACAACAACAACAGCATTCATCATAATAATGTCAACAACAACAACAACAGCATTCATCATAATAATGTCAACAACGCCAACAACAACAACAACAGCATTCATCATAATAATGTCAACAACGCCAACAACGCCAACAACAACAGCATTCATAATAATAATAATTCACTTGTTAAATATCTACCTTTACTCTATGATAAATATTTCTGGATCCAAGCATACCCCCAGTTTGAAATTTTTTGGAACTTTAGGGAAGGAACCAATCTTAAACATATATTTTTTTCAGATTTTTAAAATTATCACATCAAGAGATGTGACCTTTGACCTTTCCAAAAAAAAAAATCATGTTGTATATCAAATTAAAGGTAATTAATTAACCTTTCAAATGCGACCTTGATAAGTTGCGTCACTATAATATTAATCAAGAAAATGATAATTAAGTAAGTACAACTTTGTACATTTTTATAGTTTTTCCCGATATTCAAGACCTCATATTTCCGGATCCAGATGCGTCAGTGAACTTAAATTTAGGATTTTTCTTATTTCTCGGATACACTTTAATCCTGCCAAAATTCAGCCAATTTGGAAACAGTGATGTAAAAAACAGCCATATTTTAAGTTGAGTTCAGATGGTTTAACCCATATGTAACAGCGATGCATACACATGTTTGTTTGCTTGTTGTTTTTTTTTTTTTTGCTACATGTAAACGAATGATTTATCGATGAGAGTAAGACAATAACCAAGATGGTTATACTCTTACTCTCTTTAAACAAATAAAAATGTTATTGTATGCATTTATGTCTGATTGCATTTAACAAGAAACATTGTTGTAAAAATCTAGCTATTAACAATGTGAAGTCTAGAGTTTTTTGTCGCTTAGTGTTGAGAACTTTGGTTATGATATTGTGTTTAGAACACGCGTGGAGAGTATCATAGAATCGGCACAGCCAAATTTAACAGTTTTTTACGATTAGATTCAAATATAGTTTCAAATTTTTATAATAAAATAATACTATTTTTTTTACTATTTAGATAACAAATTTAGAAGCTGCCAAAAAGAACAGCAACAACACTACAATCATACCGAATAATAGCACTATTGGCTTAAACACCCCTATAATGTCACCGTATGTCACAAACATTAAAGAAGGAAAACGTCTAACAATTTCACCCACCATTGTAATTAGAAAACAATATTTTTTTAAACACACGTATATATAATTAATAATAGAACTTTGTCCACTTTTTGTTCTGCAGAAAGATAACATTAAGAAAATTGAAGAATCTTCATCACCCTATTTAAATATCAAATCATGTGGCGTACTCTTTCCTCCGTCCCTAATGAGAAATCATGAAAATCGTCCGAATAATGATCCAAATAACAAATATACAACAGCGAAATTAACAACATTAAAAATATCACCCACTAAGAGAACTGGTATGGGGGGCGGCGCCATTCGCAAAACAGCAAGTGATTTAAGTGAAAAGGTAATAATATTCTAACAAAAATCTATCATTAATGAACAATTTCAATAACTGAAAATTTTTTGTTACAGTATTCAATTTTTAAAAAACCTCGCCTAGGCTTAGTGGTAGGTACAACAGCAACTTCAAAGCCACTAGCTTCGAATTTTGCATTTAATGGTTTTGGTGGTTCCGAGCGTGTAGATCCATTCGAACGTAAATCTGAAAGTGATGATGAACTTGAAATCGTGGAAGAAACCACCAGCATGGCACAGAAGCAACAATTAGCAAAACAAAAGGCCTCAGCGACGTCAAACTTAAATAGTCGTCTTAAAACTGGAGGTTTACGTAATTTTAAAGTAACCAAGTGATATTTGAAATCGTTTCCTTAATATTAATGCTTCCTTATAGATGTTCAAGGATTTTAAATTTATTTTCATAATTATTTAACTGAATATTATTAAGCATAAACAATATCTATTTTAGACAATTATCAAGAAAGTACATATTCATTCTAGCTTTCGCTTACTATTTGTTTGCATATAAATCAACATGAAAAGTAATGAGTGAAATGAATGAATGTATTCATCAGTCAATTAACAAAACCTTAAATTTTTATTATTATAAGCAAATATAAGCAATTATGTTCTGTATTTCAAAGAGATTTCAAATTGAAATTAATAAAAATGTTTCGCTATATTCTTTAAATTAATTAAGTCAAATTTATTTCAACCTAAGTAGAAATTAAAAGCTGCATTATTATTTTGTATTTTGTTTCCATGCAATTATTTATCCATCCTCTTGTCTATCGTTCGTTATACAAACGATAGAGAATGTGAATTATAATCGCTGGTGTTCCGTAAATTATAGCCCCACGAAAGTGAAATGAATAGGAATGTTTTGAACACAAAAAGGAAAGGCAATAGATGTTTTTTGGTGTTCAAAAATCTTATTATTTTCACTTTCTTGAGAATGCGAATTTCAAAAAATTGTGTGAAAACAACTCACGAAATGATTTGTCCCTTACAATTTACTGACATAATCTGTCGTCTTCACTATCATTTGCTTTACATAAATAGACTTTAAAAAAAGTACAAGAAATACAGAACAAAACGTATTCTCAGTTAATTTATTGAAAATGTATCAATTATTTTTATAAAAAATTTTCCTTATTTAACTTCCTTAATGTTAATCTAAACGTATTTATATTAAATAAAGTCTAAGTAGAAAAATTATATTATTGTAACGTTAAAGTATATTAATAAATTCTGAGCACAAAAAAGAAACAAGTATGAAAGATCTAGGACGACCAAGAATTCGTGTTAAAAAATCGTCAGTTTATACTGGATTAGATCATTAATGTTAAATATTAATCCAGAAATTGGAAACAAGTTAACATTATGCATTGAGAATTTATTTCTCCAGTGTTGGTGAAAAGCTAAGCTCTCAAATTGAAAAATACAAACATCGGAAACCAAGTTCAGCGACCTCTGGTAAGTTTAATAATAAATATAAATAATATTCAACAAGTTCAGCATATAACCTTTCAGCCGGACAAAAGAGTATTTTTATTAGCCCTAATAACAAATAGATTTAAAGAAAATTTGTGACAAATCATTAGAGCTATTCTACTCTTTTGCCCAGTTGTCGAACCATTTGCTGAACTTGCAGGTAAGATACATATATGTGACCTTCTCCGAGAAAATGGACCTAGTGTGTCAAAAAACGGGTTGTGTGAAAAACGGCGTATTCTGGTACCTAAAAGGGTGTAGAAACTTTAAATGCGTTTTTTTCTCAAAACTTAATTTTCACACACTAGGTCGCTTTTCCCAGAGAAGGTCACATATACATATTCCAAACACTAAAGTCAAATTACTCAACTTTTTGTTAGATTGCCGAACTTTTGGCAATTCAATTAAATTTTTAAAAAACAGCATGACGGAAAATGATTAGTTCTATCATTCTTGGGAAAAAAAGCAAAACAGGAATTTTTAATTTTATTATTTATAAAAATAAAAAATCTTATTTTCAAAGTTTTTTTATTTTAGTTTGTTCTATTGGAACAGGCTCTAAAAGTATAACTTTTGCTTGAATTCTTATTTGGTTGTTTTCAGCAAATATATGTTTATGAATTTAACTTTTTGCCAAACAAACTACTGCTTTTGGTCACCTATTACAATGATCAATACCCACCAATACTTCCAACATTTCTATTTGTATAAAATAAATGTAAAGATTGAAAACTTTTAATTTTTGTTTTATAATTTTTTTGATTTATTTATTGAAAATCTATTTTATTTTTATAATAAATTGTACATTTAATTAATGTTATTATTTTGTTTATGTTATTAGTTAGTTTATTTACTTTAAATTGTGATGTGGCTTCTACGCGACCGGGAAGGCGAACGTGATCGATTTCTGTAAATAAAAAAAAGGAAAAATTGATTATTGCAGAACTACGATTTAAAAAAAAAGAAAAAAAATTTTTTTTTTACCTTTTAAAACCCGAATCGTCGCGTACGTAGTAGTTTTTCCCTAGAAAAATGAAATATGAACAAAATTAGAAAATAGTTTCTCATTAACATTTAAAAATATAATTGCATAAATTACTTCAATTAAACTAATTAATTAAATAAAAATTTTTAAAAAAAAGACAAGAAAAAACCATATACTTACCGTATGAGATCGAAAAATTTTGTTGTCTAAATTTTGGACAGCTTTTACCATATCTTTGTGATGGATGAATTCTGCTGTGCCTGTACCATCGCGAAACACATTTGCAAAACATACATCCCCGCCTTCCGCATCCAGTCCTTCAGGTCCTGCCACGACCCGGAGGATGGAAGCCCCGTCACTTTAACCACAAATTTTGAGCGGCGGAGACGGAGGCCAGGATTACGCTCATTTATATTTTTTGTTTTCAATTTGCGGCGGCGATTAGGAATGAAATTGTTTAAATTTTTCTTTTGTTGTTCACCTCTTTTTTTTTAATTGTTGGATATTCTGCTCCCCGTTTTTGTTTATATCCAATGCAATAGTAAATATTATTTTAGATTTATTTTCCATTTTGTGATTTTTTTAAAATATTTGTTTTTTTGTTTTGTCTTAACACGCCAACAAAGCCACGCCACAAATGAATGCTAACTGTAAATGTAACAGTAGTTGCAAAGCTTAAGCTGCGTTCACACTACGTGTTTTGCTCGTGTTTTTCTTATTTTTTTAGCACGTGTAATTTGTGCACATAGTGTGAACCCTTTCAAACATTGTTTATGTACAACACATTTTGCAAGACATATGTAAAATTTTCAATTAGAGCAGATTCTATTTTGGCAAGATAAACATATGAAAATACAACACTGCTTGTGGCGAAAGAAAAACAGAGTAAATTATAAAGATTAATATTGAGAGAAAAATAAATTGTTTAATATTAATTAATAATTAAAAAATATATAAAATATATAACTTTATTTTTAACAATAATAATTTTTTGTAAATTCACAAATTAAATCAGCTGTTGTTTACATATAGAGGTTATGTCATACGGAAATACATATGTACGTTTGAACGCAAAAATTATGAATCGTATGTAAAACGGCAATTTTGACAAACACACTGAAGTACGTATGGATCGTAAAACTGAATTTACACATGGAAAATACACATATGTAAACACACCTTTAGGCGAACCTAAAAAGCTTTCCGTGGAAAAATCGATCATAACGTTTCTGTGTAAACTGTTCATGTCACGGAGCCCGATTTTGGAATCCTCGGAATATCCCAATAAATCCCAATAAAAAACAAGAATTTAGGTTTAATAAATGTTCTAATATATATTTATGTATTATTCCTGTTAATCTAAATTTTTACCATTTGATTCTTTTATATTAAATTATGTCAAACTCATTCATTTATTTAGTTCTTTATTTTATTTATTTTTTTTATTTACTTTATATAATTATACAATTTATTTAAATATTTTTGTATACCGTAACTTGTTTTTCTTTAAAAATTCCCATACTATAATATAAAAGATGTAAATCTTGTTGTATGGGAAGAACAAATAAAAATAAACTAAACTAAAAAAAAAAAAACTAAATTAAGGTGTGTTTACACTATGTGTATTTTCCATCTGTAAATTCAGTTTTACGATCCATACGTAATTCCGTGTGTGTGTCAAAATTGCCGTTTTACATACGATTCATAATTTTTGCGTTCAAACGTACATATGTATTTCCGTATGACATAACCTCTAAATGTAAACAACAGCTGATTTAATTTGTGAATTTACAAAAAATTATTGTTAAAAATAAAGTTATATATTTTATATATTTTTTAATTGTTAATTAATATTAAACAATTTATTTTTCTCTCAATATTAATCTTTATAAATTACTCTGTTTTTCTTTCGCCACAAGCAGTGTTGTATTTTCATATGTTTATCTTGCCAAAATAGAACCTGCTCTAATTGAAAATTTTACATATGTCTTGCAAAATGTGTTGTACATAAACAATGTTTGAAAGGGTTCACACTATGTGCACAAATTACACGTGCTAAAAAAATAAGAAAAACACGAGCAAAACACGTAGTGTGAACGCAGCTTTAGTGATCCCAAACTGAAGAATCCACTTCCATACCCTACAAGAACAGTGACGGTCATTTGACCAGTGATATGACCGTCACTACTGACTGAAGTGTCGGTCATTGCGTAGAACAAAGTTTCTATCATTTTATTAAGGCAAATATGCCAAAACTGACCGAAACTTTTGTGTACATGTGATTTTGCATCTTACTCTAACCTATGAAAGTATGTAAACCATATTATATATATTTGAACTGCTCACTCTACCGCTGCTTAGTAGTCAACGATGATAGATATATATATCTTCGTTGACCGGTCATATCATCATCATTGACCGGTCACGCTTGATTAAATTGAAACACGACTTATTATTTTTTATTTATTTATTGTATTAAAAATCAAATTCAAAATTAAAAATAAACATTAAATATTAAAAACACAACAATACTAATTCCGAAACGTGGTGATAACTTTGAGACAATGTTGAAACAGAACAATGGGCTTAACTTAAACAGATATTTAAACAACTTTGCTGACTTTTCACTCGAAACATCCCTAAACTCAATAGGTAATGCAATCAGTAGTTTCTAAAAGAAAACAATTTATTATAACACTTACATATATATCAACAATTTATATTAAAGCTTACCTTTTGAGTGTTGTTAATTAACAATTTCGGCCAAACCTGATACAATTCATTTGGAAAATTGATGAGTAAATGATGTACCCATTCAAATACTGCTACCTTTGTACAGAACGATGTGTGAGATATTGTGGTAATACCTCCATAAATCAATTTGTTCAATATTCTGAGATCTTTGTTCCTTTGAAGAAACTAATTTCATTTCATATTATCAACATCATATTCCAGACACTATATTCCAGAATGGCATAAATTAAAACATTCAAATATTAAAACAAACTCCCATATCCATGTTATGGCAACAGACTGAAAGATAGATATAAGGATTAGTGTAAAATGCTGCAAGGAAGATTTACTTTGTTTCTAGCTACAATTTTTAATAAAATGTCAGTGCATTACCTAAATAAGTTCATTTGGTGATTGCGCATGTATTAACAATATATTTATAGTGTCCTCCATGCGCACTTAACTGGAATCATTACGAATCGATTTAATAAACTGTGTCAGCGTTGTTTCACAGAATTATATTTCTTGTGTATTATCTTACAACATCATAAAAAATCCATCAATAATATCAAATAGATAACCATATTATTTTCTGGCACAGCATTCACAATCGAAATCCAGGATGTAAGATATTGTCGCACAATATAATTCTTTACACAAATGCGTTTCCTAAGAGGTATAAAAGTTCTAGATTGAAAGTTTGTGAAGATTCTACAGCAATATCTTTAAGTTAACGATCCAACAGGAACAGGCCACAAGAAGCGAGCAAAAAATAAATTGTGGAAGGGTATAGTGGGGGGACGTGCCACCACAATTGAGAATGGCACTAACGAATTCACTGACATATTTTGAAGAATCCTAAAGAAACAGCAAAAATTAACTTGAACTTTTTAATTTAATTAATTACGTACCTTTCCTAAACCTAAACAAAAACAACTCTACAACAGCAACAATGACAGTCATATGTTTTTAAATAGAAAAAAACTGCAAGTGTGTTAGTACAAAAATTGTTTATGTGTTAGTTTCAGTCATTCATTTCTTGTAGGGTATATGTATTGGAATCTTATATATAAAAATGGAGTTGTGTATGTTTGTTTGTTTATTTCTGTGTGGTTTATAGGAGACTACACCCTACACCACTGGACCGATCGTCTTGAATTTTTTACAGTATGTAACTGCCTATCCGGAAGGAAAAATAGGCTATATTTTTTGTATTTTTCAAGTGGGCGTGGCACCTCCCATACAAATTGAATTTTTACCATCTAACTTTAACATATATCTGGAGTACTACGACAGCAAGAGTTCTGAAACTATGCACATGTAAATATTTAAATAATTTGAAGAGTTGTGGAAAAAATGGGCGGGATTTGACCAATTGGCGTGGTACCTACCATACAAAGTAAATATTAAATGTCTATATCTAGAGTACTGTAATAGGTTACGTCTTGAGACTTTGTGTGAGTTCATAAGTTGTCAACGTTAGTACTCGAAAAAAATAGGCGGAATCCGAACAGTGGGCGTGGTACCTCCCATACAAAGTAAATATATAATGTCATATATCTGAAGTACTGTAATAGTGAAAGCCTTGGAACTTTGTCTGAGTTCATGAGTTATTAATGTGAGTAGTCCCATAACAAATTGGGCGGGATTGGACCAGTGGGCGTGGCGCCTCCTATATAAAAAAATAGTTTTCTACAAAACATATTCCCTGCTTTTTATATCGTTACGAGGGGTGTAGCGAAACGCATCGGGTTACTGCTAGTACATTATAAAAATTTCGCGCTGCCAACTATTCGTTTCAAATTTGAGGCTCTCGGCACGAACGTTTTCTAATATTAAGTTTTTGTGCACGCGCTGGGAAAAACAAAAATTAAAAAAGAAATAATTATGTTTTGATACATATAAACAATTTAATAATAGAATTTAGTGTGGTTGATTATATAAGTAAAAAACGGCCGAGGTCTTACGGCTAATAAAAAATGTTGCGTTTGTTTTTAAATAACTGCGGACGCTGCGATAACAGGTGAGAAGTAAAAATTGCGAATGAATTGATTGTACATTTAAATGTAGCCGTGTAATGTTACAATTCTCGTGACACCATAGATTGTTTTGTTTTAAGTTTCTTGATCTCTCTCTTGGTTTAGTCGTCATTTATTACAACAAATCCCTAAATTTCATATCAACACATCGCTGACAAAGACACCTAATGATGCTGCCAAATGGAAGAAATTCCACAGTTCAATACGAAATGCTGAGCTGAGAGGCGGTGGAAAATCGTCGTCACAATCCTCTAATAATGCTACAAAAACAAGAGCTTTGTTATTGGGTGGTGGTGGCGTTTCAATTGGCTTGACCGCACGTATTTTCTTGCAGCAGACTCGTCACGAAGTTCAATGTGGGGGCAATATTATGGGTGGTGTTATTCAAAAAACTTTACAACAAGAAGATAGAAATTTTGATTGGAAAGGTTTCTGGTCTTATCTCCAACCACATTTATTGGAATTTTTAGGTGATATAGCTGTAAGTAATCAAGATATAAATAGAAATATATTTTGTTAATGTACACATCAAATACATGGTGGACAGTGGTGGTCCGAGTATTAATTACATTTTCTAATATCTAATAGAACCAATTTAAAAGAAAACTTGTAAATTTTTTGCTGTTCATAGGACGATCGCCGTTGAAATTGGTGAAAGTCGGTGCATGCTAAGACCTAACCCCATACAAATAACTCCTATGAGTTCTTAAAGTATAGATATCGTTTAAATTTAGCTTATGTATGTTTAATATACGCCATTTTTTATGGTCCTCTCCACCGTCCAATCAAAAAAAAAAATTTTTTTTTAATTTCTTTTTTCGAAAGAGTGAAGAAATAGCTATCTTAACCATTTGGGACAAATTTTGCTAAGAACAATAGGTAAAAAGTTACATGGATGAGAAAAAAACAGCTGTTTGGCCAAAATGTCAAATTTTGACCCTCTAACTTGAGAAATTGTGTCTAAACTACTATCCAATAGGACTAACCTTGGTGCAAATTACATCCCGATCGTAAGACATCGGTTTCAAAAGTTGGCTTACTTGAAATGAAAAGCCCCATATATTTTTTTTTTTTAATTCTCCGTATATACGATTTCTAAAATATAAGGTTTGCTGTAAAATGCGGTCTTCATATTTTTGATTGATCCGACGGTGCCTAGTGGGGCCCAAAGTACCCGATATTATGAAAAAACACACATTTAGTCCGTTTTTATTGCTGCTTATAACTATTCGGAAGAAAAATATAATTCATTGGATTGGATTGGATTTGAAAACAGTTTTAATTACCTAATGAGTATTTTCATACTGAAATTATTTTCAAAGCTTTAAAAAGTCGCGACGGAAATCGATTGAAATTTTCAAGTGTGTTTATATGGGAAAATATGACTTTCAGATTTTACGAAAATTTCGTTCTATAGTTAAATTTTTTCGACAAGTTGTTATATGAATCGATATCAGAACTAAATTATCTTTTCAAAAAGCTATATAACTTCAAAACCGAATAAAAACTCGCCAATAAATAGCAAATGCCCCAGACCACTTGTGGGCCAAAAATGTGAAATGTGACGGAAATTTTTATATATATATATAAGTACTCAGGTATGAAGTATCGTTTTATTACCACATTGTTAACCTTGCGCAATAGGTTAACAAAGATGGAAAAAATTTTTGATAAAATTTTGAAAACTACTTTTTTAAGTTTTATAAAATTTTCTTTAAAAAAAATTGAAAAAATGGCACTTTAAGGTTTTGTTAAATACATGTTAGAGATTATCTGTGTGAATTTTATAGTAAATTCCTTCACCAGAATTTTTTTTTACAAGGATTTGTTTTTGCGGATTTCGAGAAAACTAAAATTTTTTTCTAAATACTTTGTATCAAAAATTAATCACTTTTCTACTTTTAAATGTTATATTTTATCTTAATGGCCTAGGGTTTCGGAACAAAATAATATGACCCCAAGGTAATATATAAAGTAAAAATTGAAAACGCGAAAAATAATTATATAAATAATAAAATAAACGTTGCCAAAGATCAAAGGCAAATGTGGAAAGAGATAGTAATAAAAAAGAAACAATCTGTGATATGATCTGTGATATTTAACCAAATAGAATATAAGGAAAATTGTAAAATAGCTAGTCAATTTAATAATTATTTTGTAAGTAGTATAAAGACATTAGGTCTGTCTGCGTACACATATTTTTCATCATTTTGTGCAAAATGTTGCAAAATCTTGCAAAATGTTGTCTGCGTACTCCAAATCTCTTGCAGCGAGAGAGCCAAAAAGATAATTTTTTGACAGTTGGAAGTTAGAGAACTTGCAAAATGTTGCTGGAGAAATTTCTGCTTGCAAGATTTTGCAACTAGTTTGAACAGCTGTTTTTATTTACTGTTTGAATGAAATAATTTTTGTGAAATGAAAAAAAAACTGAAATTTAACAATGGCAGAGGTAAGTAGTTAGAATTGTGTTGATTTTTAACGTTTATAATAAATTATAATAAACAAAACATTTTACTTCATGCTAGAAACGTGCAAATATACAGTGTGACGATAGAACCAGCAGAACTTTGTGGGACAAATTGTTTGTTTACACACCGATCAGCTGTTTTCTTGCAAGATTTCACTGGATGCTGTCTGCATACTTTTTGAGATATTTTCAACCGAGAGAGTAAAATTGTTCTTACTCTCCCAAAAAAAGTTACTGAGTATTTGCTACTGGAAAAGTACGCAGACAGACCTAATAAGAGACTCAATCGAAGAAGTGCAATACGTAAACATCATTAATAACACTAGTCATAATTTCAAATTCCGTGCAATAACAATAATAGAACTTAAAAACATTATAAAGTAGCTTAACAATAAGCCAGGTTTTACAAAAATATCAAATAAAATAATTATTGACAATTGGAACATTACGGGAAATATCTTGTTAAATATTATAAATAAATCACTGCAAAATGGAGAATTCCCTGAAAGCTGGAAAGAAACAATGGTAATACCTATTGAAAACGTGACGAATACAAACAAATGTGAAGAGTTTCGTCCTATAAATACTTTAAAAACGTGCGAAAAAAAACTGGAAAAGGTTGTGAAAGATCAATTAGAAAAGTACATTGAGAAAAAATCTATATTATCAAAATATCAATCTGGTTACAGAAAAAAGTTTTCATGTGAAACTGCAGTAAATTATGTTATTAATCGCTGGAAAAAAAAATAGAAAAAACAGAAAAATTATGGCAATATTCTAAGACTTTAAAAGAGCGTTTGAAACAATTGATCGAAAAATAATGTTAAAAAAAACTTCATATGTACGGAATACAGAATATAGAACTGAAATGGTTTATATCTTACTTAACAAATAGAAAACAAATAACAACAGTTAATGGTGTACAATCTAATTCAATTGAAAATGAATTCGGTGTTCCACAAGGATCAATATTGGGTGCTCTGTTATTTAGCATTTACATAAATGATATGCCGAACATTTTGACAAAAACTGAAATAGTTTTATATGCGGATGATACTCTGATATTTACGGAAGGTGATAGTGAAGAACAGTGTCAAAATAATATGAGGCAGGACATAAACAATATAATTATTTGGTTAAATATGAACAAGTTAAAATTAAATGAAACAAAAACAAAATTATAGAAATAAATATGACTAGTAACAGAAACTTTATAATTAATAATGAAATAATTGAAAAAGTGGAACAAATAAAATACCTTGGTTTTATAATTGATAAAGAACTTAAATTTAAAGAACACATGGATTATATTTGCAGAAAAATTGGTAAAAAAAATTGGGTTCTTTAAAAGAATTAGAAATAAAATATCAACAATAACGGCAATTAATATATACAATACGATTATAAAACTACATTTTGAATTTGGTTCAACAATTTTTTATACATGTTGTACAAAAACACAAATCGAGAGACTACAAAAATTACAAAATAAAGCAATGAGAACAATTTTGAAATGCAACATTTATGTATACTCCAATTGAGTTAGTGTTAAATACCCTTAAGTGGTTGAAAATAAATCAACGATTGAAATTAAATACTATACTTTTTATACAAAAGATGAAAATGGGAATGGCGCCAGAATATCTATGCGAACAACTTAATTATGTGAGAGACGTGCAACCGTATGGGCTGAGAAATGATGGAGATTTAGACTACAACGAGTAAACAACAGCGATGCAGCGATCACTTTTCTATAAAGGACTACAATTATATAACTCGTTACCAAATAATATCAAAGAACAGACAAATGAATATATTTTTAAAAAAGATTGTGTAATTTTTATAAGAAATAATATAAATAATTCAGAATTTTAGAGCAAAACAAAATAGTGCAAAAATATGTAACCTATGCGCATTTTTAATGTATAATAATACTAATAAATAAAATAAAATAATAATAATAATTTATTTAAAAGACAATTTATTAAAAAAAAATCAAATGTTTTGTAAGTGCTGTTAATTTTTAAAAGCGTTACTAAAAATATTACAACCAAATGTGTAGATTTTTAATTTTAATAATATTTGGATTTTTTTAAATCATAACATTAGATATTTTAAAGATATCGGGAAAAATAATCTTGAAAAATAAAAAAAAAAAATTTAATCAATTTTTTAATTTCACAGGGTGTCACATTTTAATTTTTTTCTTGAAAAGTTTTGAGCACCCACTCTTAACTACATGGTTTGTAGATAATTTTCATCAAAATTAATTGTAATTTTAAATTAAAAAAAAAATTTTTTTAAAAAAAATGTTTTCCCTAAAAATGTTTTTCTTAAGCATATTTCATTAAGAGTAAATCCAAAAAATGGCCCGATATCTTTAATGTAGCCCTCGAAATTCGAGTGCAAATTCTAGGAAATTTTATTTTTTCATTTAAAAAATAATTTAGTAAGAGCCTAAATGCACGCTAATCAATTCTAGCCACTTTACAATTCAACACAGGCCTTTTGATATTTATAATAAACACACACACAGTACATGTTTTATTTATGTGTTAGTAGCAACTTTAAATGAACATTACTCCAAAAAAATGTTCCAGACGGTGCGAATCTGTAAATTTGGTGGACAGCTAAAAATAAATACCTTTCAAATGAGGTGTGTTTGATCAAAATCGGTCATTAACTACAGTTTTAATATCAGTCACAAGAAATCGCCTTGCCTATTAATATTATAGATATCAACATTTTTGTTTCATTAAAATCGCTGAAATGACACGAAATATTTATGATGACTTCATGTGGAATTATTGAAATGGGACATATTTGGCATGTACAATGTTGTTCACCTAATTATCACACCTATCATATGCAAATTATTTCGATAAAATTGTGTTTTTGAATAGGAATTGCTTTTGATATTTTATTATTTAAAGATGTTAACTCAACTAGGCTTAATATATTGCAGAACACAAAATAAAAAATAATGTAATATTTTCATCTGGAGCTTGATTAATTTCTTAGTATTTGTATAGTATTATTTTAACCATATATGGCCCGCTGGGTTCGATTATACCTTGTATAAAAATAAGGCATGAATTGAACTGAAAAGTTTTAATAAAATTATATTTTTTTAAATTTTAAGTTATTTCTGCCACCGTGCGTGCAGCTTCCTATTATCTATTCCAATGTTCGCTTTAACTAGATTAAAAAAATGTAGGAAATAATTATTTATACAACTTATTTGCAGGCAGCTCTGGTTGTGGTCTATATCAATATACGTATACCGTATTTATTGGGTGATTTAATAAATATATTGAAACGTTACATTAAGGAGCCTTTAAATAATTACACCTTGAAGGATGTCAGTCAACCAGCGTCCAGATTATTTAGTTTATATATTATCCAATCAGGTTTCACGTTCCTCTACATCTACCTGTTGAGTCGTATTGGCGAACAAATGGCAGCTAAACTGCGGCAAGATCTCTTCCGTCAGATTATTATACAAGACATGGAATTTTTCGATAAAAACCGAACGGGCAAGCTGATTCATCGGCTAACGGCCGATATACAAGATTTTAAGGCATCTTTCAATCAGTGCATATCGCAAGGTTTGCGTAACGTCGCCCAATTGATTGGTGGTGGTGTATCTCTTTTTCTCATATCACCTCACATGGCTGCCATTGTTTTGGCATCAGTTCCTTGCGTTGTAATGTTTATGATGTATTTGGGCAAGAAATTGAGATATTTAAGTCAAAATTCTCAAGTCCAATCGGAGTGCGCAACATCTGTGTGTGAAGAGGCTTTATCGAATGTGCGGACAGTACATTCAAGTGCTTATGAATATAGTGAAATAGAATTGCTTAAACATGAAACAAATGAGACTGCTCGATTAGCCCACGAATTGGGCTGTGGTATAGCTGTAATCCAGGCATTGACAAATTTCTTCCTAAATGGTCTAGTACTATCCACCCTCTTTATGGGTGGCTATTTGATGTCTGGCGAAAACTTGTCAACGGACGCGGTAATGACAATTCTAGTCGCTTTTCAAGATGTACAACGTACTCTAGCTCAGGGGTCTGAATTGTTGGGTACCATGATTCGTGGTATGACGGCCGGAACAAGGGTATTTGAGGTAAGTTCACTCCATTTTTCATAAATCTTAATATTAGTTATCGCATCCTTTTAGTACTTGCAACTGCAACCGAAAGTTGATCTCGTAAGAGGCTATACAATACCAACGAAACTTTTAAAGGGTGAAATACGGTTTGAAAATGTTTCGTTTGCATATCCCACAAGACCAGATCATGTAAATATATAAAAATTTTTGAATAAAACTAAATTCATGACATATTTTCCAACATATGGCAGATTGTCCTTAAAAATTTTAATCTGACTTTAAGACCTGGCCAAACTGTGGCTTTAGTTGGTCCAAGTGGTTCGGGTAAATCCACTATTGCATCATTAGTGGGGCGTTTCTATGAACCCTCTTCGGGTGCCATTAAAATTGATGGCTACAAATTGGAAGATATATCAACTCACTGGTTGAGAGGTAATGTTTTGGGTTTCATTGAACAACAGCCGGTGCTATTTGCTACTACTATACTGGAAAATATTCGTTGCGGAAGGCCAATAGCCAATTACGATATTTTCGCAGGAGCCAATTACAATATTTTCGCAGCAGCCAATTTGTCTCGATCGCATGATTTTGTGATGGCACTGCCAGAAGGATACATTACTAATGTTGGAGAACGCGGTACCCAACTGAGTGTTGGTCAGCGTCAACGTATTGCTATAGCACGAGCGCTCTTAAAAAATCCCAAAGTTTTAATACTCGATAATGCCACAAGTGCTTTGGATGCTACAAGTGAAGCTGAAGTACAAAAAGCCTTAGATACTGTAATTTTGAATCGTACTACATTAGTAATACCTCATCGATTGTCCACCATACGCAATGCTGATCTTATAGTTGTCTTAGACAAGGGACGCGTAGTAGAGGTAAAATTCATTTGGTATTTTTTCAATCACTAATCAAAATATTCCTTGCCTTTCAGTCTGGTAAACATGATAAACTTATGGCCAAACGTGGTCTATACTATTATTTAGTGCAGCAAGAAGAAAAGCATGAAAATCGATATGACAGTACATCAGAAAATGCCAGTAGTGTTAGCCAGCAAGAAGAAAAGCTTGGCAATAATAATGATAATTTGCCTGACAATCCGCCAAGCAATGCTAAAAGTCAATATGACAGTACATCAGAAAATGCCAGTAGTTTTAGCCAGGGTTTATCTATCCTTTCCCGGCGTGGACAACATTTATTGAAAGATTCAAGAAGGTTTTTCGACAATCTATCCACTTCCCCGTCTACCTCTTCGACATTCCTTAGCTATGTGGGAGGAGTATTTATACGGGCTTATAGATATCTTCTAAATCTATTCCTATCTTGGATATCTAATAGACAACAAAATTTTCGAAATTTGTTGTCATTTATGATACATAAAATAAAAAGAAATGAATTCAAAAATAATGTTTGAAAACTAAAAAAGTTAAAAATTAAATTAAATAAACTATGTCCTCATTCATTTTTATGTGTAGGTTTTTTCATAATTTTGATCGAGGTTACTTCTGATTATAAATGGGCATAGATACAGTAAATTTTGTTGTAATTTTGTCACAGAAGTAACATTGACAAGGAATTTGTTCAAAGTCAAAACTTTGGATATAGTATTGATCGGTTTATTCTATTAGGTATAATTGTGCGACCGATATTCTATTTAGGTCTCATGAGGTCAATAGTCTCTATGGAATATAGAACTCCATCAAATTTCCTTAACTGCTCATAAATTACAACGACGATTGCAGAAAAAAACGATTGATTTGAACTCAGAACCGTATTTGGAAAATAAAATAAAAATGTCACAACTGATTAATATGATAAGATATAGGACTACTAAAATTCAGTTGTCGCAATGAATCCGTTTTCTGTCTGTATACTTAATAAAGCTAGAATGATGAAATTTTGATAACTGTTACGTTAAATAAGTGCGAGAATTAAGTTGTGAATATAATTTTTTCCATAAGAATTTTTTGGAGATTTCAATTCAGATTTTAATTCTCATATTTTTTTTTTTTTTTTTTTTTTTTTTTTTGACACCAACAGCATATTGTGGGACGAGTAGAATAAATTATAAATTGCTATATATTTTGAAACTTTGAAGACCTATCCAGTGGAAGCACAATCACAAAATGAACAAGTAAGAAAATTATAGTCGACTACACAGTACCATGAAGTGTCTTAGGTCCAACTAATTGGATATAGAAAATAAAACCAAATTTGAGTGTCACTGATATAAATTTATTTGCCAGCAGATATGAAAAAGTTCATATCGAATGCTATTTTTATATGGGGACTAGATCTAAAAATGGACTGTTCTCGCCCACATTTGTTAATGACTTATTTTTTTGCAAATTTAAGTGAAGATCGGGAAGCAGCTTTATGTGGAGGCTCAGTTCGAATCTAACTCTCTTTACGAACGGTTGTGTAAAAAATCAAAGCGCTTAGAGTACAACTATTTAAAATTAAAAACAAGTGTTTATTTTTGTTTTTGCAATTGCCTATTCTTGATCTCATTTGAACTCACGTGGTAGACAATCCAGCTTTAAAACAGGAATAAAAATTTTGCGATGGCCCGAGGGGCCAAATCTTCATCAAAAAGAAAGCTTGTGAATAAGATGACAAAACTTCCTCCGGGTTTTGTTAACCCGAACATGGCGTCAACTTCAAGCAACAGATTTAGCCTGCTTGCTGGCCTCAATGATATGGATGTAACTCCCGTATCAAATATTAACGATGTTAAGGAACACAAACCTCCACCCATTGTTGTAGAAGCTAACGCTTCATTTACAGAAATACAAAAGCTGCTTGGTAAGGATTGCATTTTCAAACGTACTTCAATTGGTACCAAAATTTTTGCTCCTAGTAATAAAATGTACGAATGCTACAAGCAAATACTTAAAGAGAATAAGATGGAGTTTCATTCTTATGGCTCCAAAGAAAATAGGTTATACACCACCTTTTTACACGGTTTACCCCGCATAAGCTCTGAGGAAATCTCCAAGGAGCTAAAAAACTACAACCTATCCCCCTCTTCCGTAACTGAAATAACCACCAAATTCAGTTCAAACAATAATGCAGTTTATAAAGTTCAATTTGTTCGTAAAAATTTTAATCCAACTGCTTTAAAAAATGTACGAACAATTTCTAATATTATAATTTCTTGGAAAAAATATAAATCGAAATCCAAGAACAAACCAACTCAATGCTGGAACTGCTTGATGTATGGCCATGGCGGTGAACATTACCATCGAAGTGCTGCATGTATGATATGTGCAGAACAACATCATACAAGTGTGTGTCCGTTTAACACAAATGAAAAAAGACCAGCTGTTTTTACATGCTTTAATTGCAAAAAACAAGGAAAAGAGAGAACTGATCACTGTGCAAACGATATCAACTGTCCGTTACGTTCTCTCTATTTGGAAACTAGAACAAGAGTTACTTCTAAAAGTCCGAATAAAAGCAGACAACAACAAAATAACTCTTTTCAATTTAATGTGGGAGATTTTCCTAACTTAAGAAACAACAACACAAATTGTAACAACAACATCAATAATAACAGCAAAGCTACATATGCTAACCAGCTGAAAACAAACAACGATTTATTTAGCATTGATGAGCTTTTTGATATTTTCACTACAGCTATGGATGATTTGCATAGGTGCACTTCAAAAGTACAACAAATTAAAGTTGTTATGTCAATGGTAAAATACGCCCATGGATTATACTAATAATTTAAACGAATTCAAAATGATTCACTTGAATGCTAATGGCATTTCAAACTTTTCTAAATTAAAACAATTTGAAATACTAATTGAAAGAGAAAATATTAAAATTGCGTCTTTGAATGAAACATTTTTTTCAGAAAATCATAGACCCTTTTTTAAAAATTATTATTTATATAGAAGTGACAGAACAGATGCTAGAGGAGGAGGAGTAGCTCTGTTAATTCATAAATCTGTCGCTCATAAAAACCTCTTTATATCACACACTTCATCAATCGAAAACATCTCAATTGAAGTTATTATAAATAATAGACCTATTGTTGTATCTTCGTTATATTCACCAATATATACCCATAACTTCTGTGCTGATATCTTGAACCTAACACCTTCCACCAAAGAATACATAGTTTTTGGTGACCTAAATGCCAAACTTTGCTCTTGGAATTGCCGTTCAAATAATACTGCAGGAATCGCACTGAACAATCTACAGCAATCAAGCAATTTTTTATACACTATCCTAATAGTCCAACCCTATTCCCCCATCAACACAATCGCGAAGCATCTACAGTCGATATTATTTTAAGCAATACCGCTTTGAATATAGACGTAAAGACAATGGATTACGAAATACCATCAGACCATCGCCCCATTATGTGTACACTTAAAAGATCAGTGGCCTCGCAGGTTGACCTCAACTATTATGATTATAGTGCAACCAACTGGAACATTTATATGAATTTTTTAGAAAATAAAATAACGTTAAATTCGGATATATACAATACCAAGGTAATAATTGATCAGGAAATACAAAAATTTATAAATGTAGTTTTTGAAGCAAGGGATACGTCTACACCTAAAATAACTCAACAAAATAATATCACATTACCAGAAAGTACTGTGAAATTTATTAAACTAAGACGAAGCTTTAAAAGAAAAAGCCAACGATCTTCAAATATAGCCGAGCAAACTTTTTATAATCAATGTACTAAGTTTCTAAGTAACATGATTGATAAAAGTATTAATTCGGAACGCAATAAGAAATGGTCTCAATTATTATCCAATTTAAAACCAGGTGATAAATCATTTTGGAGAATAAGCAGGAACTTGCGAGGAAAAGGAAAAAATCAAATCTCTCGCCTTGAGGTTGGAAATACAAGGATAACATCTGATAAGGACAAGGCTGAAGTCCTTGCAAATACATTTGTCAAAGCAAATAACCTCACTTCGAATTACAACCACTCAGCGGATATAGTAATAAATACAACAGTAAATAATTTTAAGAAGGAAAATCCCAGTTCTGAGTCAGCAATTTATACATCTCTAGAAGAAGTAAAGAATATTGTCTCATCATTAAAACCCTCAAAATCTCCTGGTTTTGACAATGTTCCCAACCTGCTCTTAAAGAAACTACCACTCAAAGCTCTAAAATTACTGGTTATAATATTTAACAGCTGCATCAAACTCAACTATTTCCCAAACCATTTCAAAAACGCTAAGGTTATAGCTATCAACAAACCTAGTAAGCCAAAAAATAACCCAAATAGCTATAGACCTATTAGTTTATTAAGTAACTTAGGTAAAATATTTGAAAAAATACTACATTCTCGTCTTAGTGAATTTGTAACGACCAATTCTATTGTTGCTAAAGAACAATTTGGATTTAAAAAAGGGCATAGCACTACTCACCAAATAAACAGAATTAAAAATCAAATAATCACAAATAAAAGCAATAAACGTTCAACGGGTCTAATATTGTTAGATATTGAAAAAGCGTTTGACACCGTTTGGCATAATGGCCTAGTATTTAAACTTCTTGATGCAAATATACCAAAATATTTATGCAAACTTATTTCAGATTTCATTCACGGCAGAAGCTTTAAACTTGCGATTAATAATGAAACATCATCTCCCAAAACCATTACCACAGGGTTACCTCAAGGATCAGTCTTGTCGCCATTGCTTTACTCGATATATACATCCGATTTCAAAGTTCCGAAATATATGAAAGTTGCTTACTACGCAGATGATACTGCGTTAATTTCTTCAAACAAACTTACAAGTGCACTCCTGAAGAAAATGGAAAAGGGACTTGTTAATTGCAGTAAATATTTTCACAAATGGAAAATCAAAATTAATCCAAACAAGACCCAAGCAATTATTTTTCCGTTCAACAAATCTCCCAAAAGACTGCCAAGACGTCATCTTCATATGGGAAATAATACCATAAATGTACTTAATCATGTCAAATATCTCGGAGTTGTCTTGGACAAAAAGCTTACTTTTAAACAACATATTATGGCTACGTGTCAAAAAGCTATAAAATCATTTAAAGCATTATGGCCACTACTAAATAGAAGGTCATTTCTAAACCCCAAAAACAAAAATCTACTCTTCAAAAGTGTTATAAGGCCGATATTAACATACGCGTGTCCTATTTGGAGTGACGCTGCCACCTAAAACGCTTACAAATTATACAAAACAAATGTCTTAAAATGATAAATAAAAAGCCCTGGAGGTATCCTACAAATCTTCTTCATGATGAAACAGGTTATGAAAAAATTATCGATTTCATAACAAGGATTAACAACAATTATTTTGCCAAAATTGAAAATTCCTCTTACCCACTGATAAGAGAATGTAGAGAAATAACGTAAAATTAAAAAGAAATCACCAAATTGAAAATTATATGCTTATAGAGGTCTATTATTTCTAATAAACCTTCTATAAGCATATAAATATTTTCAGATAGTATTTGAATTTATTAAATCATATAAAGGTTTTTTTTCCTCCCATTTTCCTTTAAAAATCATTAAAAAATAAAATAAAAACTATTTAATGTCTTTAGATCCTATATATTATTTGTTGCAATATCTATATAAAGATAAGATCTCATATGTAAATATCAAATTTGTTAAAATATGTAAATAAAGGAAGAATGTATAATTGAATTGAAATTATGTGGAGGCTGTGACTAAGAATTGTCATACAGGGTTTTTTTTGGACTACTAAATAATTGATGTTTTTTTTTTTCAATTATATATTCTTCCTTTATTTACATATTTTAACAAATTTGATATTTACATATGAGATCTTATCTTTACATATAGATGTTGCAACAAATAATATATAGGATCTAAAGACATTAAATAGTTTTAATTTTATTTTTTAATGATTTTTAAAGGAAAATGGGAGGAAAAAAACCTTTATATGATTTAATAAATTCAAATTCTATCTGAAAATATTTATATGCTTATAGAAGGTTTATTAGAAATAATAGACCTCTATAAGCATATAATTTTCAATTTGGTGATTTCTTTTTAATTTTACGTTATTTCTCTACATTCTCTTATCAGTGGGTAAGAGGAATTTTCAATTTTAGCAAAGTAATTATTGTTTATCCTTGTTATGAAATCGATAATTTTTTCATAACCTGTTTCTTCATGAAGAAGATTTGTAGGATACCTCCAGGTCTTTTTATTTATCATTTTAAGACATTTGTTTTGTATAATTTGTAAGCGTTTTAGGTGGCAGTTGGCAGCGTCACTCCAAATAGGACACGCGTATGTTAATATTGGCCTTATAACACTTTTGAAGAGGAGATTTTTGTTTTTGGGGTTTAGAAATGACCTTTTATTTAGAAGTGGCCATAATGCTTAAAATGATTTTATGGCTTTTTGGCACGTAGCCATAATATGATGTTTAAAAGTAAGCTTTTTGTCCAAGACAACTCCGGGATATTTGACATGATTAAGTACATTTATGGTATTATTTCCAATATGAAGATGACGTCTTGGCAGTCTTTTGGGAGATTTGTTGAACGGAAAAATAATTGCTTGGGTCTTGTTTGGATTAATTTTGATTTTCCATTTGTGAAAATATTTACTGCAATTTACAAGTCCCTTTTCCATTTTCTTCAGGAGTGCACTTGTAAGTTTGTTTGAAGAAATTAACGCAGTGTCATCTGCGTAATAGGCAATTTTCATGTATTTTGGGACTTTAAAATCGGATGTATATATCGAGTAAAGCAATGGCGACAAGACTGATCCTTGAGGTAACCCTGAGGTAATGGTTTTTGGAGTTGATGTTTCATTATTAATTGCAACTTTAAAGCTTCTGTCGTGAATGAAATCTGAAATAAGTTTACATAGATATTTTGGTATATTTGCATCAAGAAGTTTAAATACTAGGCCATTATGCCAAACGGTGTCAAACGCTTTTTCAATATCTAACAATATTAGACCCGTTGAACGTTTATTGTTTTTATTGCTGATTATTTGATTTTTAATTCTGTTTATTTGGTGAGTAGTGCTATGCCCTTTTTTAAATCCAAATTGTTCTTTAGCAACAATAGAATTGGTCGTTACAAATTCACTAAGACGAGAATGTAGTACTTTTTCAAATATTTTACATAAGTTACTTAATAAACTAATAGGTCTATAGCTATTTGGGTTCTTTTTTGGCTTACTAGATTTGTTGATAGCTATAACCTTAGCGTTTTTGAAGTGGTTTGGGAAATAGTTGAGTTTGATGCAGCTGTTAAATATTATAACCAGTAATTTTAGAGCTTTGAGTGGTAGTTTCTTTAAGAGCAGGTTGGGAACATTGTCAAAACCAGGAGATTTTGAGTGTTTTATTAATGAGACAATATTCATTACTTCTTCTAGAGATGTATAAATTGCTGACTCAGAACTGGGATTTTCCTTCTTAAAATTATTTACTGTTGTATTTATTACTATATCCGCTGAGTGGTTGTAATTCGAAGAGAGGTTATTTGCTTTTACAAATGTATTTGCCAGGACTTCAGCCTTGTCCTTATCAGATGTTATCCTTGTATTTCCAACCTCAAGGTGACAGATTTGATTTTTTCTTTTCCTTGCAAGTTCCTGCTTATTCTCCAAAATGATTTATCACCTGGTTTTAAATTGGATAATAATTGAGACCATTTCTTATTGCGTTCCGAATTAATACTTTTATCAATCATGTTAGTTAGAAACTTAGTACATTGATTATAAAAAGTTTGCTCGGCTATATTTGAAGATCGTTGGCTTTTTCTTTTAAAGCTTCTTCTTAGTTTAATATATTTCACAGTACTTTCTGGTAATGTGTAATTATTTTGTTGGGTTATTTTAGGTGTAGACGCATCCCTTGCTTTGAAAACTACATTTATAAATTTTTGTATTTCCTGATCAATTACTACCTTGGTATTGTATATATCCGAATTTAACGTGATTTTATTTTCTAAAAAATTCATATAAATGTTCCAGTTGGTTGCACTATAATCATAATAGTTGAGGTCAACCTGCGAGGCCACTGATCTTTTAAGTGTACACATAATGGGGCGATGGTCTGATGGTATTTCGTAATCCATTGTCTTTACGTCTATATTTAAAGCGGTATTGCTTAAAATAATATCAACTGTGGATGCTTCGCGATTGTGTTGATGGGGGAATTGGGTTGGACTATTAGGATAGTGTATAAAAAAATTGCTTGATTGCTGTAGATTGTTGAGTGCGATTCCTGCAGTATTATTTGAACGGCAATTCCAAGAGCAATGTTTGGCATTTAGGTCACCAAAAACTATGTATTCTTTGGTGGAAGGTGTTAGGTTCAAGATATCAGCACAGAAGTTATGGGTATATCTTGGTGAATATAACGAAGATACAACAATAGGTCTATTATTTATAATAACTTCAATTGAGATGTTTTCGATTGATGAAGTGTTTGATATAAAGAGGTTTTTATGAGCGACAGATTTATGAATTAACAGAGCTACTCCTCCTCCTCTTGCATCTGTTCTGTCACTTCTATATAAATAATAATTTTTAAAATAGGGTCTTTGATTTTCTGAAAAAAATGTTTCATTCAAAGACGCTATTTTAATATTTTCTCTTTCAATTAGTATTTCAAATTGTTTTAATTTAGAAAAGTTTGAAATGCCATTAGCATTCAAGTGAAGCATTTTGAATTCGTTTAAATTATTATTATAACCCATGGGCGTATTTTACCATTGACATTACAACTTTGATTTGTTGTACTTTTGAAGTGCACCTATGCAAATCATCCATGGCTGTTTTGAAAATATCAAAAAGCTCATCAATGCTAAATAAATCGTTGTTTGTTTTCAGCTGATTAGCATATGTAGCTTTGCTGTTATTATTGATGTTATTGTTACAATTTGTGTTGTTGTTTCTTAAATTAGGAAAATCTCCCACATTAAATTGAAATGAGTTATTTTGTTGTTGTCTGCTTTTATTCGGACTTTTAGAAGTAACTCTTGTTCTAGGTTCCAAATAGAGATAACGTAACGGACAGTTGATATCGTTTGCAGAGTGATCAGTTCTCTCTTTTCCTTGTTTTTTTTTGCAATTAAAGCATGTAAAAACAGCTGGTCTTTTTTCATTTGTGTTAAACGGACACACACTTGTATGATGTTGTTCTGCACATATCATACACGCAGCCAGCACTTCGATGGTAATGTTCACCGCCATGGCCATACATCAAGCAGTTCCAGCATTGAGTTGGTTTGTTCTTGGATTTCGATTTGTATTTTTTCCAAGAAATTATAATATTAGAAATTGTTCGTACATTTTTTAAAGCAGTTGGATTAAAATTTTTACGAACAAATTGAACTTTATAAACTGCATTATTGTTTGAATTGAATTTGGTGGTTATTTCAGTTACGGAAGAGGGGGATAGGTTGTAGTTTTTTAGCTCCTTGGAGATTTCCTCAGAGCTTATGCGGGGTAAACCGTGTAAAAAGGTGGTGTATAACCTATTTTCTTTGGAGCCATAAGAATGAAACTCCATCTTATTCTCTTTAAGTATTTGCTTGTAGCATTCGTACATTTTATTACTAGGAGCAAAAATTTTGGTACCAATTGAAGTACCAATTTGAAAATGCAATCCTTACCAAGCAGCTTTTGTATTTCTGTAAATAAAGCGTTAGCTTCTACAACAATGGGTGGAGGTTTGTGTTCCTTAACAGTTAATATTTGATACGGGAGTTACGTCCATATCATTGAGGCCAGCAAGCAGGCTAAATCTGTTGCTTGAAGTTGACGCCATGTTCGGGTTAACAAAACCGGCGGAAGTTTTGTCATCTTATTCACAAGCTTTCTTTTTGATGAAGATTTGGCCCCTCGGGCCATCGCAAAATTTTTATTCCTGTTTTAAAGCTGGATTGTCTACCACGTGAGTTCAAATGAGATCAAGAATAGGCAATTGCAAAAACAAAAATATACACTTGTTTTTCATTTTAAATAGTTGTACTCTAAGCGCTTTGATTTTTTACACAACCGTTCGTAAATAGAGTTAGATTCGAACTGGTAAAATAATTGATGTAATAAACACACACAAACCAAATTTCACCGAGATCTCGATGATAATTTGGATCTTATGTCAATTTAAGTCGATCTCAATTGAATAGGGTTCGTCCTACCACCAACAAAATCTTATATACCAAATTTCATCACAATATATATTCATATATGCGACCTGTAGTTTGATTTCAAGGTTTAAATGGACAGATGGACGGACATCGCTAAATCTTCTTAGCGATTTTGAGTCGATCGGTATAATAAAAGATGAGTCTATGCCAAGTATTTTTTGTAGTTACAAACATCCCTGACCACATAGTGGTAATAATCATGAATGAAAAAACTATAAAACTATTTACACATCAATTAAAATCAAACAGAAAGCGTCATCTCTATGTACAAAAATTACCTAGACTTTTTCCTAAATAAAAAAAATTGGCATATGCATTCAGAAATTTTCAACTTCAATGAGAATGACCGGTTCACTTTTCCTAATAATAACAATATCATTGTAAAAAACAGAGCAGACAACTTTGGTAGCGTAGCTATTGCTGCAAAATGTAATATGTAAAACACAAAACCTGAAAACCAACTTTTTCATGGCATCGATTTACTTTCCATATTCTGTTAAAACACAACAGTTTAAAAGGGAATTTGGCAAACTCTTTTTGAAAAAAAAAAAAAAAATGTCCTCATATATGGCGATTTTAACGCTAGAACTACAGCTTATGGTGATCCCTTAACCCCCAATCGTGGTACAGCATTAAAAGAACTAGTGGATATTTCTTCTTTCCGCCTGTTAAACAATGGAAGCATTACTTTCAGAAAATCGATGCTCGACACATTACATGATTCAGTCCTAGATCTCTCTTTTACTAATTCGATTATTTCAATGAACTAGGAAGTTCCCTACACTCATGTAAATCAAGTGCAATTGCAAGGAGTCTTTAAGCAGGCAATAAAGGAAGCGAATAATCTAACCCATAAAAACAATTTTTTTATTAAAATTCTCTCTTTCTTTATGCATATGAGTTTTGAATCTCTCCATGACTGTGCGTGACTATTTTAAAATTAATCTTTGGCCACAACAAGTCTATGGACAAAGTTTCAGTTCGATCGGATGAGGCGAAGTGAGGTTTTAATCTCTCCGTGCGTGACTAAAGTTAATCTTTTTTCACGGCAAGTCTATCGACCGGATATAGGGAAATGGGTTTAAAAGCACTCCGTGACTGTGCGTGACTACCCCAAAATTAATCTATAACCACAACAAGACTATGGGATAGGTTTCATATTAATTGGAGAGGGCGAATGGGCTTTCCCCATGGCAGACAGAGAGTATGAGTTAAAATAAAGAGTTTAAAAAGAAATTATTCTCTAACCCCAAATCACTGTTTAGATTTATTAAAGGAATCAAAAGCTATGTTGAAAATCAACCAAGTACAAAATGGGCCTCTGAAAATTATCAAAGCTTTTTAATGCATTTGAGAAATCAAGTCACGGATATTCCGAGCCCCACCCTCCCACTAGTCTCACCTTTCGTGCACGATAATTTCACAATTGATGAATTTCTGAAAGTTCAGGAGTCAAAAGGAAAGTGTTAGACAGATTATCCAAGAACTCAAAATTCATCTTACTCGATGCTTACAACAAAGTGTGGCAAAACTGTAAACTACACGAAGACTGGCGATTGATCAAAATTGTCCCTATACCCCAAAAAAAGGTAAAAACTAGGAATTATACACAAATTTTGACCAAAATTTTTAATTTCTGTTTCTGTTTCTAAAAGTTATAAATCTAATGATTAAACATAGTCTTGAGATTTTTTTTAAACAACAATATTCTTCCTGTAAGAACTTAAGCTTAATGAAAAGGACCCCCTACATCCATATGTATTAATGATTTGCTCCATACTATTATCACTACTAAAAGTTTAGGTGAAAAGGTCTTATTGGTATCGCTTGATGTTTCCAATGTCTATGACTTTGTCAACATTAGTCTTTGCTTGTTTATATACTTCATACTTCAATTTCTTAGTCGTCGGGTGATAATTCTTGGAAATCAACAAGTTGAAGTTTCTAACGGACTTCCTCAAGGGAGCTGACTATGACTGACCTATGACTTTGTCAACATTAGTCTTTGCTTGTTTATGCTAACTGTCCCATCCACATCTCATACTGGATAATTCAATTCCTTAGTCGTCGGGTGCTAGTTCTTGGAAATCAACAAGTTGAAGTCTCTAACGGACTTCCTCAAGGGAGCTGCTTGAGTCCTACTTTATTCAATATTTACACAAAAGATCACCATGATCTACGCGATCATAGAAATCATATCCTTCAATTTGCTGATGACTCAACACACAAAGACTTCACTCACGCTAACAACAATCTACAAATGAAAATGAATCAGTTTCAGTTATTGCTAGACAAACGAAATCTCACCTTCAATCCGGAGAAGACAGTTGTAATGTATGTCGCAAAGCGACCACGACTCGAACCTGAAATAAAAATCAACAACATCAAATTAAACAAGAAAATTATAGTCGGTCTAGACCGACCATATGATACCCTATACCCTGGTTCAGAGACCATATCTTTCGGCCCAACTTATTCGATATAGAAAATAAGCATAACCAAATTTGAGTGGCATTGTTATTAATTTTTTTGCTGCAAATATGAAAATGTTCATATCGGGTGCTATATTTATATGGGGACTAGGTCGAAAAATGAACCGATCTTGACCATATTTGGTAAAGTCAGTTACATTTTGAAAAAATATATACAAACCAAATTTCAGAAAAATTGTGCAATATTTTTGTTTTTGATAGATTTAAATGAAGATCGGGAAGCAGCTTATATGGGACCTATGACTAAGAATTGTCCTATAGGGATTATTTGTGGACTTCTGATTAATGGATATAATAAACACATACAAACCCAATTTGACTGAGATCTATATTATAATTTGGATCTTATGGCACTTCATGTCGGTTTCATAGGGCTCATTTGTATGGGGGATAGGTCTAAACATGGACCATATTTCACCATATTTCAATAGCGTTCATCCTATGGTCGATGAAAGCTTATATACCAAATTTCATCAAAATATATTCATATTTGCGACCTGTAGTTTGATTACAAGCTTTACATGGAAAGTGATTCTCAGTCGATCGGTATAATAAAATATGGGTCTAGGTCAAATATTTTTGGTAGTTACAAACAGAAGCACAAAGTCATTATACCCAAACCACATAGTGGTATAGGGTATAAAAATGTTAAGTCCATTAAATTCCACTTCAAAAATAGTCTATCTCTAAAAGAACAGTGACGAAGTACTTGCTAAATGCCAAACTTCTGTAAATGCGGTAAAAATAGTAACTTAAACTAAAACCGGTATAACCCTTCAAATCGGATTAAAACTCACCAAGTCGCTGTTTTTTTCCCAAATCTCAGTAAGCGATCTCATCAATGGCACATGCTCCCTCATACATAAACAAAAAATTATTTACATTTCAACTAATTCGGAGAAGTTTAGGGCTCACTAAATCATCACCAATACAGGCAATATACTGTGAGCGTCAAAAAAAAGTAAACACATTAGCTACTCATATTAAAAGTATTATTAGAATTTAGTAATTAACACAAAATCAAAAACATATATAAGGAATTCAAGTATTATTTAATAATATCTGAACTTAATAAAAACATTAAACAAAAGTAATACAAAACAGAAATAAATGCACTTTATTTAGAAACCAAATTTTACGCGTCAAAAAAAGTGAACAGCAAAGAGAAGGCAACAGAACTTCAAAGAAAAAGTTTACTTTTTAATTTTTTTAATATTTGGTTTAATTTCATTTGGCCTAAGCACCGACTCGACAAGTTTTTTTGTTATATCGAGGGAGATTGTGCACCATACTTCTTTTGCTTGCTTTAAGTTTCCCTTGTTTGAAATAGCCTCTCGACTTATTTTTCTGCCAAGATTTTCCCATAGATTCTCGATCGGGTTAAGGTCCGGGGACTGCGGCGAATGATCAAGTTTCTTAGGAGTCCGATACAGTAGCCACTCTTTCACAATTTTAGACGTACATATGTTTTGGATCGTTATCCTGTGTGAAGCTTCTGTAATATTACTTTTTATCGTAAGGCAATAATAACTTTGTTATAAGATAATTTAAAGATTAAAATTTGTTAACTTTTTTGACGCTCACAGTAGCTCTGTTCGTTTACGTGATAATTTATAACAATTTGTGCAAATTATCATAAAACTTACTGGCTCCTGTTGAAAAAATATTGAAAAAATTGAACGTAAAGTTGACTGTTCACGCATAACTTTCCTCAAGCTTAACGAATTTAAGCAGTTAAAAGCTCACAAAAGAGCTTGATCCACTGAGTGTTCTGAGAGTGACACGATCAAGATCCACTCATTAGAAGAGGAGCTTTGAGAATTCGAATCGCTTGAGTGAATGTGTGTCCCATAAGAAATATACAGGGAAGAATTGCGTTTGAGTATAACTTGAGTAAGGTGGGAGTTGAGTAAATTTCAATGATTGATGACATATCTGTGTGTAAATACCTTTCGAAAAAAAAATTAAGGAAATCGGCCGGATAGAACGGCCAGACGGACTGACTTTAGTTTTCATAAATTTTTTTAATATATAAGATTTTGTAATCGCAATACAAAATTTGCTTATGTAATTTTTATTATTAACTGAAATGATTTTTTTTACAGATAGCAAAAAAGATTACATTTTTAAAAAAAGAAAATTTTGAATTAAATTTCAAGAAAAGTTCAAAGTAATTTTTAAGTTTTATATATAAGTAAAGTATGTAACTGCAATACAGAATATGTAATATATGTAAAATGAATTTTAATTGTTTAAATTTAATATACGTACATACTTTAATTTTTACTTTTGATTCATTAAAAATCTGGCAGTCGCGTGAGTACTTCCCCTCCATCTTACCACAATATCTAATATTTTTAGTTCGGAATCAGAAACGACCTAAACAAAATGTTTAATAAAATATAAAAAAGAACTTCAAACTGTAAGTACCTGTACATTCAGCGAATAGAATCCTTTCCTATTTATGTAGTATTGGGCTAAATCACCACCAGTTTTTTTTATTTTAATATGGGTGCAGTCAATTGCACCAATTATCCCCGGAAAGTTCCGTAATACTTTAAACTGCTTTGCAAATTTTGCCTCTTCTTCAGTACATGACGGCATTTTGATTATATATTTTGCGTGCTTTGCTAAAGCACGAGTAACTTTGGCACAAATTCTACTTACGGTTGCGCCAAACCATGAAGGTAACCAGCGTCGTCTTGAAACTAAAAATATTAATGTAATAGTATACTAAACTTACTGCTACAGAATACTTGAGTTGACTATACTTCTCTTCGTCCCCAACAACGCATAGCTACTAGCAGTTCTGGTGATGTTCCTCTGCAGACTACTGCAATTTTTTTTTTAATTAGTTCTGATATTTTTTTTGCTGTTTGTTAAAACGATATTTATTTTTAAATTGGTCATCAGGAAGGGAGAACCCATCTGTCCTCGTCTTGTAAGGTCTTGACCGACTTCACTGTAAGTAAAATTTTAACTTTTGAAATGACACACAAAACACCGAGACACCCCAACTAATTTTTGGGTCGTAGAATGCAGTGGTATACTCCGTTTTAAAAAGTTAGCTCAAAATAACGAAATATTTCGATTTTAAATTTGTAGTAGATTTAACGTGATTTTTGATTTTATTTGAGGGAAAAACCTGCAAAAGCTCTTGTTAAATCAATTTATATAATTTTTTTTCGACAAAATGTAACCGTTGAAATAATAGACATCTATTTGGAAGCAGAATTAGTTCACCTCTTACAATTTGGGGCCATAATAATTATAATAATTTTGGGATTCGGGATTTTGGGATTGGCATTCCTATTACAAACAGATGCTACAACATATATGTATATCAAAGATCAGTGCTTTTTAACATCGCTTTAACTTGAAATTTAGTGTGACAACTTGGAATTAACTCACTTGATAAGAGAAATCTTTCTAAAATATATAAGCATTTTATTGACCATTTTGAAAAAATAGAAAAATGAGTTACGAAAAATGCAGATCACATTGCGAAAAATTAAATATGTTTTGTTTATGTGTGGAAAATTTACACCGAAAAAACATCGACGACATTTGGTTGAAGATGCCCTCAAAGCTTACAATCAGTATTTCTTGGTTACCCCCGCTGAAGAAATGCGAAATGTTGATCATGCACCTGAATTTACGTGCATCACATGTTTTAGTCCATTTGGACATCCAATGATATGGACCGATCCAGGGGAACATGATCCTGAAAATTGCTACGCGTGCACTTAGATAGACTATATATCGAATACACAATAATTTATTATTATAGAACGATCCGATTTTATATACAAAGGTGTGCCAAGTGCTCACGTACCGGTTCCAAACAGTGATGAATTGCCTGTTCCAGTACATCCATCGACATACCAATATGATACTGCGTCCTATGAAGTACAATCGTTGGAAAAAGAATAGACTCAATGCTTGCTGATTTCTGCTGGTCGATTGCAAACAAAGAGTAAAAGTTGAATAAATCAAAAAAATTTAAACCAAAAAAATTTATAAAATCATCAAAATAAGAGAAAATATAGTTCCATGTCTGCTTGAAAATGGACGTACATTATTTCTAGATATAAATTTTGACAAATAAATAATAAACAAATTGATTTTAAACAAGTTTTTAAAGTTTTTTCATTCAAATAATATAAAAAATCACCTTAAATCTACTCCAAATTTAAAATCGAAATATCTCGTGATTTTGAGCTAACTTTTCAAAACGGGGTACACCACTGGATTCTATGATCCAAATCAGGTTGACTTGTCTCGGCGTGTCATTTTCACCTACTTACAGTGTTATAATTTCCGATTTGGATAATAGTATCTACTTATAAAAACAATACACAATTAAAGCCCTAAACACATTCACTGCGAGTTGCGTGTGCGAGAAAAACGAGAATGAGACAGTATGATTTTTTCTAATGTGGAAGCGAGATCGAGAGTAAAGCTTTTTGTGTGGCGTTGCCAACTTAGGTTGTAAAACACTCGGAAGGGAAATAGAATTGATTCTATTTTCTGTGCGAGAAAAATCAGATGACAGGAGAATCAGCTGATAGGCATTAAACGCGATGTCTTCTATAGTAATTACTTTATTTAACCCGTTAATAATTTCGATTTTATTCATTTTGTTATATTTATTGTTTGTTATATGAACAGCTTTGTCTACAATTGACAATTGAATTATGTTTGACAAAAGGACAATCAGCTGCTCGAAAGCATTTTGATGATTTTGTAAAAGCACAAATTCTCGCATGCAAAAAGCTTACGCCCGTATTCATAATCAAATTCTAAAATTTCAAAATTTGTATGAAAAAAAGTTAGCCAACTGCTAGAATTTGATTATGAATACGGGCGTTAATAGTTTTTACTCGTACTCGCCGTTATGTGTTTAGGGCTTTAAGCTAACAATCGTTTTTGGATACAACTTTAAGCAATTTTGCTTAACAATGGTTTACCAACCTTTTTTTTATACCCTATACCACTATGTGGTTTGGGTATAATGACTTTGTGCTGCTGTTTGTAACAACCAAAAATATTTGACCTAGACCCATCTTTAATTATACCGATCCAATCAGAATCACTTTCTGAGTTGATTTAACAATGTCCGTCCGTCTGTGTGTCCATGTAAACCTTGTAATCAAAACTGCAGGTCGCAAATATGAATATATTTTGATGAAATTTGGTATATAAGCTTTTATCGGCCATGGGATGAACGGTATTGAAATTGGTGAGAATCGGTCCATGTTCAGACCTAGCCCCCATACAAATTACCCATATGAAATCGACATAAATTGCCATAACATCCAAATTGTCATATAGATCTTACTCAAATTGGGTTTGTATGCGTTCATTACATCCATTAATGAGTAGTCCAAAAATGATCCCTTTGACCCCATATAGAGCTGCTTCCCGATCTTCAATTAAATCTACTAAAAAACAAAAATATTGCACTGATTCTTCTCAAATTTTGTTTGTATATATTTTTGCAAAACACAACAGACTTTACCAAACATGATCAGGATCGGTCCATTTTTGGACCTAGTCCCTATATAGATATAGCATCCGATATGAACTTTTTCATATCTGCAGCCAAAAAAAATTAATAAAAATCCCACTCAAATTTGGTTTTCGCTTATTTTCTATGTCCAGTTAGTTGGGCCTAAGAGATAGGGTTCTAAACGCATGGTATAGGGTATCGTATAGTCGGTCTAGACCGACTATAATTTTCTTACTTGTTTTTTTTTTGCATACGGCCCTCAGGCTATTTTGAAATTAATATTATGAACACATGAAATTCATGTGAAATTTTTTAAATAAAATGCAGATGTGTGTTGGATAATTTTTTTTTTTTAATAATTTGGACAATTTCTAAATATAAAAACAATTATTTATGTATGTTAAAAATGTTAGGCAAAAATATCAGTTTATAAAGCCATATATGAGTATTTTTATGTATTATTGTTAAGAAAGTTAAGTCTAATAATGGCCTAATGCGTTTCTTATTCAATTCATATTTAAGCCAATCTTCTTTTCGGCAGTACCAGTCCATTCTTCTTTTAAATCCACTTTACAACCCAAATCACGCAAAGCGGCTTTTATGTTTTGCAATTCCGTTGGATGTGCCAATATGGCAGCATTTAAGACATCTTCAACGCCATATGATAGCCACGTATCACATTGTTCTCTAGAGCGTGAAACCATATTACGTATAGCCCAGGCACCATTACGCTGTTAAATATGTTTATAAAAAAAGGGTCAATTTGAAATAAGTGATGATTATTGTTGTTCGACCCACCTGTAATATTTTATTTTTAGGATGTAAACGCATTGATTCAACTATGTGCTCCGCTATACCAGTATCGAACAAAGCTTTACTATTATCCTTTACCCGCAAGGTTAAAGTAGAAATGCAGGCCAGAGCAGCTGTTACCAAGTTTTCATTGGCCTTAAAAAAATGTTGAGTTAATGTGATATAAAAAATCAATATATTTACAAATCTCTTACCATGTGAGTGTGCAGCAATTCTTTGAGTATGGGAGCAACACCTTGTTGAACAATATGATTTTTTACAGCATCATGGCCTGCTAAAGCACGCAATAGTTTTAAGGCTTCACGGTTAAGGCGCACAGAATTTGCATTGTTAGCCTGTGTGTAAATAATTAAAGTATTTAAAGCATGTATAAGTATCAACAACTGCTAATAGTTTGTTGGTATTTGTAAAAGCCTTGAATTCTAAGTTTTTTTTTTTCTGAAAAAATGTCAGATTCTGAGAATTTTTATATCATCCACACTACTGTGCAGAGGGTATATATCAGTTTCTCATTCCGTTTGTAACGTATCGAAAAATTAATTTGCGACCTCATAAAGTATATATATCCTTGAGCCTCATAATAACTAGAATCGATATAGCGGTGTCCATCTGTCTGTTCGTCCGTCCGCCTGTCTGTCTATCTGTTTAAATCACGCTCATGCACAAAATAAACCATTTACCCGAGTAAACTTAGAATGATATTGTTTGTCATAAGGAAACACATCTAAAAAATGCTGAAAATTTAGTATTCATTTTTTCAAATCTGCTTTTTCAAAAATTTAGTTTATATTTGGTATAGCCAAATTTAACACTCTTATCATTATTAAAATACTCTCAGATTTCGACGAGTTTTTCAATTGAAAAGCCTTCAAATTTTGAAGACTTTATTCTGAAATTATCCTGTCCAAAAACCCTCAAATTAAGAATACATTCTCCTACTAAGATTATGAATCCTTTTTTTTTTTGTAGCAAAAGCAACACTTTTAAGTTTTTCTTATAGAAAAACTATTTATATTTTAAAAACTTACCATAACTTGTAGTACCAATTTAATTCCACCGGCCTCATCAACGGTTAAACAAAATTCTTGACGTACAGCCAATGTTCCAATTGTCAAAAGTAGTTCAGCTAAAATATTAGCATCTTCAATTTCAGCCAAAAGATTTGTCAAGTCAACAATAAATTCAGCAGCTAATTGACGAGCGTGCTCATGGGCACAACCAAACTCAACACGTATATCATCGTCCAAGACAAGATAACGGCATAAGGCTATAACATCTCGAAATACTTTAGTATTCTCTTTATTAACGAAAGGTTTCAAATGATGTATGATAGGGGCATTGATAATTTTTTGACGATTTATTTCGTGCATTATACAACATTTTTGCAACCACTGTAAAGTCAAACAGATAACTCTTTCGTTACTGGGAAATAAGTTAAGATGACGTTTTGCCAGAGCCAGGGCAGTTTCATCAAAAATATCTGGCTGATTATTATATAAAGTTATCAGGGTATTAAGAGTACATTCGATAATGTCAGTATTGTCTGTGGGATCTGACGACTGAAGCTGTTGCTCCAATATTTGAAGTAAATAGGTATTGACATCATTTTTTGCGGCCAAAACACGATGAGCTATCGATTTATGACTTTGTTCGTCGATAGTTTTAAGCAAACTCAATAATTTTTCTTTATCTGTTGATTTTTCATCTAAATATAATTTAAGATTTTCTATACTTTCATTGAGTATGGGTTTTCCTGTATTAGCGTTAATATCCAAATCTTTGATGATATTAGCTAAGTTGATGCCCTAGAGCGAATAAACAAATTAGCCATGAATAAAAATAATATAAACAAAATTAAACTAAAATAAATTAGAACTTCAAGTTTTTAAATTATATGTGGTAGATATGAAATCATACATTCTAAATTTTTTCCTCTGTGTATACAATATTCGAGATTTGAACTTGCACTTTTTGTGGTTTTACTATTACATATATTATTGTCTACACATTCCAAGTGTGGGTGAGTCATTTTGATCATTGATGCAGAAAAAATATGTTCCTTTCTTGTCTAGTTAGCATTTTAAACACCCACCCACCTGTGCTTCAAACTGTTTGATAGTCTCCTCCTTGGCTTCGTCGGGTGACATATCAAATTCCACAATATTTTCTTTAACCACTTCATCGTAAGTATCTTGCGAAATAACTTTAGCCATTGTTTAGTTTTCTTTTTGGTTTGTTTGCTTGTATATCTAACAAAACAAAGAAATCAGTTTTTTCTTCTAATACTTCTACTCTCAAATGATTAAACTTCCCACACACGAATGTAAATGCTGCTGATTTTTATATGTTTAAGTAGTTTCTAATTTGTAATTTATTCTTTATATAAATTTAAAATTTTTTTCACAATATTTTTTACGATTTTTTTGAAATTTGGTAATTTTTCTAATAATTTTGCTTATTTTCTAAATATTAAAGTATCAGCTGTCAGGGAAGTAACAAATGAAGTTACCGGAACTGTTGCTGTAAATCGAGCAATGCTGCCACTTAAAAATTTAAAAAACGCAAAATTTGTAAGACTTTTTTACGGTTTATGGTAAATGAAATCCCATTAATCCATAAACAATGATTTTTATCGCTTGCGCTATCGCAAATCTCGTTTAAAGCTATAAAAAAAAGTCATAAATTTTTTAAAATTTTTATTAAATTATAATATAAATATTATAATTATTTTCGTATCTCTCAGTAAATTAAAATAATTTCTGGTTTATATTCCATCGCTCAGAAACGAAAATTATTATTATTTGTTGCTATGTACGCAGAAACCTTCTACAGAATATTTTAATTTAAAATTGCAGATGGGGGGCTTACGTGCGAAAACAAATTGTCGAGAAATCAGTTGTTTCGCGTAAGCTATTCTCATTTATCTGCGTTGCCTGGTGTCCGAATATATTCAAGGATGTTAAGTGTTGCTTCTGCTCGGAGTTTACAAATGTTATCAACGTATATCGTGCCGGCCGTCTTTTTAGTTATCACGTTAATGTAATCGTTTCTATTTGTCTTTTGCAGAAAATGGATGTTGAGGAGTTTAGTGCCGTCTACAGTCAACATTTTCCTGAAAACAATGACGGGTCTGATGGTGATATAAGTTCGAATGGCTACGCTGATGAACTACATGCTGGAAGAGGATTGTTGTAATGCTGCGTACACACGATGGAACATTAAGAGAAACATGCGAAAAACATGTTTCCATATTTTAATACAGACGATGGAACCAAAAACGAAACATCAGCTATGTGTGTTTATTGAATATACTACTAAACAAATATACGCGGAAGAAAATAAATTTTATATTTAGCTATAAAATTTTTAAAAATTTATAAATTTTTATATTAATTTTTAAAATTTCTCATATTTTCATTGTCACTATTCATTATTATTTATAAAATTCTTCAAATTTTCATTATCATTATTATTTATAATAAATTTTCAATTATGTTAAATTTTCGAAATTTTCGTCTCTTTTATTTTCTTTACTCCGATATACAAAACAACATTATAGCACGACTGCTCTCAATGAAATAAGAGAGCAAACACAGTAAACATCGATACAGACGATGGAACATTGAGTTTGGAAACATAAAATATCAAAATAATTTGATATTTGAGGAACCATAATTGAAACATGGATTTTGACAGGAAACATTGCTGCACACGATGGAACATCAACAGGAACATCGTCATGCACACGATGGAACATTAAGTGGAACATGACGATGTTCCTGTTGATGTTCCATCGTGTGTACTCAGCATAATAACAAAGAATGAACTCGATATCGAAGCCGGAATTAGGAAGTTTGTATTCGAAGTTTGTCGGACGGAAGAAATATGGACAGAGAGAGGATAGAGAAGTTAAGATAGATTTTACCTTTTACAACGTACCTGTTCGTCATGTATATGCAGTACATCAGATTCAAAAATCTACTTAGTAATGTGTTTCGGGCATATAATAATGTGTTTTGTATCCTTAAAATGTAATATTTTATCTTTTATCATTAAAATTAATTTTTTGTACTTATTAATACTCTGTTTTCTCTTCATTTTTAATAAATTTTCCACAAATTATAACTCCAGTTTTAATCATACTCTCTCCGAGTAGGAAAAAAGGAGGGATAATGATTTTTTGGCGACATACATATTTCTATATATCTTTTAATCATTTATTTGAAAAACGTTCACAAAAGAACTTACTCGCCATGTGTATCTGTCGCGGACAATTTGTTGCAGGTTGTCTGAACAATCTTTATATGTAATAATAATCCCTTTGGATAATCTTCAATGGACGGCACTTACCTTGAGGGTTACAGTCAAATGCAGCACCTCCAATCTAAGGTGATGGTTGTCTCAGAATATGACCAATTGAGTCCATTTTACATCAAATTCGATATGTATGTCTCCATGTATTACATATCGACAGTGCCTTGGAGTTATATATTCTTAATTTTTACTTCTGTGAGATGTTATTAGCTCGTCAAACTTTTTGTAACTTAATATCTGCAACATCTGCATCAAAAACTTTTATTTCGGTCTCTAAATAAAAAGTAAAACTCTTCGAAACTTTTAGAATACAATTTTAAAAATATACAAACATATTTAACGTTTTGATGTGTAAACATCTATACGCGCAGGGGGGTAAATTTCTATTTCACAATACAATCACAAAAATAGTGTAACACGTAATAGGTGAGAGCTGACACATAACGCTGTGTGACTTATGATTGTATTGGTGAAAAAATTATGATATAACATTGTTTTTTTATGCCAATTTTTTAAAAGCGTCATCTATGTATCACTTATATACGTTTATATTGGGATATTTTTAACGTTTTACAGCAAAGGGTTGTCGAATTAGCTGAAACAGTTTTTGTTATAAGTGATACATAGATGGCGCTTTATGTTTGATTTAAAAAAATATGACATAAAAAAATCTTTAATTACTAGATGTTTACACATCTTCCCTGTGATCGGACTCACATGATTTTTTTATTGAATATTTTATGATACTTAATAGATTTTTAATTGGAATATGTTTTTAATTAGAAATTCCTGTGTTTAACCAGATGACTTAATTTTTAACTTAAAATAGATAATAAAAATTGACATTTCACCTACAATTTGCACTTTCTTCAACAAAATCTTTGTTAAAAAATTATGTTTTCTGAATTTAACGCCATCCTATTCAGTTAAATCGTCTCAATGAATCTATAAACCATTGTTTTTTCGTTTATCATATATTAATAAATCAAAGAGTGAACAAAGTGTTTAAAAATTACTAAAAAAAGGATTCAATGCAAGACATATTGTAACAAACGTGTGAACAGAATTTTAAATTTGGTGAATGGCTATGGTACTAGGTGCAGTTTAATACACTGTGGTACTACGAATAGAGCTAATTATTTCCATTAAATTTTTTTTATTTTAAATGGTAAATTTAATTTAATCGCTGAATTGAGTTATAGGGCGTTTACATCTAAGCAAAATCTAGTATATACGAGATTTCGAGCAAAATCTAGATTTCCTATACAAAACAAAATCTAGCTCGTTACTAGATTTGTGCAAAATCTCACAAAATCTTTTCAAATTTGGGCACTAACAAGTGATACTACTGTGTTTTTTTTTAATATTGTAGTAGAAAATTACAAAGCAGTGACTGAAAAATTAACATTTAATTACAAAAGCATACAAGTTGAACAAAAAGGAAATAAAATATTAATTATTAACAAAAAAAAAAAAAAAATTACGAATCTATAATATTTAGTTATTGAAAAGTTATAACTTTTTATACTGACATGTGCCCCTTCCAATGTGCTAAATAATATTTGTGGAAAATGAATTTGTTTTTGCTGTTCAAACAATAAATTTAACATATGCTGATTTTTTTTTTCGCAAAACTTCAATTTCAGTTTGTGCTTTATTCATTTTTGATGCATAATATAATTATAAAATCTGTTCCTTTTTAGAATTTTCCATTTTCCTATTGTTTTGTTTATTTTTGGTATTTCTAGTTTATATGTTTTATTTCAATTAGCTTTTTATTGTTGTGGAAACAAAATCTCACAAAATGTCAAAACAGTTAAAAATGTAAACGGTATAAATTTGGAAATAGATTTCAACTAAAATCTACTAGATTTTCCTCAGTTGTAAACGCACTATTAGTTTTACTACTAAATTTTTCCCACACTTTTAAAAGCAACCCTGTATTTAGCTGTCAAAATGTATAAAATGAGAGAACACAGAAAAGCAACAAAAGAAAATCTCTTGTGCATTATTTAAGTCGAAATTTAATTCGTCACATTTTCTTGGTGAAAATTTTTAAAAAGCCATTTGTTAACAAATAAAGGCAAAATAAATTATCAAAAAATAACAGATAATTTTAAATTAGCCAGAACTTTGGTCAAAAAGTTATAATATAAATAAATTTAATAAAAAGCTGAAAAATGGAAGATGATTGGGGTAAGATGTGGCAAAAAAAAATGAAAGAATGCTTTTTTTTGTACAAAGGAATTTATTTTTGTACAGAGGTCACTTACTCCCCATACAAAAATAACCATGTGCTTTATGATCAATTATAAATAATTTGCTTTACATTTTAATATTAACCTTGGGTGAATTGTGAAAAATGCTAAATTAATAATATGATGTTATGAGACCTTGAAATGTTAAAATTATAGAAGAGCATTGAAATATTAATGTTAAAATTCTATTTTGAAACTTCCAGAAAGTGCTGCAGTCACTGGTATAGTTGTTATACCAGATAATATAAACAAGTGGGCTGGAGAAGATGATGATGACGATGTTAAGGTAAGTTATTTTTATACTTTGTGTAATTTTTAAACTTAATTTTGTTGAAATTGTGCATTTTACATATTGCTAAACATTCAATTGACACGTGTATGGTTTTTGTTGTTGTATCTTCTGTTTGTCGCCCCCCTTTTTTGCTGTTGTTGTTGTCTGTTAAATATTTGTTTTAGGTCCAATTTAAAGCAAACCATTTTTATAAATAATAATTTGTTAAAAATCATACTGTTAAATATATGCCAAGACGTACAAATAAAATTCGTTTGCATATGTTTTAGAACATATAAATGACCAAACTAAATATGGCCATGATTGGAACATAGTTTTGCATAATCTCTAATCTTTCATAAATTCGATATGAGTTGGGACATACACATGTACATAGCTCTTGACACAATATGATTCGAAGAAATCACGGTGATATGCAGAATATGGCTAATATATAGTTTGCAGGTCTGCGACTTCAATACATTATTATATGTACTATTTATGCGCTAAAAATATGCACTATAAAATAGAAAAACTCCACTAAAAATAAGCATTTAATAAGAAATATGCAATAAAATTGAATTATAATATGGAAACTTCTAATAAAATATATTTTTGACGTCTTGATAAATTGGATCATAAAATTAAAAATTCGTATTAATTTTATTTAAAAAAGAAAAAAAAAATATTAATACAAATTAACGTAACTTCAGAAAAAATAAAACTTAAAAGTATTAATTTTTATGCTGTTGACAAAACATTGGAACCTTTGTTATACAATACATAATTGAAAACTTTTCCTCTATTTTTGGGTAGTGCTTCACAACACCGAGGCATGGGGGTCAATTAAATTGTTGACGATATCCATTGAAATTTTTTGTCACTCTGAATTAGCTGCATCTATGAGATCTGCCATGTTTGTGTAATTTCGTGTCCGTATTGTTCGATCTACAATTTCCCATAGATTTTCTATGGGATTGAGATCTGGTGCTTGGGCTTGCTATTCCAAAACACTAACTGCATTCGATTGTAGCGATTCGGTTACAATTTTGGAGGAGTGTTTTGGGTCATTGTCATGTAGGATCTTTCAGACGAGGGGAATACTTCCCCTGCGTGTCGTCATTTAGAATTTGCCTGTACTCATTTCTAGTTAGAAACTTAAATTAAACTTGAACGCATTTGGACAGTATTCCAATTCCCTCTTGACCAGTTCATGTGCTCTTTAGCAAAATTTAAGCGAGCCACGTGATTTTTCGCTGATATCAGTGGCTTCTTCAGCTTCGATAGCAACAAAGATCAGTCTCAACTTCTTGTCGGGAAGCAGGTCGAGCACATATTTTTAGTTTCACATATTTTTAGTTGTAGGTAGCATTTTTGGACATTGTTAAACTCTCTTGCTATTAAATTCTACTGTCTTTGAGTCCTTTTACGGGGCCTGCGCTTAAATGTTGAGTCATCACGATATTTTTGAAATTGCCATTATTTTAAAATAATTATAAGATTAAAACATTGAAAAATACAATTGCATTTAAAAAAAAAAGTCTAAAGAAAACGTCAGAAGCTATAAATGCTTAACGAAGGTTAAGTGGTTATACATTTTCTTTCATATCATCTATTTTTATTGTTTTAATCAACTCTGGTACAGGCGTTTAAAAGTTTCCATTGTTTTGTCATCCATAAAAACAATGCTTTCCTCTCGTTTATCTATTGTTTTTTGTTTAAATTGTTTTTTTTTTTAATAAAATCACACCAAAGTGATTTCGCACAAAAAAAAATTTCAAATTTAAAATGATTCCAAAGTACTTAGGCCCCAAGGAACAAATGCCCAAAAAAATTGAACAAATGCCCAAAAAAATTGGGACGAAAGTTCGCGATGAAAATAAGCCCCAAAACATAAAAAAAAGCCCCAACAAAAAATGAACAAATGCCCCAATTTTTTAAAAAACTAAAATAAACAAGTAAGAGTTAAATTCGCCTGGGCCGAATCTTTGATACTTTCCACCTGATTGTTAAACTCAATATTACAACCAATATTGGGTACGGCTACCACTTTAAAACCGCTGTCGGTACTGAAATTTAAATTTCGAATACCAATTAAAGTTAATGGCTTTTCTTGTTGGCCCAAAGTTTGATCCAAATAAGAAAGTTTTGAGATAATTCATGATAAAAAAAAAAAATAAACTGATGCTTGGCTAAAAATTTCCAGATATTAATATTAAAAAAAAAGCAAATTTTTAAATATTTTGACCTGAATTAGCTAGTAATTTTTAATTTGTATTTTTTCATTTTCCATTTTTCAGTTTTCATTTTCCATTTTTCATTTTTCGTTTTTCAATTTTAATTTTTAATTTTTCCTTTCCATTTTCAATTTTCATTTTAATTTTTCATTTTTCATTTTCCATTTTTCATTTTTCAATTTTAATTTTTCGTTTTTCATTTTTAATTTTTCATTTTCCATTGTTCAATTATCATTTTCCACTTTCCATTTTTCATTTTCCATTTTCGATTTTTCATTTTTAATTTTCCATTTTTCATTTTTCAATTTTTATTTTTCATTTTTCATATTCCATTTTTCATTTTTCCATATTTCATTTTCCATTTTTCATTTTCCATTTTCCACTTTAATTTTTTCATTTTCCGTTTGCCATTTTTTATTTTCCATTTTCTATATTCAATTTTTAATTTTTCAATTTCCATTTTCTATATTCAATTTTTAATTTTTCAATTTCCATTTTTCAATTTTCATTTTCCATTTTTAATTTTTCATTTCCATTTTTCAGTTTTCAATTTTCATTTTTCATTTTTCGGTTTTAATTTTTTATTTTCCATATTCCATTTTTAATTTTTCATTTTGCATTTTCCATTTTTCATTTTCAATTTTTCATATTCCATTTTTCATTTTCGATTTTTCATTTTTTATTTTTCATTTTTCGTTTTCCATTTTTCATTTTCAATTTTCATTTTTCGTTTTTAATTTTTAATTTTGAATATTTAACTTATATTTTTTTATTTTTTATTTTAATTAATTTTTAATTTTTAATATTTTATTTTTCAATTTACGAAAATAAATAAACTACGTGTTCATCAGGAACAAATGTCCCAATCCCATACAAATTTTTTGGGGCATAACTTCATTTTTTTTTGTGGCATTTGTTCCTTGTGGCGCCTAAACAAAGACTTAAGAAAATAATAATATTCAGTTCATTTTACCTAACGAGGTATGAAATTTATAAAAAAAAAAAAATACAAATTTATATAATTTTTTTTTTATAAATTAATTCTTTATATTTTTTTGAGATATAAACTGTAAATTTTTAAAAAATATTATTTACAATTTTAAAATATGCAACAAATCACAAATATGCAAAAGAACAAATCGATGCGATATTGTTTGCAAATCTTTTGTTTTGGAAAATAATTTGGTCAAAATTGACTTTGGGCTACTGGGCATTCGCATGAAAGAAAATGTAAGAATTGACTGAAAAATTGCTTCATCGAAATTCGTGTTAAAATTTGTTTAATCTTTGAATAAGTTTTTCAGAATTTTTTAATATTATGAATTGCATCAATCTTGAAATTTGACCAAAAACCTAATTTTTACAATTATTTAAAAAAATTTTTTTTTTGGTTGCGTTTTCTTTTCCTGAAAAAGTTGACATCGCTGTTTTCATTACTATCTTGCATACTGGCAAATTATTTAAATATTAGAAAGTAATAAATTTCAATAAAATTCGTATTTCTTTAAAAACATTATTTGTTTACAGGACAGTTGGGATCTCGAGGAAGAAGAGAAAAAGGATGAAGAGAAAACCGACACAACAACAAAGGCGCCAGCAAAAACGAAACCTAATAAAGCTCTAAAAGCTATACTAGCCGAACAAGAGGTAATTCTTTTAATAATAAAAGTCTAGCAAGTGGATTAATTTTAAAATTTTGGAATAAAAAAAAAAATTTGCACCTTGAATACGGATCTCAATATTTAGCAGATTTCCAGCATTCGTGTAGTTTTAAGTTGGTTGGGCAGAATATTTTAAAATTTCAATACTTAAATATGAAAGAAAAACACTGAAACTAAATTCTATTTGAATTGTTTTTTCATTTTAATTTGTGTCTTTATTATTTTTATTTTTACATACGTTAATGATATTAAATTCAATTTATTTCCAGTTCAATTTCATAATTTATTTTATTGCTTAATTTTCACGTTTCGCTTCAAGTTAATTATTTAATGAAATATGTATTGAAAAAAGCAACATCAAGGCTTATTTATAAATTATTATTCTAATTCAACAGAGACTGGCAGAGGAAGCGGAAGCTGAACGTATAGCCAATATGACACCTGAAGAAAAATTAGCTGAAAAATTACGTATTCAAAAAATCCAAGAGCAGTCAGACTTAAAAGTTGCTTTAGAAACATTTGGCGTCACTGATATTGGCAATAGTGGCTTAGATGCATTTAATCCACAAACTGCAGAAGAATTTAAAGAATTTGGTGCGACGCTAAGTTGGAAATTGTCACAATACAAAGAATCACCACATTTTTCTCAATTCATTGAAGATCTAGTGCGTAGTATAGGGGTACATTGTAAGTATTTAAGTAAAAACATTGATTTCCATAAATAATTAAATTTTTATATATACAGTAACTCTTGCGGATTTGAAAAAGGTTAAAGCTAACATAGATAACTTACATTCTGAAAAGGTAAAATTAGAGAAACAAAATACAAAGAAAACTTCTGGCAAGGGCAAAGGTAAAATAACACTGAAAACAGAAAGCGATGTAAGTAAAAATATTACAAATAGCTAACTAAATTGATAGTTTATAAAAAAAAATATATTTTATTCTACTTAAAGGATATCGACGGTTATAAAAAGTATGGCAACGATTATGCAAGTACTACATTCGATGATGATTATGATGATTTTATGTAAATAGTCAAGACGTCAGTCATATTTAAGTTTCATCTCCTCCCCCCACGCATCTTCATTTTTTCGAAAATTTTGTTAAGCTCTACTAGATGCATATGTTTATCAAATTCTCATCACTATCATATTGTTGAATGATGTTTATGTAATACTGATGTTATGTTGCTCATTAACATACTCTCTTTATTTTCAAATTGTTAAAAAGCACAGACAGGAATTTAACTTGACGTTAAAGCCATTAACTTTTTCTTTTTATTAAGTATAGAAATATATATATTTCTCATAAAAAAGTTTTTTAAAAATAACATAGATTTGAAAGAAGAAAAAACTCGATTTGTATATTAAACATTTATTTTTCAGGTTGATTGTTTGTGTAACAGTCAAATTTTATTTGCTTTTATGAAAATTAAATAATTTTTTGTATAAAAAATATATATTTAATAGTAAAACTAAAACAATAAAACAACTTTGTATTTTTAACATGCATATTTAAGAATAGAGCCGAAACGACGCAGGCTTATAACTAAATTTATTTTTAGATAGCAAAATAAAAATTCCTTCTAAATTTTAAGCTCCAGTGTTTTAGGTTGAAATAGAGCCTCGAATGGCTCTCGATTAGCGTTGTCTTTCTGGTATCGATTCGAAACGAAAATATTTTCGAAAGGAATTTCTAGACCGACTATAATTTTCTTACTTGTTTTAGTGTGTGCAAACGAAAATAAAATTATTTTAAAGAAAACTTAAATAAAAAATGAATAGCATAGCTATGATGCGAGCACTCGTGGAGGAAATTGGTGTTGTAGAACAACAACAACGAAATGGCTAAAGGATTGCTAGAAGTCAATTGCGGGCTGAATCTATGGAAAACACAATCAATGCCTGAATTGGCTGTTATTAAAGTTAACAAAAGTTGAAATTTGGCTTTATTTGTGGTCTTCAGTCTACAAGATTAATAAAATATTAATTTTTTTATTTAAATTTTGTTTTATCAAAATACTTCTTACATTTTTATATAAACTCCCGTCTGTTTGTTTTGCAAGGGAAATTGAGAATAACTACTTTTTTCCCATTGAATTTTTTTCCGAAGGAATTTTTATTCATAATAGGGGAAAAGGGAGAAGTGAGAAATTTCATGCGGAATTTTTGTTTAGAATTGGGCTGTTAATATTAAAAAAGGAAATTTAAAAATAATTTAATTTAATCAAAAAAAAAAAAAAATAAATAAAAATAAAAACAGGTAAGAAACTAAAAAATGGAACTAAAATTTTTAATCAGCCCTGTTCTTGAAACGTTGTTATTTGAATAAGAGTGAATTTAAAATCACATGAAATTGAAATTTTGGGTTTCTTGAAACCACTTTTTTTTTATTTATTTAATGGAAACATATGTTTGAGTTAAGAACCATATGTTTGAGTTAAGAACATATGTTATCTAGAAACCGAGGTGCCATATGGTTCTTTATTCAGTTTCACAAAAAACTTTTAAGTATTTTGTGCATGTTTTTTCTTAAGTTTATAGAAAAAGTATAAAGAAAAATATTTTCTTTTAAAATAACAACTTATTTGTTCATTTAATTGTTTTTGTTCTTCAATTTCATTCAATTAAAAATGACTTTTCTATTTTTAAAAAGTTGGGCATCACCAAAAAAAATTTCGATATTCAAATAAATTGGATTTGACTGGCATCACTACTGTTTCGAACATATGAAAAAAAATAAAAATATGTGATTTGATGAAAAAATTTTTTTTAATTCCTTTATTTGCAATAATTAGTGCATAAAGAATCTATGTTATAATTGAAAAAATTATAATGGAAAATAGATTGTGTAAATAAAAAGTTTTTATTATAGTTATAGAACAGCATCATCGCAAAAAGTGTGTTTTATTAACATCGACCACTTATTACGAGTTTTTTTTTTTTAAATCAGCGCAAAATGTAGACGTTTTTTAAAATCGTTTTTTTTTTTCATAAAATTAATGTCCAATTTTTTAAAATAATGACAAGGTTCAATAAAAAACATGTTAGAGTTTAAATATCAATTAGTTTTTTTATCTCTTAAGACCTGCTTAGTAGAAAAAAAGGGCATTTGTTTTGATTTCACAAAGCCTTTTCTATGTGAATTAAAACGAGAAAAAATATTCTTATTGAAATTAGAGAACAGCAAAAAACTCGTAGATTTAAGAATTTTTTCATTTACGAGTTTTTTTTTGTGATAGTGGTTTCAAGAACAGGGGTGAATATTTATTTTTATTTTTTAATATATAGACCCATTTTTTATTATACCGATTGACTCGAGAATCACTTTCTGAGTCGATTTAGCGATGTCCGTCCGTCCGTCTGTGAATATATTTTGATAAAATTTGGTACATAAGCTTTTTTAAGCCATAGGATGAACGCTATTGAAATTGGTGAAATTCGGTCCATGTTCAGACCTAGTCCCCATACAAATGACCCCTATGAAATCGACATAAATTGCCATAAGATCCAAATTATTATATAGATCTCAGTCAAATTGGGTTTGTATGTGTTTATTATATCCATTAATCAGTAGTCCAAAAATAATACCTATAGGACATATACCCCATATGCCCCATATAGAGCTGCTACCCGATCTTCACTGAAATCTATCAAAAAACAAAAATATTGCACAGATTTTTCTCAAATTTGGTTTGTATTTATATTTTCAAAATATAAGTGACTTTACCAAATATTGTCAGGATCGGTCCATATTTCGATCTGGTCCCCATACAAAAATAACATTCGATATGAACTTTTTCATATCTGCAGCCAAAAAAATTAATAACAATGCCACTCAAATTTGGTTTATGCTTATTTCTATATTATTATATTATTTCTATATTAGTTGGACCGGAGAGATACGGTCTCTTAACCATGGTATAGGGTATCGTATAGTCGGTCTAGACCGACTATAATTTCTTACTTGTTAATATTTAATTTTTAATTTTAACGATAAAAAAATGTGGTAATGCTTAGGCCAATGTGATACGTGCAGTACTTATATACACGCAACTGCAATAACTTCAACAATAAGAAGAATTACAACATATACAACATAAGTATCTTAAGAAAAACAACAAACACACTGAAAAATTTTATATTTTCAAGAGTTTTTCAAAGTTTCATTCATATCTCGTGACCCCTTTAACTGTTCTTGACGATTTTAAATAGCAACTCCTTTGGGATGTTAATAAACGATTTTATACAAACGAACGGTCTAACTTAGATATTGACGGCGTGGCCGTGATTTCCACAGACAGACAGACAGACGGTCATCGCTAAATCAATTACCCTTGTTATAATGATCAGGAAAATATATGGCTTTGGGGTCTGCGGAATTTATTTCGATGCGTTACAAACGGAATGATAAACCTATATACATATACCCTCTGCCACTGTGGTGTGGAGGGTATAAAAATGACTTGGGTTTCGAAATTTCTACTAGAACTGCGAGGTGAAGGCAATATAATGCTGTGAGGGTTCATTTCGAGGCATAGTGTTGGATAAAGTAAAACATGGATAAAAATTTTTACGTCCGCATCGTTATTGCTACCTTACGCTGAATGGGAAAAGCCACTTAAATGGCAAACCGAAACATACTTCGGGTTTTCAAAAACATGGTTTTTAGACAACTCAGTTGACGTTATGAGCTGGCCTGCATTAGTAGTTTGCTCTTCAACGAATAAACATCGTTTTCGTCGCGTCAATCCTCCACGTAAAGGGAAAAACGTTTCCGGTTTTTTGTTTTGTGAGCCTCATGGTTGCTGCTTGGCATGAATTGGGTTATGTACCTAAGCGTCTGCGGAAAATTTCCCGAAAACAATTTCCCAAATACAATTGCCTGAAAACAATTGCCCGAAAAAACAATTCCCCGAAAAAACAATTCCCCGAAAACAATTTCCCGAAATTACAATTTCCCGAAAACAATTTCCCGAAAACAATTTCCCGAAATTACAATTTCCCGAAAACAATTTCTCGAAAACAATTTCCCGAAATTACGATTTCCCGAAAAAAATTTCCCGAAATTACAATTTCCCTATTTTTAGTTTACAACTTCCAATATATTCTTGATTTCCCCATAAAAAAACTTGCTGCATACGATTTCTTGAAAAAACAATTTCCCGAGTATACGACTTCTCTAAAAAACAATTCCCCCACCCCGCACCGCGCCCTTCCTCTTGCACCCTCCCTCGTCATCCGGTCCTATTTATTGGAGTGTCATACGCTTATTTTTTCATTGTGACTTTGAACACTTCGGTATTCAGACTTCCCGACGGATAACGCTCACTCCATCACATCGTGCCCATGCAGTAGCTGCTACGGAATCGTTACCATCTTGCATAGCGAAGTTTTTTAGTTATTTGGGTTGTAATACTCAGTTACTACGCCACTCGAATTCCTGGATAGCGAAAAAGGTAAACCGAGGTTGCTTTTGAATGGTTTCTTGTATCATGACGACGGCCAGTCCGTTGATAGCGTTTATTGGCGTTGTGTCCTTTATCGAGGAAAACATTGTACCGGTAGGGTCATAACAATGATACTATAAAAAAAGAGGCTCTTCACAATCACAGTGCCGAAGCGGCTTTCGTTGCTGAAGAAAAAATCGATAATGAGCTGAAAGATCTTGCCCGGACCACTACATCAAGTGGTCATGAGCTGATTGCTCGCGCTTCGGCCGGAATTTCTGATGGTATTGTTTCGGAAATGCCATAAACAAGCTCTTTGAAGAAATAGTAATTTCGGGAAATTGTAGTTTCGGGAAATTGTGTTCGGGAAATTGTATTTCGGGAAATTGTAATTTAGGGAAATTGTAATTTCGGGAAATTGTGTTCGGGAAATTGTAATTTCGGGAAATTGTCATTTCGGGAAATTGTGTTCGTGAAATTGTAATTTCGGGAAATTGTTTTCGGGAAATTGTTTTCGGGAAATTTTACGCAAATAGTACCTAAGTTCATGCTTTTTCCAGTAATTCATGTTTCGTCGAATAAATGTCGTCTTCGTCGTTTCTTTTATTTCCGGTTGAGGGATAACACGTTTCGGTGGTTTTTTGTTGATCCGAGCGGTTGCTGATCAGCATGCATTGAGGTTATGTACCGAAATTGAGGTTATATACCAAAATGCATGCTTTCTGGTTATGTTACAGAACCGTTCGCTTCGATAGTTTTAAGGATTGAAATCAAATGGCTCTCCCTAACCTCACTTTTTTTTTTTTTTTTTCTTCATACTTTATTTACAATCTATTTTACAATATTAAGCAAATTTGATAAAATAAAAATAAACTAACATTAGTTATTGATCTTCATTAAGATCAATAACACTATAAGTACATACGAGAGATCATAGTTCATTTATTTCTAATTAATATTTTTACAATAGAATATATATTTATTATTTTTACAATATGTACAAAAATCTTTATGTAATAAATTACATTTTTTGAAATTAAAAATTAAGTTCTGAATGGCAGATCAAGTACATGATGTCTATTTAGTCTTCTGACTTCTTCGCTTTCATCTAACAGCGATATGGCTAAAGGATTAACATGATCGCTTAATCTTTGTAAATATCGTTGGCTATAATTTCCTATTTCAGTTTTTACTTTCGGGATATCAAGGTCATTGTGTATGGTATTGTTAGAAACAAACCATGGAGCATTTATAATCATTCTTAAAGTTTTTGATTGAAATCTTTGAATAATTTCAATATTGGAATTACTTGTAGTTCCCCAGAGTTCAATCCCATAAGTCCAAACAGGCTTCAAAGTTGTTTTGTAAAGCACAATTTTATTTTCCAAACTCAATTCTGATTTTCGACCAAGAAGCCAGTACATTTTTTTCAATTTGTTGTCAACTTGAGTTCTTTTGGCTTTCACATGATCCTTCCATGTTAGCCTTCTGTCTAAACACATGCCCAAATATTTTACACTACTTTTTTGTGGAATTTGTGTACAATTAAAATTTATTTTTGGACAATCGCCTCGTCTTAGAGTAAACGTTACATGTGTAGATTTTTGTTCATTCACTTTGATATTCCAAGTAGTCAACCATGTTTGTAAGTTATCTATTTCATGTTGAATTAAATTTGATGCATCAGTTGCTGAGTTGTTAGAGGATATAAATGCTGTGTCGTCCGCGTAGGTTGCAACGGTAATTCCATTAACACAAGGCATGTCAGAGGTAAAAATAGTATACAAGACTGGCCCCAATACGCTCCCCTGAGGTATACCAGCTTCAATTTTTCGCAGAGTAGACATTTCATTGTTCACCTTAACATAAAAAGATCGTTCCTTTAAGTATGACTTAAGAACAAGGTAAAATGGAGCTGGAAGAACCTCACTTGCGAAGGCATAGGTCATGTAGGGATCCATATGTCGTATAACCTGGCATTATGACTAGCTGGAGCTAGCGCCATCCAAACTATATTACAAAAAAAAAAAAAAAAAAAAAAAAAATGAGCTGGCCTGCTCAATTTCCGGATTTAAAACCGATTAAAAATTTATGGAAAATTGTCATATATTCTATTGGACCAACAAAACGCAAGAATAAGGAATAATTGTGGGAAAATACAGATTTACTTGGATTTAGTGGAGTCCATGGCATGAAAGAACATTCTTTTTTTACTCTTAGTTTATTAAACTCGATTTTTATGATCGACATCTTAAATTTTAGTCTAAGTTTGAGTTTAATCAACAAAAACTACTTAAATATGTTAACTTCTTAAAGAGTTACAGATTTTTTACCGCCTTCTCAACAAATGTTATACTGTGCGTTGTTCTTGAATTGTATTTTTGGACATTTCGTTTCCTTTAATCGAGCGGGACAATCTGATGGAATGATCAAGAGAATAACTAAGGAGGATAGCATATCATATCATCTCACTTATTAAGTTTAGTAGCAAAATGTTAACTCAAAATGAATGCGCAATACATACATGAGCATACAGTTGCGAGCATAAAAAAATGCAATAATGGACCATATGATCTTTGAATTCATCTATTTCAAAATAGCGGTAACCAATTCATCTCTTCTTTTGGTTATTTATTCTTTTATTTCAGAGTGTAAAAAAAGTGTTCTACCCGCGGATCGTCACGGGTGCAAAAGTATACATAAGGTTAAAGAGGACACTTTCACCTTCCTCTGCGTGGTATACGTTTCTTGTTCCCTTTTAGTTTCTATTACAAATGAATGCAGTGTATTTTCGATAGTCCGGACATGCTTTACCTCTAAAATCCATAAAAAAAATTCATGTGAGTCCGATCACAAGGGAGATGTGTAAACATCTAAAAATTAAAGCATTTTTTAAGTTGGAAGTACTTATACTTTCAATATATTATTTTAAATTATTCAATTAAAAGTAATAAAACTTTTAATATTGTACATACGATTTGTCTTAATGCTCACAGCGTAACATGTTACGCTGTTTTTATACCCTATACCACTATGTGGTTTGGGTATAATGACTTTGTGCTGCTGTTTGTAACAACCAAAAGTATTTGACCTAGACCCATCTTTAATTATACCGATCGAGTCAGAATCACTTTCTGAGTTGATTTAACAATGTCCGTCCGTCCGTCCGTCCGTCTGTGTGTCCATGTAAACCTTGTAATCAAACTGCAGGTCGCAAATATGAATATATTTTGATGAAATTTGGTATGTAAGCTTTTATCGGCCATGGGATGAACGCTATTGAAATTGGTGAGAATCGGTCCATGTTCAGACCTAGCCCCCATACAAATTACCCCTATGAAATCGACATAAATTGCCATAAGATCCATATTGTCATATAGATCTTACTCAAATTGGGTTTGTATGCGTTCATTACATCCATTAATGAGTAGTCCAAAAATGATCCCTTTGGCCCCATATAGAGCTGCTTCCCGATCTTCACTTAAATCTATTAAAAAACAAAAATATTGCACTGATTCTTCTCAAATTTTGTTTGTATATATTTTTGCAAAATAAAAGAGACTTTACCAAGCATGATCAGGATAGGTCCATTTTTGGACCTAGTCCCCATATAGATATATCATCCGATATGAATTTTTTCATATCTGCAGCCAAAAAAATTAATAAAAATCCCACTCAAATTTGGTTTTTGCTTACTTTCTATGTCCAGTTAGTTGGGCCTAAGAGATAGAGTTTCTAAACGCATGGTATAGGGTATCGTATAGTCGGTCTAGACCGACTATAATTTTCTTACTTGTTTTTTTTTTATAGATTTAAGTGGAGATCGGAAAGCATCGTTATATGGGGGCTATGGCTAAGAATTGTCGTATAGGGTTTATTTTTGGACTACTGATTAATGAGAGTAATAAACATAGACAAAGATAAGATAATTTGGATCTTATGGATATTTCTGTCGATTTCATAGGGGTCATTTTGTATGGGGACTAGGTCTGAACATGGACCGATTTTCACCAATTTCATTAGCGTTCATCCTATGGCCGATAATAGCTGACATACCAAATTTCATCAAAATATATTCATATTTGCGACCTGTAGTTTGATTACAAGGTTTACATGGACACACAGACGGACATTGCTAAATCGAATCAAAAAGTGATTCTGAGTCGATCGGTATACCTGTATTGTATACTTATAGGGCTGTTTAAATTACCGTAATTTTTGAGTAATTTCATTAAAATGAAAAAAGTGTTCTACCCGCGGATCGTCACGGGTGCAAAAAGTATACATAAATTAGGGTTAGTCACTTTTTTGACTTTTGTCGAATATCGAATTGCTTCGCAATATGATGTGGGGCATGGAAAACCATGAAGAACTGCATATTTATATTTTTGAAATGATAAAAAAAACCTTCCCCGTAAAATCCATTTACTTTTGCTAGAAATCACAAAAAATTTAAAATAAAAAAAATCGGTTTCGAGCAAAAGTAAATGCATTTTACGGGGAAGGCTTTTTCACCATTTCCAAAAACTAAACATGCAGTTCTTCATAGTTTTCCACGCCCTACCTCATACTGCGAGAGCATTCTTCGCAAAAAAAGTGACATACCTTAGTATATATAGGGTTAAAGAGGACACTTTCACCTTTCTCTGCGTGGTATACGTTTCTTGTTCTTTTTGTTCCCCAGAAGTTCTATTCCACTAAAGTTGAAATTATAGTAGTTTAATAAATATTTCAGAACACAGCTAATATTAATATTAACTAAAGACTGCAATCCTACCAACCTTGTAATGAAGACCCCAGGTCATTATCGACGATAACTTGCGAGTAGTAATCATTTATTTTTGTTAAAAAAACAAAAAGATCACCTTTTTCTGAAATTAAAAAAAACAGTTGAGCTTGACAGCATGCCACGCCCACAATTAGCAATAGTTTAACCTAATTTTTTGGCTACATTAATTTGGATATATTAGCTACAAAATGGCGTTAAAATTTTAAAAATCGGTGACAAAAAAATTGGTCTTTTGGCCAATAAAATCCAAATGCCACTCAAATTTGGTTTATGCTTATTTTCTATATCCAAATAGTTGGACCTAAGACATAAGGTCTCTAAACGCATGGTATAGGGTATTGTATAGTCGACTATAATTTTCTTGCTTGTTTTTAAAAGGTTTATTTTTACCCACATATGTTTTAATAAATTCAGATTCAAAAATAAAAACCCTTATTTTCATATCAAAATAAGAATCATTGCAAAATAAATCTGCTCTGTCTTATCTAAATGAAATGGAATATATTTTGAAATTAGAAGGGAGCAAAATATCCCTTAACACCATCACATCATTGGAAGATTTTATGACTTCCAGATTAGAAGCTGTAATAACAAATAATGGCTACACTATAAAAATATTAGTTTAAAGTACAGTTTTATAAATATGTTTAAATAGAAGAGTTGCATTTTTTTTGCTCGCAACTGTACTTTAAAATTCGGTCGTTGTAGACTTAAACGAGAACGCAGAAATATTTATCATATTTTACACAATTGTTATTGACACACCTTCCACATCAAAAAACGCTTTAAACGATCATTTGATTAAATTGTGTAAAGAATTTGATCTTGCGCCTATTGCGAATAAACATCATTTGCATGTGCGCCTATATTAAGTCGATTTGACAACTAAAGAAGTAACTTGTCATAATTGCGTAATTTAAATTTAACAGCTAAAACATAAAAGGTTCAAATAAATGACACTGCAATCAAATTTTTGGTGGCAAATGTAAAGGTATTTGGTTGAAGTTTGCTGAATATTGAAGAAAAATTTTCAAATAGGCGAGGAGTGCAGACTACCAGGAAATTGCTGTTATAACTAGGGCTGCGGTAGTCATACAAATGCAAGTTTGCTGTTAAAAGCATCAAAATCAATTTTGATCAAATACTTTTCCGAATCAAATGCATATTTTGTTAGTTTTATTGCATATTTTTGGATATTTAAAATTTTTTTGAAATAAAATATGATTTAAGAATTTATAGACAATATAGTCAAAAAAGCAATTAAAGGAACTAGTACGAGTAGTAAGTAAGACGCCTTAGGCGCCCGTTGAAACAACAATTAAAAAACAAGGTTAAAAATTAGTGAATCACATAGTGAGCCAGCGATGAGCGTTTATATTTATTACTTTGTTGTTTATATAAAAATTTATTTAAATTTATTTAATAGATTTTAGACCTTACTATTTACATATTTAAATTTTGTTTTCGATTAAGTTATTTTTGAAAAATATGTCAGTTAATATATTTAGTAGGGGGACAGCGGTTTGTATGAAAAAAAATTTTTGGTCGAATTTTGAGGTGTGCGGGTCGGATTATTATGACACTGGATCGAAAACTTTAGTGCGCAATATTTGAGCCAAATCGGACAATGCTTTCTGGACGCGCATTGAGTTCAAAGTTCAAAAATGCATTTACAAGTAAAAATTATCAAAAAAAAAAAAAAAATAATTTTTCGCAAAAATTTTGATAATTAATAATTGCATTTCAATTAAATTAATTAATAAACCATAATCTAGAGTAAATTGTCTTTCTAATAAAATAACAAAATCTTTTTTCGGTTGAAAAACAGCCAATAAATGCGCCGCAGACCACTTGATTAAGAAAATGGAGGTCACATTTTTAAATACATTGAAATAATTTACAACAACAACATTTTGCATTCTTCTAATCCCAAAATGATCTTAGGTAAAGTAATTTGCATCTCGTCTATTATTATGCCGTTCTAAATTAATGCCAAAACGGTACGTATTTTTTAGCACTATTTCAAAATCTCCAATTTTACTTTTTCCAAAATTTTGTTCAAGAAATTTGCCTAAATAAACGATTGGACTTTAAGGTCTTATTAACAAAATGTATGTGATTAAAAATGCCAAATATTGTAGGTATCCTGTTCTTAATTTGGCGAAGGCAGGGTTTTTATTTCAGCGGATTTGAAGAAAAACGTGATTTTTCATACTTTTTCAACTGTTAGGCCTACATCTTTTTCGTGTTTTCATATTTCAAATATGTTTTGTCTAAATATTATACCACTTGATATAAGTTCTCAATCATGGAAATTAAGGTTAAATTGAAAATCTATAAATTGCCCCCCTCTAAGGTCAAAGGTGAAATTCAAGGACATTTTCATTTTTTTAAAACCAAATATCGAAATAATATATATTTGTGGAAGGATATCGATAAAACTTGTTGATAATGTTTTAAAAATTCCAAAAAATAATATTCTGGACTATAAATATTTTCTTCATCAGGATTTTTTTTAAAATAAAACCAAAAATTTGAAATTAAAAAAAAAAAAACAAGTAAGAGTGTTAAATTCGGCTGTGCCGAATCTTTGATACCCTCCACCTCGGTTTGTGGCAATACTATTAACATAGCTCATGGTAGTTGTGTTCTTGTTATTGTTAATATGTATGAATCACATTTTTTTTGTGGCTTTTTTTATGTTGTTGTATGTTCAACCACTAAACTATTACAAGAAAACACTAGGTTTCATGTTTTTTTTAGAGGTATCTATAAACTTTTGTTTATTTCTCAGCGCAGAGACTCCCGATTTACTCCGATTTCAATACCAACCTGGTGGGAATTATGGCAAATAATTTTTTCGTAACCTGACCTAAGTAAATGCTTTTTTTTTTGAATGAGCGTGATTTCAACAGACACACGGACAGACGGACAGACGGACAGACGGACAGACGGACATCGCTATATCGACTCGAGCTGTGATAAGGATCAAGAATATATATACTTTATTGGGTCGGAAATTAGTTTTTCGATGCGTTACAAACGGAATGACAAACCTATATATACCCTCTGCCACTGAGATGTGGAGGGTATAAAAAAATGGCTGTCACCCTGACAATCCTCTTCATTTGTTGATTAAAATAGGCGATGAAATAGAAGTACGTGCTAAATTTATTAAATATTTTCACCAAAATCCAGGTTGGTCCTACAAGGAATCAAAGGTCTGCCGTCAAGCTGTTTCCAATTTAATAAGAAACTATAAGGAGAATTTGACCATTAATTGGAAATCTGGTTTGCGAAGAAAGAGATATTTGTAAGGCTAAGGAAATAGAAAGCATATTGAAAAGAGTTCCCAACACATCCGGTAGAAAAGCTGGCTGGTTAGCTCAGTGCTTGGACTATTTCGTGTGAACAGTTAAAGCCAATATAGGTTTAGAAAAACATACACAGTCCAAAAAGTTCCAGATAGCAACGCTGAAAAAAATTGAAAAGTTCAAAAAAAGAGCACAGAAATTGAAATTATATTTCATAAGAGCGCAAAAAAGGTGCCCGCCCCAAAATGTGGACGCTAATAAAGAAAGAAACCAATAGACTAAGCATTTTTTTTTATATTTATCTATTGAAGTATTGATTAATTATAATTTTTGGATTAAGAATTTTTTTGAACAATAAACAGTTCAGTTCAGATTGAAAACTCAAACAAAATGTGTTGAAAACACATCTAATTCGCGTAAAATATGGTTAACAAAACGATTGATGAAAATACAGTTGAGTAAGTTTATAATGAATTTTCTTGAAAATGACACAGAGTATTTTTCTGCATATAAATTAGTTTGCAGTCTAATACGTCGGTTATCCTGGGACCATTGTTAGTTTTTATATCCATGCCAATCAGTAGTCAGGGAATAATGACTTTGTGCTGATGTTTGTAACTACTGAAATTATTATTATACCGATCGACTCAAAATCACTTTCTGAGTCGATTTAGCGATGTACGTCCATCCGTCTATCTGTCTGTCTATTTGTGTGCCCCATGTTTGCTTTGACAACAAACATTTTGTATATAAAATTTTGTCGGCCATAGGACGATCGCCATTGAAATTGGTAAAGCGGTGCATAAACATGATATCGACTAAAATCGAACAAAATACAAATTATCGTATAGATCTCGGTCAAATTTAGCATTTGTATGTGTATTATAGCCAAAAACCAAACATAGTCCCCATATAAAGCAGCTTGCTGATATTCACTATCGATTTTTCTCAATTTTGTACGATAAATAGGTGAGTTTACCAAATATGGTCATGATCGGCAACAAATTTTATAACAAGGCCACCCAAATTTGGTTTATGCTTATTTTCTATATCCATTTCATAAGACCAAAGACTCTTCCATAAAACTTATGGTCTAGGGCATCATATAGTCGGTCTAGATTCTGCACAGAAAATTCCATGCAAATACATGTTTTCTTATATCCGTTTCACTAAATTCAAAATAAAATGGAAGTAACATAGATTTCCATATTTTGCTTTAAATGCATGTTCTTGCATATTTGCATCATAAGGCTCATCATTTCATATTAAAATAGAACTATCATTTTTGTGCTCCTTTTTTTAGTGAATACATAAAAAGCACACGGAAATGGAATTGAAAAAAAATTACGGATTAAAAAAAAAATTAAAGAAAAATTGCCAGTGTTTTTCATTTACGAGGACGGTCCCAGAACAACCCGATCTGACAAAGAAAACACAACAAATTTGGGAAAATTTTTCTTTATTTCTCATCATAATCTCATTTTAGCTCGATACACTTTTCCCAGCGATATTCAATAGCTTCGAAGCCCCGTTTATAGTAAGAACTGTCTAGCTCCTTAAAATAGCCATCAACCGCAGACTCAACCTCTTCATTGTTGGCAAATCTTTTACCACCGCACCATTTTCTCAAGTTTGGAAATAGAAAATAATCCGATGGTGCTAAATATGGCGAATAAGGTGCGTGCTAAAGCAATTCGAACTTTAATTCATGGATCTTGGACATTGCAATAGTGGATGTGTGAACTAATGCATTGTTTTGGTGAAAGAACACTTTCCTTTTCGCCAAATGCGGCCTTTTTTCCCTTAATTTCATCACTTAAACGCTGCAATAAGTTATCGTAACACTCGCTGGTGATTTTTTTTTTTTTTTTTTGAAGATAACCAATAAAAATTATCCGCGCGACTTATATTTTTATTTTTCACAATTGGGTTTTTTAAAAAATATTTATTTTACGTTTTTCTTCGAAGTCTGGTACAAAACTGAACTTTTACAATTATTGTATCTATTATTTAAATTTAACTTCTGCCTTGTTGACAATCTTAACTTAATTTAGAATGCTTGTAAGCATTTATTAATTTCACAATATTAACCTTTTTATACCCTATACCACTATGTGGTTTGGGTATAATGACTTTGTGCTGCTGTTTGTAACAACCAAAAATATTTGACCTACACCCATCTTTAATTATACCGATCGAATCAGAATCACTATCTGATTCGATTTAACGATGTCCGTCCGTCCGTCCGTCCGTCTGTGTGTCCATGTAAAGCTTGTAATCAAACTGCAGGTCGCAAATATGAATATATTTTTGTCAAATTTGGTATTTAATCTTTCATCGGCCATGGGATGAACGCTATTGAAATTGGTGAGAATCGGTTTATGTTCAGACCTAGCCCCCATACAAATGACCCCTATGAAATCGACTTAAATTGCCATAAGATCCAAATTATCATACACATCTTAGTCAAATTGGGTTTGTATGTATATATTACATCCATTAATCAGTTGTCCAAAAATTACACCTATTGGACAACTCTTAGTCATAGGCCCCATATAGAGCTGCTTCCCGATCTTCACTTAAATCTCTCAAAAATCAAAAATATTGCACTGATTCTCCTCAAATTTTGTTTGTATATATTTTTGCAAAATACAAGAGACTTTACCAAACATGGTCAGGATCGGTCCATTTTTGGACCTAGTCCCCATATAGATATAGCATCCGATATGAACTTTTTCATATCTGCAGCCGAAAAAATTAATAAAAATTCCACTCAAATTTGATTTATGCTTATTTCCTATATCCAGTTAGTTGGGCCTGAGAGATAGGGTCTCTAAACGCATGGTATAGGGTATCGTATAATCGGTCTAGACCGACTATAATTTTCTTACTTGTTTTATTTATTTTACAATTTAAGCATATTTCACAATTCTGTTTTGTTCTCATTTAATTATTTCTAAACATGTATTAATTTTATTGATTTTGCAATTTTGACTTTATTTCTTTTGACCTATTTTATTTAAGAAGTCGTCGAACTTGTCTATAGTTGAATCATCATTTATTCTGTTTACAAGTTCGTCGACTTCGTTTAAAATTTTGCTTTGGTCATTTTTTATATATGTAACTCGCGCGACCCAAAAACAGACGCTACAACCTTGCCAGTAGAAAGAACTGTCTTCGCCTTCTTTGGACACGATTGTCCCATTTCAGTCCACTGTTTTGACTGTTCATTTGTCTATTGAAACATATATTGTGAACAAATGCGGCATCCATTTTGCAGAAACCTTTCACATCTCCAAATTTTCGCTCAATATACGATTTATAGCACTATTTGAAATGCCTTTCATTTCAGCCAGCTCATGTATCTTCCTCCAATACCATTTTATGGATTTTATTAACCGTAGAGTAGAATCTAGGTCTACTTTAATATTGGTTGGACTGAAAACTTTCAAGTGAAAGTATTGAATTACATAACGGTGACCAATTATTTCTATATTTACAAATTCAATGAGATCGTTTACTCAAAAAAAAAAAAAAAAAAAAAAAATACTAAAGACCATGGTGCCTTGAAACTTAAAACGTTATTTTATAAAGTTGAAAGTAATTTTATTCGAAATAGCATATTCCAGCCCTGAAATTCAAGTGCAAATAAATTCAACACTTTCTAAATTACTTTATGTCCAAATGATTTTTAAATTCAACACAATTATTGTTGTGAATGGTTTAGGTCCAAAATATTTTTCAATTCAACACAATTACTATTGTGAATGAAGAAAACAAGCTCACATTTTTACAAACACATTAAGGTGTGTTTACACTATGTGTATTTTCCATGTGTAAATTCAGTTTTACGATCCATACGTAATTCCGTGTGTGTGTCAAAATTGCCGTTTTACATACGATTCATAATTTTTGCGTTCAAACGTACATATGTATTTCCGTATGACATAACCTCTAAATGTAAACAACAGCTGATTTAATTTGTGAATTTACAAAAAATTATTGTTAAAAATAAAGTTATATATTTTTTAATAGTTAATTAATATTAAACAATTTATTTTTCTCTCAATATTAATCTTTATAAGTTACTCTGTTTTTCTTTCGCCACAAGCGGTGTTGTATTTTCATATGTTTATCTTGACAAAATAGAACCTGCTCTAATTGAAAAATTTACATATGTCTTGCAAAATGTGTAGTACATAAACAATGTTTGAAAGGGTTCACACTATGTGTACAAATTACACGTGCTAAAAAAATAAGAAAAACACGAGCAAAACACGTAGTGTGAACGCAGCTTTAACAAACACACATAGCATTGTATAATTTCATGTATGTGTTAGTAGCAACTTTATATGCATTTTACTCCAAAAAATTTTCCAGAACGGGCAAATCTGTAAATCTGATGGACAGCTCAAATAAGATACGTTTGGTCAAAATCGGGAGAAAACTGTTTAACAAAACATCGGTAACAAGAAATCGCCTTACCTATTCATATTTTAGATTACTGCATTCAATGCTACTGCATTGAATTCTTTGTTATAGTGATTACAAATTATTAATAAAATTTTCTCCGCGATGTTTTCAGTTTTTATATACGTGTAGTTTATGTTCAGATCATTCATTGTTCTTGATTAAGAATTCCCATAAAATTTTCCTTATATTCCAAAATAAATCATAAAATAAAATTTAAATAATAAAAAAGATCAAAACAACAGAAAAGAGCCATAGATATTCTCGTTCAAAATTGTAACTTAAATAATTTCGTATAATCACAATTAATGCGGGGCTGGTAAGGTTAGATATAGACCATAAAAAATATTCAAAAAACTTTTTTTATTTTATTCTAAAACATTTTATGACGAAACTAAATATTTTTTTTATTGTAAAAATGGTTTGCTATATTCAAATATATTATACTAAATACGACTTACAATTTATGAAAATTATTAGTTATAAACAAAAGTTCATTATAGACGTACTCCACCGTACCACTGATGTTCTATAAAAATAAGAACATTTTATAGGTCAGGTCATGTTTATAGATAGCTATTTTTAAAAATTTATTGAAATAAGTAAAATATACTTAAATACATATTTAGAAATAAAAATCAAGAGATTTCAGGAATTAAAAGTTTCTATAGAAAATCTGTGGTTTAAAAAAAAATAGATATTTTGTGGTTAAACATTTGCTGAAAATATTTCACAGCTCATTAAATTTTATTAACACTATTATAATATTGAATTAATTACATATTTTATGTATGTGTAATAAATAAATTATTATATGCAAATCATATAAAGTTTGTACTTAGATGGAAACTGCAATGTGCCAAGAAATGGCTAACCTTTTGCACTTAAGTGCCAATGGTTTGATATATACTTTACTTTTTTTTCTTGTCAAACCAACAGGTTGATTTCACCAACCTGCAAATATCAGTTGGTTTCACTTTCGCAAGTTAGTCCGCACTGCCCAACAATTGCTCTTCGCTATATCGAAGTCTTTTTTTTGGGATTGCTTGACATTCACAAAGTAGGTGAATTATTGACTCGGGTTTTTTTTCGTCGTTATAACTCATGCAGTAGTCCTAATTTAGACAGCAGGTTTTAAAGCCATACTACCTATGGAAAAATGTCCCTTTAGAGTACTCATAATATTTTATACCGTCCGTTGGTAACGCATCGAAAAAGTAATTTGCGACGCCAAATTCTTGATGCTTATAAGAACTCGAGTCCATATAGCGATGTCCGTCCGTCCGTCCGTCCATCCATCCGTCTGTCCGTCTCACTGTGGCTGAAATTTTGATTTCGTTGGCCAAAAGTCTTATTTTTTAAAATATTAACGCCATTTTGTAGCTAATATATCCAGATTAAGGTAGCCAGAAAATTAGGTTAAACTATGCTGTCAACCTCAACTGTTTTTTAATTCAGAAAAAGGTGATTTTGTTTTTATTTTTTTATCAAAAATAAATAGTTACTACTCGCAAGTTATCAGCGATAATGACCTGCGGTACTTTTTACAAGGTTGGTAGGATTATATTCTTTAGTTGTAGTACCGTATAATATTAGGGGCTTTATGAAATATTTATTAAATTACTATATTCTTGTCAAATTTCAACTTTAGTGGAATAGAATTTCTAGAGAACAAAAGGAAACAAGTAACATATACCACCCGGAAAAAGGTGAAAGTGTCCTCTCTAACCCTATGTATTCTTTTGTACCCGTGACGACCCGTGGTATGTTAAATTTGTGCTTAAGGTATTTCATAGCTTATAATAGTTATTATTTCTTCTATTAACCTTACAATATATTTGTAAATAAGAATGTCAATACACAGAGGATGAAATTCATTTGTTGCCTTTTGTTATTATCATACCTTTTTTATACCTTTTTATTTTAGCTAACAATGCACTAATGCAAGTAGTAAAGAAAACACACACTTAATTCATTTGTATAGTGGGGTTTGATGTGTAAACATCTATACGCTCAGGGGGTAAAAATCTATTTCACAATACAATCACAAAAACAGAGTAGACAAAAACGGTGTGAGGTACGATTGTATTGGTCAAAAGATTAGGAAGTGTTTGGAAATAAAATGAAGGCATGATTTCATTAGGAAGTGTTTGGAGACAAAATGAATGAGCGAATAGCGTTATAAAAACGTTTTGAAAAATAAAAAACGAAAAATTAAAAATTAAAAACGAAAAATTAAAAATAAAAAATGAAGAATGAAAAATAAAAAATAAAAAATAAAAAATAAAAAATAAAAAATGAAAAATGAAAAATAAAAAATGAAAAATAAAAAATGAAAAATAAAAAATGAAAAATGAGAGAGGAAAAATAAAAAATTAAAAATTAAAAATGAAAAAGGAAAAATTAAAAAATTAAAAAAAAAGGAAAAATAAAAAATGAAAAACGAAAAATTAACACCCTCCACCTGAGTCTTAAACTCTATGTTACACCCAATGTTGAGTACGACTAAACTTTAAAACTTTTGCCGATACTGAAACATTAATTCCGAATAACAAAATTCAAATGATTCTTGGCTAAAAATTATTCTTATTAAAAGTAAGCTAATATTAAAATATTTTTATCTGAATTATTTTTTATTTTTATCTGCATTACATTCAATACAAAAAAAAAAATACATAATAATAACAGGTAAGAAACTCAATATAGAAATTTAAGCTTATCATATCTATTTATTTCATTTTCCATTTTCCGTTTTTCATTTTTCAATTTTCATTTTCCATTTTCCATTTTTCAATTTTCATTTTCCATTTTACATTTTTCATTCTCCATTTTTCATTTTTGAATTTTTCAATTTCCATTTTCCATTTTGCGTTTTCCATTTTTCATTTTTCAAATTTAATTTTTCAATTTTCATTTTCCATTTTCCATTTTCCATTTCTCATTTTTCAATTTTCATTTTCCATTTTTCATTTTTCAATTTTTAATTTTCATTTTCCATTTTTCATTATTCAATTTTCCATTTTCCATTTTTAATTTTTCAATTTTCATTTTCCATTCTTCATTTTTCAAATTTCCATTTTTCAATTCTCATTTTCCATTTTGCATTTGCCATTTTCACTTTTTTTAATTTTCATTTTCCATTGTCCATTTTTCAATTTTCATTTTCCATTTAACATTTTACATTTTTCAATTTTCATTTTCCATTTTTCATTTTTCAATTTTCATTTTCCACTTTTCATTTTTCATTTTTCATTTTTCATTTTCAATTTTTCAATTTTCATTTCGACTTTTTCAATTTTCATTTTCAATTTTCCATTTTGCATTTTCCATTTTTAATTTTTCAATTTTCATTTTCCATATTTCAATTTTCATTTTCCATTTCCCATTTTCCATCTATCCATTTTGCGTTCTCAATTTCTCATTTTTCATTTTTCAATTTTCATTTTCAATTTTCATTTTCCATTTTCCATTGCTATTTTTTCATTTTTCAAATTTTCATTTTCCATTTTTCATTTTCCATTTTTAATTTTTCAATTTTCAATTTTCATTCTTCAATTTTCATTTTCCATTTTTCAATTTTACATTTTTCATTTTGCGTTTTCCATTTTCCATTTTTCATTTTTCAATTTTCATTTTCCATTTTTCAATTTTCATTTTTCATTTTCCATTTCATTTTCCATTTTTGAATTTCATTTTCCATTTTCCATTTTGCATTTTGCATTTTTGATTTTTCAATTTTCTTTTTCCATTTTCCATTATTCATTTTGCAATTTTCATTTTCCATTTTTCATTTTTCATATTACAGTTTTCGTTTTCCATTTTCCACTTTCCATTTTCCATTTTTCATTTTTCGTTTTTCAATTTTCATGTTTCATTTTCCATTTTCCATTCTCCATTTTTCATTTTCCATTTTCCATTTTTCATTTTCCATTTTCCATTCTCCATTTTTCATTTTCTATTTTCCATTTTACATTTTTCATTTTCCATTTTCCGTTTTTCATTTTTCCTTTTTCATTTTTCATTTTCCATTTTTCAATTTTCATTTTTCATTTTCCTTTTTTAATTTTCATTTCCCATTTTTGAATTTCATATTCCATTTTCCATTTTGTATTTTTCAATTTTCTTTTTCCATTTTCCATTATTCATTTTGCAATTTTCATTTTCCATTTTTTATTTTCCATTTTTCATATTTCAATTTTTGTTTTCCATTTTCCATTTTTCAATTTTCTTTTTTCTATTTTCCATTTTACATTTTCCATTTTCCGTTTTTCATTTTCCCTTTTTCATGTTCCATTCTTCATTTTTCATTTTTCATTTTCTATTTTCTATTTTCCATTTTCCATTTTCCATTTTTCATTTTCCATTTTTCATTTTCCATTTTTCATTTTCAATTTTTCATTTTACATTTTCCATTTTCCATTTTCTGTTTTTCATTTTCCATTCTCCATTTTCATTTTCCATTTTTCATTTTCCATTTTTCATTTCCATTTTTCATTTTTCGTTTTCTTTTCGTTTTCATTTTTTCTTTCATATTGGCGATTTTTTTTATTATAACGTGATAACGATAAAAAAAATATGTGGCAATACTACTAACATGAGCTATGTTATTGTGTTCTTGGTATTGTTAATATATGTATATGCATTATTTTTTTGTGGCATTTTTTTATGTTGTTGTACAATTATAATATTCAACCACTAAACTGTTACAACAAAAACACTGGGTTTTATGTTTTTTTTAGAGGTATCTACATATTTTTGCTCGTTTCTAATCACGATGAAGCCCGATTTAGCCCATTTTCAATACCAACCTGCTGGGCATTATGGCAAATGATATTATTGTAGCCTTATTCAGTTAGATGGCTTTTTTTGTGAATGAGCGTGTTTTCAACAGACAGACGGACAGACGGACTGACGGACATCGCTATATCAACTCGAGCTGTGATAAGGATCAAGAATATATATACTTTATGGGGTCGGAAATTAGTTTTTCGATGCGTTACAAACGGAATGACAAACCTATATATACCCTCTGACACTGACGTGTGGAGGGTATAAAAATAAAAAACGAAAAATTAAAAATTAACCGGTTGAAATAATAAATAATAATAAATATTTTTATATTAGCAGATCCTCTGTAGGTGTTTGCTATAAGTGATACATAGATGGCGCTTTCTGTTTGATTTTAAAAAAGTGCCATAAAAAAAATCTTTAATTACTAGAAGTTTACACATCTCCCCTGTGATCGGGCTCACATGATTTTTTATATACTATTTTAGGTAGTAATACACTAATGCCATTTTTTTTAACTGGAAACATAGTATGATGGCTTATGAGAAGGCTTATAAGAAAGTGACATTTGAATAAAAACTCAATCGCTATAAGATATCTCAGCAATAACAGTCGCAAATAAAAATATTCAGAAAAATATGAAGAGCTTCAATTAAAAAGAACTGGCCGAAGAGAATTTTAGAAACAAAAACAAGGAAGATATTCTTAGTTACGTTAAAAGAAAATCAAGCCTAAATTTGTGTAGCACTGAAATACAAGAGCAATTATCTAATTTTGTCAAAGCACTAAAAAAACGCTACAAAAAAGTTAGCTACAGTGAACAAAATTTTTATATAAAAAGTGCAAACTGGTTATAAGGCCAACTTACTGTCGCTGCAGAAAAAGCAAAGCTAGATAAGACTGGAAGACCACGCACATAAAAATAAAAACCCTTATTTTCATATCAAAATCAGAATCATTGCACTAATGTTCAGCAGATTTATTTTGCTAAAAAACACATTTGCAAATTTGACAGTAAAAAATTGTAATTTTTCAGTAGTAATAGCAAAATTTCCAGTTGAATTTATTTTTAAGTTTAAGTGTAAATTTTTTTTTTTTAGTGTAAACATTAAAAAAAAAAATCCCGTTGTTAAAAAAAATTTGTGTAATTATTACTAAAATCCAAATATGAAATTTTGTAATAAATAAACAAAACCCATATTCACGCTAAAAGTGAAAAAAAATTAAAAGTTTAATTTTGACCTAGAATTCCTTAAAAAGTACTCAATCAATTTCAATGAAATTAAAACTGACTCAAGTGCAACTAAATATCTATCCATTAAATAAAGTTACTAAAATATTTTGATCGGTTCAAAAGTTACAGAATTTTGGCTACTGAAAAACGATTTTTAGCCACTGTGCACTGCACCAGTTGAGTTTTTTCGTTGCAAAAAGCATAACTTTTGACCCGATTGAGATACTCAAATATGTTAAAAGATGTGTTTGAACAAGGTGCTACGCCTTCTAAATGCTTACTTATGGGTTATCAAAGTTGAAATTTGTTAACGGCATGAAAACAATCATTTTTATGTTAACTAAAAATCATGATATTTTTATGTTTATTTTTCAAGGTTTTATGTTTTAAAATTATTATCGATAAATGAATAAAAATAAAATTTATTTTTCCGTTTTTCCATCAAAGTTGAAAAATAGAGTAAAAATAGTAAAAACAGTTGATAAATTGGTAAATTGCGGTTTACCTGGAGAAAAACACAGCAAACAGCAAAATTTTTTTTCTATAATATTTAAATATTTAAATTTTTAGTTCCCTTTTTAAGCAATATGCGCGCACGGAGGAGTGTGAAAATTGGCATAGTTATAGTTCATATGGAGGAGAAACTGAGAATGATAAAATTTATGTTTAATCTGTCTTAAAAATATATAAATTAAACAAAATAAAATATTTATAATAATTCGTTACACCTTGTGAATGCGAATGATTTAATTTATATATCATTATTATATTAATATTATATGAATTTTATATATATATAGATTAAAAAAAATTGGAAGACAAAAATTTAATGAAAAAATAATATTTCCTAGAATTTGCACTCGAATTTCGAGTGCTGGGCTATACTAGTACTAAATAAATACATAAATAGAAACAAAAAAGTTTATATTCCACCTGAAACTGGTCGAAATTACCTAAAAATTGTGTGTTTTCTTGGAAACTGAAAATAGGTCAACTTTGTGGGTTATATCTTCTAAACTAAAAATCTGATTTTATTGATTTTTGTAACCTCATTTGTTCTATGCAGCGTATGCTATTTCCCCCTCGATTTCAATGATATTAGAATTTCATTAATAATTATATTCCATTTGGCGGTGCGGGCATTTTCTCCTGCGATTTGAATATTGAACTTTCTTATAGACTATCAGACAATACTAGTGACTTTCAGACGGAGATTCTGACAATCAAGGAAGCTTTATATAGGGGAAATGTGGGCACTTTTCTCTCTTAACATATCTTCCGTTCTCGTGGGACAGTGCAAGAAGGAACTGTGAAAGCTTAGCTAAGCTACCTTTCCCTGATTCCGCATGAGTTCCCGAACATAGGGATTTCTATGGTAATAAACGGGCAGACGAACTAGCAAGGGCAGCTTGTGGTCATGGTGCTTCTTCCGCGCTGTCAGTCGCAACTCCACTGTGAATCATTGAGGGAGGAAGAAGAATATTGATTCCTGCAGAAGGCTTATGTGGCCTGACTAAAACCTAAGACGAACTAAATTTCTCCTCAGCATAACGTACACTGGCGCAGCTGCGGAATACGAAAGGCGATAGAAATCACATATTCTGCAAGTGCTTATGGAAGTGTTAGGTACATTACACTAGGCGGACACATACTGGAAAACCTATCTGGGATTTTGGACTTAGAACTGCTTGATCGTATGCGTTATCTTTATATATCAGGTTGGATCTGGACTCTTTCTGACAGTGAACTGCCACTTAGAGCATCTACATATGTACCAAATAGTGCCGTTAAGATGTCACCTTGTGATTCTCCAAGCGTCGGGTTACTTATTCGGAAGATTAAAAAGGAAAATAAACTATTTCTTTACTAACTAAAAATGTGTGCCATTAGTTGGCCAAGGCATACTTGGCCAACATTTTGAAAAGAATACAACGTACAATAACATCGACATGGTTATAGAAATTGAAAACTTAACGGCTACTTTTTGTTTACAACTAAAACTGATTTTTGTGTTTTGACCAGCAAGATTAAGATGCGAAATAAGTAGAAGAAATGGGGTTTGCAACAACTGAACAAGTTGTTGGTAAATCAGTTCACACCAAGATGCTGACTAGAAATCACGAGGAACGCGCGATAATGTTGCTCTAAGAAAAAGTTAAACGGTTTTGATGTTGGCTATTTCAAACATACATACATACATACATAGAGAGATAAAGCGAAGCAATAAATAATCAAGATGTTTCAGTAATTTCGCGATGTAAAGTGAAAAAAACAACAATACAAGAAGTATAATTAAAAAAAAAAGTTAAACTAACAATAATAAATACATATGTACATATATACGTGTGAAATATTGTACATGCTGCATGAGGAAATTTCTAATTCAATTTTAATTTGCAAAAACAAAGAACAGCGTAGAAAAACGTAAAAGAAAATAAAACAATTTTATAAGCATTTAAGCGAGTATGTAGCATATCATATGAAACATAAATGAGAACGTTATGTTTAAATTGAAAGTTGCATAAAAGTAATTGGCTGATATTCATAAATTACAATTACAACGCAATAAATATGTCAAAACAATATCGAATCTGTGTTATTATCTTATATTTTAATCTTCTTAAGGCCGCTAGTATTTCTCTGAACTCCTTGTCATCGTCAACAACTAACCCCTCGACATTAATCTTACCTCCCGGATTTGATTCACAATTACCACCTCTTCAACCCATGCTCTATCCATTTGTTGGATCTATAACAGCAGATTCAAAGCGGCCACCTTTAGAAAATTTACCTATTACTACACCTGGTTGGATTCCTATGTCTTCACAAAGGCAAGGTGTCTCATCAATGATACCCACCTTATATTCACCTCGTACGACATCTTCACCATTACCGCCGCCCGGTTTAGATGATCATATTTCACAATATGAAGCGCCACCACCATTGTCCAGTAATAACGATGGTCCTGTTTTTGAATCTATTGTTTATGGTACCTGGAAACCAGATCCGCCTTTACAACCGGCTGAAGTATTAATCGAAATGAAACAACAACAACAACAACAACAACAACATAGTGGTATAACTAGTAATAGCAGTATTGTTATTGATGGCAAAGTATATAACAAAACTATTAACAGGCAACATGGTAAGTACCATACGAGTAAGGTGACCATATTTGAAATCACATTGTCATATTTGAAAACCAAATTAGATTTATGTACAACATGGCTGCGTTAAAATCAGTACGTTGATAGATTAATTGTCTGTAAATTGATATCAATAAAATGTTTTCACATAAGCATCTTTGAGTCAATGAAAATTCGTTTTAAAAGATTGGTAAAATTTTCCAGCTAATTGTTATAAATGTATATACAGGGAGTGACTCACAGTGAAAATGAACCATCTTCAGATAGAAAATATTTTGTGTACTTAATAATTAAAAACGTACCACTATGTGGTCATGGTATAATGACTTTGTACTGTTGTTTGTAACTACCAAAAATATTTGATCTAGACCCATCTTTTATCATACCGATCGACTCAGAATCACTTTCTGAGGTCGCAGATATGAATATATTTTTATTAAATTTGTCATATAAGCTTTTGTCGGCCATGGAAGGAACGGCATTGAAATTGGTGAAAATCGGTGCATGTTCAGACCTAGTCCCCATACAAATGACCGCTATGAGATCGACTTAATTTGCCATAATACAGTGAACTCTCAAAAACGTGAACTAATTTTTGCGAGGGGTGTTTGCGTTTCTGGTTTTGTTTGTTTTAACTAGTTAACTACAGAATTGATCCACTTAGAATAAATTCTATTCCAAGTACTTCATCAGAACCAATCATTATATTGATTACTAGCAGATTCCAGCGCTCAAAATTCGAGTGCAATTTCTAGGCAGCTTTATTTTTGAACTTAGCCAATTCACTAACCAACATTTTTATGGTTTATTATTATTGTGAATGAAGATAAACTCATTAACAAGCACATTAACAAAATTAAAACATGTAAGAAAATTAATTATGGTCTAGACCGACTATACGATACCCTATACCATGCGTTTAGAGACCCGATCGTATCAAAATCACTAACTGATTTGATTTAACGATGTCCGTCCGTCCGTCCGTCTGTGTGTCCATGTAAACCTTGTAATCAAACGGCAGGTCGCAAATATGAATATATTTTGATGAAATTTGGTATGTAAGCTTTTATTGGCCATAGGATGAACCCTATTGAAATTGGTGAGAATCGGTTCATGTTCAGACCTAGGCCCCATACAAATGACCCCTATGAAATCGACATAAATTGCCATAAGATCCAAATTGTCATATAGATCTTACTCAAATTGGGTTTGTATGTGTTTATTACATCCATTAATGAGTAGTCTAAAAATGATCCCTGGGACAACTCTTAGTCATAGGCCCCATATAGAGCTGCTTCCCGATCTTCACTTAAATCTATCAAAAAACAAAAATATTGCACTGATTCTTCTCAAATTTTGTTTGCATATATTTTTGCAAACTACAAGAGACTTTACCAAACATAGTCAGGATCGTTCCATTTTTGGGCCTAATCCCCATATAGATATATCATCCGATATGAACTTTTTCATATATGCAGCCAAAAAAATTAATAAAATCCCACTCATATTTGGCTTATGCTTATTTCCTATTTCCAGTTAGTTGGGCCTATGAGTTAGGGTCTCTAAACGCATCGTATAGGGTATCATATAGTCGGTCTCGACCGACTATAATTTTCTTACTTGTTTTATGTATGTGTTAGTAGCAACTTTAAATGCAATTTACTCAAAATAAAGGAAAACATTTAAAAATCTCTAAATCTGGTGAACAGCTAAAAAGAAATACCTTTCAAATAATATACGTTTAGTCAAAATCGGGATAAAACAGTAGAACAAAACATCGGTCACAAGGAGTCGCCTAGCCTATTAATATTATAGATTTAACAAAAAAATAAAATATGATAAGATTTTTAATATTTTTCTCCTGAGAAATTCTTAAATTCAAACATATATTTTTAGACAAAATTTTTAAATATTAAGACACTTGCCTATAGAAAAATATTAATATTTTCAGAAATTTTTCCTATTAGAAAACTTTCCGATTCTGGGACAATTTTTGTATACCCAAATTATTGAATTTAATATGTTCTTAACAGTTCTTATTTTCTAATACATTTACTATAAAAATAACTGCTAATTCTATTTAAAATTTATTCTATACGTTTTAAAACAATTTTGATATAAAAAATTCTTAAATTCGGAGATACAGGAAATGAGTTAAAGAGCTTTTGTATAAAAAATTGTCAGAATTTAAGAAGTTTTATACATGGAAGAAAAAATGGATTATAATTTAAAATTTTTTTATACGAAAAATTTTTCAGAATTTTAAAATGTTTTTGTCAAACCTGTCTTAAAATTCTATAAAATTTTTTAAACATATAAGTCGGACCAGAGATTTTTCCTATTTTAATAATTACTAGGCAGATTCCAGCCCTCGAAATTTGAGCGCAAATTCTAGGAAATTTTATTTTTTCATTAAATAAAGACCCTAAAGGTATGCTAATCAATTATAGCCAATTCACAAATTAAAACAAAAAACAAACTCATTTTTATTACAAACACATTAACAATTTTAATAAACACACACATAGCATATGTATAATTTTATGTATGTGTTAGTAGCAACTTTAAATGCAATTTACTCAAGATAATGGAAAAAATTTAAAAATCTGCAAATCTGGTGAACAGCTAAAACGAATAACCTTTCAAATAATATACGTTTGGTCAAAATCGGGATAAAACGGTAGAAAAAAACATCGGTAACAAAAAATCGCGTAGCCTATTAATATTATAGGTACCGTTAAAAATTTTTTATACTTGTTTTCTACATTCAGCAAAGTAAAATGAAAATGGCAAATTTGTTTTTTGGATACTGTATATCGCATACAAAAATATAGAATTTGACACTTTAAATTTATTTCAACATATAATCGTGCCATTTACACTCATTTAAAATTTCCATTGGAATATAAAATTACTATTCCACATTCAAACTAGAATGTTATTTATACAAAAAATAAGCGAGTGGCTTTCCCAAAGTGGAGGAAAGTCTATAAATAATTTTGTTTTTAAAAATAATCGTGCCATTCACACTCATTTAAAATTTCCATTGGAATATAAAATTACTATTCCACATTCAAACTAGAATTTTATTTATACAAAAAATAAGCGAGTGGCTTTCCCAAAGTGGAGGAAAGTCTATAAATAATTTTGATTTTAAAAATACAATATAAATTACTAATTATTATACCCTCCACACCACTGTGCAGAGGGTATAATGATTCGAGTCGATATTGCGATGTTCGTCTGTCCGTCCGTCTGTCTGCTGAAATCACGCTCATTAACAAAATAAATAATTTACCTGAGTAGACTTATGATAACATTGTTTGTCATTATTTCGAGCAAGTTGGTATTTAAAATGGGGTAAACTGAGTACCATTGTGCCAAGATATGGCCTAAAATATGGAGACACCTCTAAAAATTCAAAAAATTTTGTGTGTTTGTTGTAATAATTTGATATTAAGTTTTTCAAATTGTTAATTTTTTCAATAAGTCCAGATATTAATTTCAATTTAAGACCCAGGTCGAGGGTATCATATATTCAACATAAAAATGTAAAATGTGTACGCATGTATACGTACAGATATGCATATGTACTTATGTATGAAAAACTATGATGTGTGCAAACACAGCAAATTGTTTACATTTAAGCGGAGTAGTTAACACATTCACCAATTCGTACGTAGGCGAGCGGTTAAAGTTGTGGCCTACAAATTCCATATTTGCTGGTTCATTTCTCATCATGCTTAATTTGCAATTCTCCTAAAAAGCAAGAAAAATTTAAAAATATTAAATATTTTGATTTTATTCATTTTGTGAATTTCACCTTGTTTGACAAATTTAATTTTTTTGTTTTTGTTATTTTTACCGTAAATGACATTTTTCAAATAAACTAATATTGCCATAATTGAAGAAAAAAATCCATTTCCACAATTTTTCCGTTATTTAAGAAAAATGGAAATTAAATAAAAACAAGTAAGAGTGTTAAATTCGGCTGTGTTTTTGATACCCTCCACCCTCCACCCAATATTGGTTACGGCTACCACTCTAAAACTGTTGTCGATACTGAAATATTAAATCCGAATACCATTTAAATTTAAAGTTAATTGGTTTTCTTGTTGGCTAATTTCTAATGATCCTTAAAAAGAATTAATAACTATTTGAAAAATTTCCTTATTTTTTTTATACTGGAGTAGAAAACTCCTGAGTACCAATGAAATTCTAAACTTTAAAATAATTTTATTTAGTACAAAAAAAAAAAAAAAAAACAAAAATAAAAACAGTAAAAAACTAAAGAACGAAACTAAAATTTTTAATTTTTAATTTTTAATTATTAATTTTTAATTTTTAATTTTTAATTTTTAATTTTTAATTTTTAATTTTTAATTTTTAATTTTTAATTTTTAATTTTTAATTTTTAATTTTTAATTTTTAATTTTTAATTTTTAATTTTTAATTTTTAATTTTTAATTTTTAATTTTTAATTTTTAATTTTTAATTTTTAATTTTTAATTTTTAATTTTTAATTTTTAATTTTTAATTTTTAATTTTTAATTTTTAATTTTTAATTTTTAATTTTTAATTTTTAATTTTTAATTTTTAATTTTTAATTTTTAATTTTTAATTTTTAATTTTTAATTTTTAATTTTTAATTTTTAATTTTTAATTTTTAATTTTTAATTTTTAATTTTTAATTTTTAATTTTTAATTTTTAATTTTTAATTTTTAATTTTTAATTTTTAATTTTTAATTTTTAATTTTTAATTTTTAATTTTTAATTTTTAATTTTTAATTTTTAATTTTTAATTTTTAATTTTTAATTTTTAATTTTTAATTTTTAATTTTTAATTTTTAATTTTTAATTTTTAATTTTTAATTTTTAATTTTTAATTTTTAACTTTTAATTTTTAATTTTTAATTTTTAATTTTTAATTTTTAATTTTTAATTTTTAATTTTTAATTTTTAATTTTTAATTTTTAATTTTTAATTTTTAATTTTTAATTTTTAATTTTTAATTTTTAATTTTTAATTTTTAATTTTTAATTTTTAATTTTTAATTTTTAATTTTTAATTTTTAATTTTTAACTTTTAATTTTTAATTTTTAATTTTTAATTTTTAATTTTTAATTTTTAATTTTTAATTTTTAATTTTTAACTTTTAATTTTTAATTTTTAATTTTTAATTTTTAATTTTTAATTTTTAATTTTTAATTTTTAATTTTTAATTTTTAATTTTTAATTTTTAATTTTTAATTTTTAATTTTTAATTTTTAATTTTTAATTTTTAATTTTTAATTTTTAATTTTTAATTTTTAATTTTTAATTTTTAATTTTTAATTTTTAATTTTTAATTTTTAATTTTTAATTTTTAATTTTTAATTTTTAATTTTTAATTTTTAATTTTTAATTTTTAATTTTTAATTTTTAATTTTTAATTTTTAATTTTTAATTTTTAATTTTTAATTTTTAATTTTTAATTTTTAATTTTTAATTTTTAATTTTTAATTTTTAATTTTTAATTTTAATTTTTAATTTTTAATTTTTAATTTTTAATTTTTAATTTTTAATTTTTAGTTTTTAATTTTTAATTTTTAATTTTTAATTTTTAATTATTTATTTTTTAATTTTTAATTTTTATTTTTTATTTTTTAATTTTTTTTTTAATTTTTAATTTTTAATTTTTAATTTTTAATTTTTAATTTTTAACTTTTCATTTTTCTTTTTTCATTTTTCATTTTTAATTTTTAGCTTTTCATTTTTCATATTCCATTTTTAATTTTTCGTTTTTATTTTTCATTTTTGATTTTTCATTTTTAATTTTTAATTTTTAATTTTTTATTTTTCATTTTTAATTTTTATACAAAAACAAGCGGTCTGGCTTAGATATTGACGTTGTGATCGTGATTTCCACAGACAAACGGACAGACGGTCATCGGTAAATCAACTTCCCTTGTTATAATGATCAAGAAAATATATTGTTTTGGGGTCTCCCGAATTTATTTGGATGCGTTACAAACGGAATGACAAACCTATGTATACCCTCTGCCACTAAGGTGTGGAGGGTATAAAAAATGCATTCGTGCTAGTGTGATTTAATCCAGCAAACACTGGCAACAACTCTAACGACTCTGCCATATACGAGCTGATGAACATATTATTAGCAATACTTTTAAGAAATGTTTAGAGGGTGTATCGTCACCTAAAGTGCAAAAAAAGGCCGTAACTAACAAAAAATACAAAATTGACTTTTTGTTATGTTGTACTCACGGCCTTTTCTTTAAAAACTACTATTTTCCCATAATTTCTTTTTCATAACAAAATCCATCTTTGTTTTTTAAGCCTGATTCTAAAATTTGGGCATTAAGTAGATTTTGTTTTATGATGATTTTTGCTTATCCTGTAAAAAAAATAAAAATATTAGTTACGGCCTTTTGCATTTTAGGTGACGATATATAGGTTTTTCCGTTCCGTTCGTAAAGCAACGAAAAATGCATTTGCAACCCCATAAAGTATATATATTCTTGATCCTTATATTAACTCAAGTCGATATAGCAATGACCGTCTGTCCGTCTGTCTGTTGAAATCATGCTGATTAACAACATAAACCATTTGTCTGGGTAAAGCTATGATAATATTGTTTGCCATTATTTCCAGCAGTCTTGTATTGAAAATGGGGTAAATCGGGCATCATTGCGCCGAGATATGTTCAAAAAGATAAAGGCACCTCTAAAAAATTTAAAAAAAATATGTGTTTTTGTTGTAATAAATTAGTATTTAGTTTATCAAATTGTTGCTTTTTAAAATATTTTGTTTACATTTGTTATAAATAGATAGTTCAATAAGTCCAGATATGAATATAAACCTAAAACCCATGTGGAGGATTACAAAGATTCGGCACAGCCGAATGTAACACTCTTACTTGTTGTTAATATCATCGATAGACATAACGTTCACATATACAAAAAGAAAAACAAAAACAACAAGCAAACAAAAATGTGTGTATGCATAGCTGATAAATATAAATATGCATAATGTACATTGCACATGTTCCGTTAAGTATAAAAATTTTTCACTGTTTCTAGTTTTTTATATGAAATTTTACATTATTCAACCTACTGGTTGAATGGTAAATGGTTTATTTTGTGAATGAGCGTGATTTCAACACACAGACGGACAGAGAGACATCAATATATTGACATCAAGATAATGACAAACTGATATATACCATCTGCATAGTGGTGTGGAGGGTACAAAAATTATAATGAAAAGAAAAAAAACAAGGGATACTTTTATTTTAACTGTTTTGTCGTTTAAAATTTTTATGTAATTAAAAACGATTTGTTAGTTATTTTTACAGCTTTGTCATTTATTTTTTTTTATCTTAAAATAAATGGAAAATACTTTTAATTCAACTGAAGATTTAATAAACCGGTTTTTATAACGAAATGAATTTTTTTAATACACAAAATACTTTGATTGTACGAAAAGCTGATTAAATTTGATTTTATTACAATAAACATTTTGTTTAAGAATTTTTTGACAGTATTAACAACTATGTTGACAACAACGTTAAAGATTCTAATAATAGATCACTATGTCAAAATCTCTACATACTATCCGATATTCTGAACGACCTTTAACAAATTGCTATAGTAATTTCTGTCTCTGCAAAAATTACGTTAAATTTTATGTCAGAAGAAATTAAATATTAGTATTGTTTGTCTCTTCTTTTTAACTAGCCCGTTAACACTATTCCGTCTGCATTGTCTATCGAAAACATATAATTATAATTCCTAATAAGTATTTGAACTGTTTACAATGCTATAACCCAATTTTTTTTGATAACTTGTTTCAGGTGGGTTTATTGGTCACATTCAACAAAAACCAACAAAAGACGACAAACAAAATGCTTTTCGAAATAAAAATGAAAAGTCATCATTTCCGACACCATCTTCAATAGAATATAGATCATCAAGTGAATCAACAGAATTGAGTTCGGAACAAAAACAAAGAAAACTTAAGAAACAAGGTCGTCTAAAGATACAAACAAATACTACAACACAACTAACAACAATATCCAAAAGCAGCGCTGGTACAGAACAAACGACGAAATCACAACAATCTGTAATAAGTGTAGGCGATCCACAGTTAATAGAGGTGGTAAAACAATTTAATGATTCTATTGAAATTAAATACAATCACAAACAAACATCAGCACATTCCATTGAGATGATGACGACAACAAGAGACAATGAACATGATGAACAACGGCACACACATAGTAGGGCATCGGCTACAGTAACAACATCGTCGTCTGACTTACAACGAAATGAAGATGAATTGGAAAATGCCAGCGCTACACGTAAAAATTGGCCTACAGATTTTATGACCACTTCCTTATCAACACCATCGGCCACCAACATTCCTCAATCTAATGAAAGTGACTCGACTGCTACATCTTCCAGCGCCAGCATTGAAACAGATTCTTCTGAATTACCTTTAGCATTGAGTGCCTTAAATATACCACCATCATTGTGGCCCAAATTACCGGGAAATATTACCAAGTTCGGCTTACCCTATGAAGCTGTAAATTCCGCTGAGGAATCGGCACTTTGTGTGCCCATCACCGTCAGAGAATCTAATATGATTAAGTCAAATGAAATTGTCTTTATCGAAAGAGTATTTTGCTTTCCAATGCCAAGTTCTACAACCGGCGACAGTTTGCGACATCTTAGCAGTGGCAGCAGCACTCAGAGTACGGCCACAATAGCTAAAGTTCAAAACTTTGATGATTTTCTTGACATGAATGTAGCGAATACATCAATTGGCTTGAAAAGCCAATATTATTTATTATTTTATATAGTTGTAATTTATGTTAGTTTTTTTTATTGATATGTTAGTTAATTTAAAACAAAGTTTTGATTAAATTGAGATTTTATTGTAAATTTAAACTCAGGTTAAATATTTATGAAATAAAAAAAAAATTCAAAATTCGAAATGAGATTTTAGAATTGTTGTCCAAAAATACAATTTTAGTTCAGAATCTTAATAAAAGCGCAATATATCTTATTTATTTTATTCAAATAAAATATCTTTGATATCGTCCACCAAGGTTCTTTTTAAAGAAAATGTACTTTTCCAAGAAAGGTACTTTTTTAAGAAAAGGTACTTGTTTAACCCTTTCACTGCCAATGGGACATATATGTCCCATTTTTATTTATTTTTCTTATATTTTCCACATTTTCCAACCGATTTTTTTAAAGCTGACTTGAGCCGACAGATGAGTTTTAGCTTTCAGACCATACCAAAAAAAAAAAAAAAAAAAAAAATTATAGTCGGTCTAGACCGACCATACGATACCCTATACAATGGTTTAGAAACACTATCTCTTCGGTCCAACTAACTGGATATAGAAAATAAGCAAAAACCAAATCTGAGTGGCATTGTTATAAATTTTTTTGGCTGCAGATATGAAAAAGTTCATATCGGGTACTATATTTATATGTGGACTAGGTCAAAAAATGGACCGATCCTGACCATATGTGGTAGAGTCACTTATATTTTGAAAAAATATACACAAAACAAATTTGAGAAAAATTGTGCAATATTTTTGTTTTTTTTGATAGATTTAAGTGAAGATCGGGAAGCAGCTCTATATGGGGCGTATGACTAAGAATTGTCCAGTAGGAATTATTTTTGGACTACTGATTAATGGATACAATAAACACATACAAACCCAATTTTACTAAGATCTATATGATAATTTGGATCTTATGGCAATTTATGTCGATTTCAAAGGTGTCATTTGTATGGGGACTAGGTCTGAACATGGACCGATTTTCACCAATTTCAATAGCGTTCATCCTATCATCAATAAGTGCTTATGTACCAAATTTCATCAAAATATATTCATATTTGCGACCTATAGTTTGATTACAAAGTTTACATGGACACACAGACGGACGGACGGACGGACAGACGGACGCTAAACGACTCAGAAAGTGATTCTGTGCCGATCGGTATAATAAAAGATGGGTCTAGGTCAAATATTTTTGTTAGTTACAAACATATTCATAGTTACATATATTCATTTTGCTGCTGTTTGTAACTACCAAAAATATTTGACCTAGACCCATCTTTTATTATACCGATCGAATCAGAATCACTAACTGATTCGATTTAACGATGTCCGTCCGTCCGTCCGTCTTGTTTTTAAATGATATTTGGATGTCATTAATTCTGACGTTATTGAACCGAAAACATTAAAATATTGATAGGTCCTTTTTTAAGAAGAGGTACTTTTTGAAAAAAGGCACTTTTTGAAGGAAAGGTTCTGTCAAAGAAAATGTACTTTTTTAAGAAAATGTACTTTCTTAACAATATATACTTCTTTAAGGAACTGTAATTTTTAAGAAAACGTACTTCTTAAAGAAAAGGTATCTTAAAATAATGTACCTTGTTAAGAAAAAGTACTTTTTAAGAGAAGGTTCTTTTTTAAGAAACATACTATTTTAATAAACGTTTTTTAAACAAGGTACTTTAAAAAAAAAAATATATATTTTTTAATAAAGGTACTTTTTAAGAAAGGGCACTTCTTTAAGAAAAGGTATTTATTTAAGAAAATGTACTTATTTAAGAAAAGGTCTTTCTAAATAAAATGCACTGTTTTAGCTAAAGGTAATTTTAAATAAAAAATGCACTTCTTTAAGAAAAGGGATTTTTTAAGAAAATATACTATTTTAAAAAGGGTACTTTTTAAGAAAAGGCACTTTTTAAGAAAAGGTACTTTTTAAGAAAAGGTACATTTTAAAGAAAAAGTGATTTTTAAGAAAAGGTTCTATTTTAATAAAGTGTACCTTTTTAAGAAAATTTATTTTTTTTTAAGAAAAGATATTTTTTTAAATCAGTAGTTTTTTAAGAAGAGGTACTTTTGAAAAAGACACTTTTTGAAGAAAAAGGCACTTTTTGAAGAAAAGGTAATTTTTTAAGAACATGTTCTTTCTTAAGAATATGTACTACTATAATGGAACTGTAATTTTTAAGAAAACGTACTTCTTGAAGAAAGGGTATATCTTTTTAAATAATGTACCTTGTTAAAAAAAAGTACTTTTTAAGAGAAGGCACTTTTTTAAAAGAAAGATATTTTTTAATAAACAATACCTTCTTGAGAAAAAGTACGTTTTTAAAATGGAGTACTTTTTTAAGAAAAGGTATTTTTTAAACAAGGTAAAGGCCCTTCTTAAAGAAAAGGTGCTTATTTAAGAAAAGATCTTTTTAAATAAAATGCACTGTTTTAGCTAAAGGTAATTTTAAATATAAAATGCACTTTTTTAAGAATAGGCACTTTTTTAAGAAAAGGGATGTTTTAAGAAAAGCGATTTCTTAAGAAAATATACTCTGTTAAAAAGGGTACTTTTTAAGAAAATGTACTTTTTGAAGTAAATGTACTATTTAGAAAAGGTACTTTTTAAGGAAAAGGTGATTTTTAAGAAAAGGTACTTGTTTAAGAATACATAGCTTTTTTAAGAAAACGTACTTTTTTTTACAGAAAGTACTTATTTTTATAGAAAAGGTGCATTTTTAAGAAAACTTACTTTTCTAAAAAAATTTACTTTTTAAAGAAAACATATTTTTTTAAGAAAATTCACTTTTTTTTGAGGAAAGGTACTTTTTTAAAAAAGGAATTTTTTAAGAAAATTTACTTTTTTAAGAAAAGGTACTTTTTTAAGAAAAAGGTACCTTTTAAGAAAAGGCAATTTTTGAGAAATTGCACTTTTTTGATAGAAAGTATTTTTTAGGAACAAAATACTTATTTTAGAAAAGAAATTTTTTTAAGAAAATGTGCTTTATTAAGCAAAAGTACTTATTTAGAAAACTAGATTTTTTTAAAGAAAATAAAACTTAAAAAAAGGAGCTGTATTAAAAATAGGAACTTTCCTAAGAAAAGACACATGTACTTTTTTGGGAAATTATCTTTTTTAAGAAAGCGTACTTGTTTAAGAAAAGCTACTTTTTTGAAAAAGGGTACTTTTTTTAAGAAAAAGTTCTATATTAATAAAGAGTAACTTTTCAAGAAAATATAGTTTTTAAAGAAAAGATATTTTTTTATATAAATAGTTTTTGAAAAAAGCACTTTTTGAAGAAAAAGGCACTTTTTGAAGAAAAGGCAATTTTTTAAGAAAATGTACTTTCTTACATTTCTTCAAGGAACTGTAATTTTTTAGAAAACTTACTTTTTGAAAAAAATTTACTTTTCTTTTTAAGAAAAAGTACTTTTCAAGAGAAGGTACTTTTTAAAGAAAAGATACTTCTTTAAGAAAAGATAATTTTTTAATAAACGTTATTTTTGTAAGAAATGGTTCTTTTTGAAAAAGGGTACGTTTGAATAAAAGTACTTTTTTAAGAAAGGACACTTCTTTAAGAAAAGGTACTTTTTTTTTTAACAAAATTTACCTTTTGTTTGAAAGACACTTTTTGAAGAAAAGGAACTTTTAAAGAAAATGTACTTTTTCTAGGAAATGTGCTATTTGAAGAAAATGTATTTTTGATGAAAGAGATTTTTTTAAATAAGGTACGTTTTTTTAGGAAAAAGTACTTTTTAAGAAAAGACACTTTTTAAAGAAAACATACTTTTTGAAGAAAAGATACTTATTTAAGAAAAGGTAATTTTTTATGAAAAGGACCTTTTAATAAGTTTTTTTTATTTAAAAAACTTATTTTTTTTTAAAGAAAGTTCAATTTTTCCTAATGAAATGGTACTCTTGTTTACGTAAAAGGTACTTTCTGGTAGAAGGTACTTTTGAAAAAATTTTTAGTTATTTCAGAGAAGATACATCTTTAAAAAATAATTGTATATATCGTACAACAACAAACACATTTAGGCTATAAATTTGTACAATGTTGCCTGGTTTACACCATTTTAAGTATTCAAATGCTCGAAATAATGAAAATTAATATTATTTTAATTTTGTGCAGCTAAATGGTTTTTTTTGTAAATCAAACAGAAGGATCAAGAATATATAAGGAGGATAAGAAGGATAGAAGGAGTAAGAATATATAAATACTACATGGGATCGCAATCGCACACAGTGCAGGGAATAAAAAGAAAAAGAATTGCAATGATCTTGGCAATATTTATCTTTTATATTTTATGTTGTCCTTCTTTAATCCAAAAATAGAACTTCTACTTAAAAAATAAAAAAGTATATTTATTTTTTAATTTTTCAATTTTATTTCTTTGTTATGTTTTTCCTTTTTTTAAAATTAAATGAATTAAAGAATTTTTTTGTTAGTATTTATAAAATTAAGAAGTAATACAGATTACATAGATACATATTTACACAGATTTTTGTATACGGTAGATAAATTTTGAATTGAAAAATTAGGACCCGCGTACACTTACACCACCAAACTTATTACAAATCACAGTCTTTATTGGTTAATTTATTTTATTTTGTTTTGTTTTGTTTTCTTCCCGTTAAGTTGTTAGTTTAAATAGAGCGTTAAGTTCGGTTTGAAAAGTTTGATTGATGCTTAAGATTTAACAAAATTTCAGTAAAGGAAAGCGAACATTTAAGGATTTTCCAAAGGACCAACATAGTGTCCGTTTTGGTTATCAACACGATTTTGTTCCAACTTTTTAGCAAAATCTGGATCACTTTTGGCACGTTGCTCTAAGCGCTCTTGCTGCAATTTGATGCCAGCATAAATTTGATCTAATCCCTTTTGTATTTCATCGGGTATGGGTGGTGAAGTGGGTATATGATCACCAGTTGCACGGAAACCCCGTTCATCAGCGGTATACTGAACATTGATTGTTTCGCCGTCTGGAGATTGATATGAATATTGACCGTGTTGCACTAGAACACCATTGGGATTAAGTTCCGAAAAATCCTTCAGAAATCCCGACTCTTCATGGAAAATATTATTGCCTGTTTCATATTCCGTCTTATAACTGCCATCTTCACTTTGTTCCTTATTATATTTTAAAATCGGTATCCAGGTGGAAGTCTCTCGACTCAACTGATGATCAATTTTATCCTCATGTGGTATATTGTTGACATTGTTAGCACGATGTTGAGGTTTGGCTAGAACCGTACATATGCACAGGGTCAATAACTATGACAAGAAACGAAAAAAATTACGAATTTTTAAATTTTAAATATATTAGAGAAAAAAAAAAAAAGAAAACAGAAAAAAAACACTTTTAACACGTTTACTTACAAACACTTTCATTTTCTTCTTTTAAATTCTTTACTTATATTTTTTTTAATTCCTTTTAGGATATTTTAAAACTATTTTTTATTCTTAAATTAAATTCAAGTCACTTGAGTTGGTACAACAAAAAAAAAATCACTTAAAATTGTTAAATGTTTGCGTTTTGGCGGAGTGAAAGCAAAATTTGAAAAAAGACTGTTCAACAACAAGCCCTATTTAAGCTATTTATAGTGTTACGACTGCGCCTCCTTAAGACAAGCCAAGCCAACCAATCTAACTAACAACAGAAGTGAGCCAGCCATACATTCACAACCAGTTGATAAATAACTACAAGATGCCTCTTTAACCTACCACACACACGAACGAAAGACCTGAGTTACTACCACAAACATGTGGTAAGATGATGATCAGTGTTACTATAAGGTGACCACATGATTTCAGGAAAACTTTTTTTTTTTCTTTTAAAATTTTACTTTTGATTCAATATGCAAATTAACAAAAATTCTTTCATTTCCTTGCACTCTTCTATTTCTTGAACATTAACTTTAAATTTTTATAATCGAGAAACTACAAAAGATATTCCGTTTTCATATCTATGGAAATCCCTTTTATTAATTTAAAACAAAGTTGGGAACTTCAAAAATATGGGCAATAATATTTTGTAATTTAATTAGAGTTTAGTTTTAAGTAAAGTTAAAACCGTCAAGTTGCTCGAATGTTTTGAATGATAATATAAAGAGACAATATAAGATTTTTGGCTCTGCCTGAACATTCAACGAATGTTTACATTTTAATCAAATTCATTAATATTTTTTCAATTTGTTTTATTTTATAAATAATATTCTTTACAACGACAAAAAAAAAATGTTTTTACACATGAACCACATGCAGTTAAACTTCGTTTTTAGTTTTTAATTTCGTGATCCGTTTTTCTTTTTTAAGGACTTAAAAAAATGCAAATTGATGGAACAAACATTAAGAGTTTTTTAATACTTAACTCATAAAGCTAAAAAGATATTTTAAAGAATTTATTGGAAATTTTAAAGCATATTGAACTACAAAGTTTTCAAAGGGTTTGATTGATACTAGCAGATTCCAGCGCTCGGAATTCGAGTGCAATTTCTAGGCAATTTTATTTCTCAACTTAGCCAATTCGCAAACCGACACTTTTTTGGTTTATTATTATTGTGAATGAAGATACCCAGTTGGCCCCGCCTACAAGACATTTTAAACGACGGGTACAAGACTATAGTAAATCGTTGAAGACAAATTGAGGACAGTTCGAACAAATCGTTGATGAAATTTTCATACAAATGTCCGCGGAATCATACAAGACCAAAAGAGAGACACTTTCATTTATTTATCTTGTCGTTGATGATTGTATGAGCGAAAAAAGATACTCATTGTCGCCGACGACCATATGATCGACAATATGCTCCATCATGTCGTCGACGATAACGTAGACGATATAATTTACAATGTGATCACTGACGACTATTCTGGCGATAGTACCCTTCATACTGTCGTTGACGACAATATAAGACACATTCATCACACTATCATAAACGAGATGGAGCTTTCGCGCATACTATCGTGAACGACAGTATGACGGACACTGCCCTCAATAAAGTAAAAACTACGCTTTTTAATTTTTTAAATATATTTGATATTTGTAACTACCAAACATTGTTCACCTAGACCCACCTTTTATTACACGGAACGATTCAGAATCACTTTCTGACTCGATTTAGCGATGTTCGTCCTTTTGTCTGTTTGTCTGTCCGTCCATCTGTGTGCCCATGTAAAACTTGTAATCAAACTACAGGTCGCTTCTATCGGCCATAGGACGAATGCTATTGAAATAAGTGAAAATTGATGCATATTCAGACCTTGTCGCGATACCAATGACTTCTATGAGATCAATTTAAATTGGCATAAGATACAAACTATAATATAAATCTCGATAAAATTGGTTTTGTGTGTGTGTTTATTACATCCTTTAATCAGTAGTCCAAAAATGAACCCTATGGAACAATATCTAGTCTTAGTCCCCATATAAAGTTGCTTCCCGATCTTCACTTAAACCAATCAAAAACAAAACAATTGCAATTGCAAGTTTTTCAGATCTGCAGGCAAATAAAATAATAAAAACTAGCAATTTTCGAGTGCAATTTTCTAGGCAGCTTTATTTTTCAACTTAGCCAATTCACAAACCAACACTTTTATGGTTTATTATTATAGTGAATGAAGATAACAAACTCATCAACAAACACATTAACAAATTTAATAAAACACAAATAGCATATGTATAATTTTATGTATGTGTTAGTAGCAACTTTAAATGCAATCTACTCAAAATAAAGGAAACAATTTAAAAATCTGTAAATCTGCAAAACGGCTAAAAAGAAATACCTTTCAAATAATATACGTTTGTTCAAAATCGAGATAAATTGGTAGAACGAAACATCGGTCACAAAAAATCGCCTACCCTATTAATATTAAGCTAGCAGATTCCAGGCCTCGAAATTCGAGTGCAAATTCTAGGAAATTTTATTTTTTCATTAAATAAAGACCCTAAAGCTATGCTAATCAAATATAGCCAATTCACAAATCAACACAAAAAAACAAACTCATTTTTATTACAAACACATTAACAAATTTAATAAACACACACATAGCATATGTATAATTTTATGTATGTGTTAGTAGCAACTTTAAATGCAATTTACTCAAAATAAAGGAAAAAATTTAAAAATCTGTAAATCTGCAAAACGGCTAAAAAGAAATACCTTTGAAATAATATACGTTTGGTCAAAATCGGGAGAAAACGGTAGAACAAAACATCGGTCACAAGAAATCGCCTAACTTATTAATATTATAGATTCCACTCATATTTGGTTTATGCTTATTTTCTATATACGCATGGTATGTGGTATCGCATATCGGTCTAGGTCGACTATAATTTTCTTACTTGTTTTGTTTTGAAATGATAAAATAAAAATAAATTATATAAAAAAAATGGCCAATACTCCCTTTTTTCTTTGGCACCAGTACAGTCATCGTAAGACATATAAAATAAATTTTTTACCCTCCACACCAATGTGCACAGGGTATCAGAGGTTTGTCTTTCCGTTTGTATCGCATTGAAAAATTTGTTGTAACCCCAGAAAGTATATACTCTTGATTCTTATAATAACTCTAGTCGATATAGTCATGTCCGTCTGTATGTCTATCTATTGAAATCATAATGAAATCATTGACAAAATGAATCACTGACATGGATAAAACTTTGGATAGGTTGGTATTGAATTTGAAGCCTTTAGACCAAAAGCCTAAGAATGAGGTACGCAAATTTACACCGATAGGATTTTGTATATAAAACTAAAAATTGTGAAAATGTTTAAACGTAACAGAACATGTGAATATAGAAATGTATCAGCTATGCATGTGAACGAATGTTTATCGATGAGAGAAAGAGAATAACCAAAATGGTTATACGCTTACTCTCTTTAGACTTTAGAAACTTAAAACTTGTGAGTCTATTATTTTTAGAATTTTATAAAAATAAATTTTATTAACTAAAAATTTTTTTTAGATAATTGTTATCATTGCCACGAGTCTGCCTGCAAAGTTTAAAATCGATCCAAAGGTTTTTCGGCAAGCAGAAGTTATGTCTTAACTAAAAAATTTTTCAGTTAAAATTTTTATACCGTATACCACTCTGTTGTCAGGGATAATGAGATAGAGTTGATATTTGGAACTACCAAATATACTTGATCAACACCCACTTTTTATTATACCGTTTGACTTAAAATCACGTTACTGAAATTTTGTGTATAAAAATTTTTTTGGCAATAGGACGATCGCTATTGAAATTGATGAAAAACGATGCATGTTGAGACTTAGCCCCCATGAGATTGACTAAAATTTGGTATATATAGCGATCAAATTTGGTGTAAATATGTTTCTTACACACATTAATCAGTAGTACGAAAATGAACCCTATACGGCCATTTTTAGTCACAGCCCTCACATAAAGCTAGTTCCCGATCTTTGATTAAATCTACAAAAAAACAAAAATATTGCACAGATTTATATAAAATTTTTGATTTATATATGGTTTTTGAGAAGTAAGTGACTTTACTAAATAATGTCATGATCGATCCATTTTTCGACCGAGTTCCCATATAAAAATAGCATCCGATATTAACTTTTTCATATCAGCGGGCAACAAGTTTATAACAAATTTTTTCTATGTTTGTTTTCTACATCCAATTAGTTGGATGTGACCCTCATTCTCCAAACTCAGGGTTTAGGTTTTGTATAGTTGGTCTAGGCAGACTATAATTTTTCTTACTCCACACTCTGCGTGTATAATGAGTTTGCCTGAAAGTTTATATAATTCCCCAATAAAAGCTAATGCCCGAAATCCACTGAAGTACTATTAGAATATTAAAGAGCGTGTTTTTGGGATGACCTCAACCTAGCCTCCAAGTAATATTCACAACTGATATGAACTTTAGTATGTGTGTCGCCAGTACGGTGACAATCATCTGCAATGAATTTAATATGGGCTTCTCTAATAGTATGGCATTTTTCTTTTAGTGATCCTGTGCAGTGCATTTTATCTAGTGCTTAAGATGTCATGAAGAATTACTTCTTTTGAATATGTATTTTTGGAACAATTTCTATAATTAATTTTTGGCAGTTTTTATTGATTTCGGTTCTGCCAATTTTTGAGTTGACGATTTTTGTTTTTTGTGATTTTGTCGACTTTTGTTTTTGCGATTTTTGACCTTGGCGATTTTAGTTTTTTCTTGCAATTTTTGATTTTTGCGATTTTTGATTTTAGCGATTTTTGATTTAGGTAATTTTTGATTTTAGCGATTTTTTATTTAGGTGATTTTTGCTTTAGCGATTTTTGTTCTTTGCAATTTCCGGTTTTAGTGATTTTCGGTTTTTTGGCAATTTTGGAGTTGACAATTTTAGTTATTTCTGATTTTTGATTTTGCGATTTTTAATTTTGGCGATTTTTGTTATTCGCGAATTTCGGTTCATCCATTGCCTCTCAGTTTAGCTAAACTTTTCGGTAATATACAAACTGGCCACCTCAGTGTAAGATGGAGCATTCAATTTGGCGCATTTTTATAAGAGATATTTTGATGATTGTATTAGTTACCGGTATGGGTTGGTATTGTGTGCAGTTAGTCTTCAAGTAATTCATCTGTCTGTTGTGTTTCTTTTTTTTTAAACGGTGATTTGGTAATTGTTGTACTGTTTACATTCAAAGTTGCATTGATATTTTAGAGCAAAACAACTATCGCTCTCTTGTAAGGTGTTGTTACAGAAAATTTTAGTTTAAATTGTTTTGCTAGCTGTCTTAAATTCAGATATATATGCATAATAATGGTACACCATATAGATTCTAATTGTAACAGCAGCTATTTAAAATAATAATAAAATAATTTTTAAGCATTCATTTTGTATCTTTTGAGTTTGCCGATTTATATTAAAATTTTGAAAATTCAAACATTTTAGAAATTGATTGGTACCAATTGATTCGAGAGTAGGTCTTGCCTCCATCTTTGCTGAAGCAATAATTGGATATTGAAAATAAACATAAACCAAATGAAAAATTAAGAATAAAAAATAAAAAATTAAAATCGAAAAATAAAAAATGAAAAATGTAAAATAAAAAATGAAAAATAAAGAATTAAAAATGAAAAGTGAAAAATGAAAAATAAAAAATGAAAAATAAGACAAATAAAAAATTAAAAATTAAAAACAAAAAATGAAAAATAAAAAATAAAAAATAAAAAATGAAAAATGAAAAACGAAAAATGAAAAATGAAAAATGAAAAATGAAAAATGAAAAATGAAAAACGAAAAATGGAAAATAAAAAAATTAACAATGAAAAATAAAAAAAAGTAAGAAAATTATAGTCGGTCTAGACCCTATACCATGTCCATGAAAAAGTTCATATCGGATGCTATATATATATGTTTGGTAAAGTCTCTTGTATTTTGCAAAAATATATAAAAACAAAATCTGAGAAGAATCAGTGCAATATTTTTGTTTTTTAATAGATTTAAGTGAAGATCGGGAAGCAGCTCTATATGGGGCCAAAGGGATCATTTTTGGACTACTCATTAATGGACGTAATGAATGCATACAAAACCCAATTTGAGTAAGATCTATATGACAATTTGGATCTTATGGCAATTTATGTATTTCATAGGGGTAATTTGTATGGGGGCTAGGTCTGAACATGGACCGATTCTGACCAATTTCAATAGCGTTCATCCCATGGCCAATAAAAGCTTATTTACCAAATTTCATCAAAATATATTCATATTTGCGACCTGAAGTTTGATAACAAGCTTTACATGGACACACAGACGGACGGACGGACATTGTTAAATCAACTCAGAAAGTGATTCTGATTCGATCGGTATAATTAAAGATGGGTCTAGGTCAAATATTTTTGGTTGTTACAAACAGCAGCACAAAGTCATTATACCCAAACCACATAGTGGTATAGGGTATAACAATGAATAAAAATAAAAAATTAAAAATAAAAAATTAAAAATGCAAAATGAAATATGAAAAACAAAAAGAGAAAATTGAAAAATGAAAAAAAAAAATAAAAAAAAAATGAATAATAAAAAATGAAGAAAGATATAAATGGAAAATGAAAAATAAAAAATAAAGAATGATAAATGAAAATTAAGGAAAGAAAAATAAAAAATTAAAAATGAAAAATAAAAATGAAAAATTAAAGATGAAGAATGAAAAATGAAAAATAAAAAATTCAAAATGAGAAATAAAAAATAAAAAATAAAAAATGAAAAATAAAAAATGGAAAATGAAAAACGAGAAATGAAAATTAAAAAAAAGAAAATGAAAAATTAAAAACAAATAATGAAAAATAAAATAAGAAAAATTAAAAACAAAAAATTAAAAATAAAAAAAGAAAAATAAAAAATAAAAAATAAAAAATAAAAAATGAAAAATGAAATATGAAAACCAAAAGAAAATTAAAAAACGAAAAAAAAAATTAAAAATAAAAAATGAAAAATATAAATTTAAGAAAGAAATATATTAATTGGAAAATGAAAAATGAAAAATAAAAAACGAAAAACGAAAAATGAAAAATGAAAAATAAAAAATGAAATATGAAAAAAAAAATGGAAGTTAAAAAACTAAAAATTAAAGATGACAAATAAAATATGAAGAAAGATATATAATAAATGGAAAATGAAAAATAAAAAATAAAAAATGATAAATGAAAATCAAAAAATGAAAAATAAAAAATGAAAAATTAAAAATTTCTTAATAAAAAATGAAAAACCAAAAATGAAAAATGAAAAATCAAAAATTAAAAACAAATAATGAAAAATAAAATATGAAAAACGAAAAATTAAAAATGAAAAATAAAAAATGAAAAATAGAAAATGAAAAATTATAAACGAAGAAAAAAAAAATGAAAAATGCAATATGAAAAATAAAAACTAAAACTGAAAAACAAAATATTAAAAATGAGAAATGAAAAACAAAAAATGAAAAAAAAAATTAAAAATTAAAAATAAAACATGAAAAATAAAAAATGAAAAATAAAAAATAAAAAATGAATGAAAAATGAAAAAAAAAAATGAAAAATAAAAAATGAAAAATGAAAAATGAAAAAAAAAATTAAAAATGAAAAATAAAAATTTAAAAATGAAAAATAAAATATTCAAGAAAAAAATGAAAAAATATGTGAAAAATTAAAAGTAGAAAATGAAAGATTAAAAATAAAAAATGAAAAACGAAAAACTAAAAATACAAAATTTTAAATAAAAGATAAAAAATTAAAAATGGAAAATCAAAAATGAAAAATGAAAAATAAAAAATGAAAAAAAAAATAAAAACGAAAATTAAAAATTAACCAGTTGAAATAATAAATAATAATAAATATTAGCAGAGCCCCTGCAGTTGATTGCTTTTAGTGGTACATAGATGACGCTTTCTGTTTGATCTTAAAAAAGTGCAATAAAAAATCTTTGATTACTAGATTTTTACACATCTCCCCTGTGATCGGACTCGCTTGATTTTTTTGTATAGGGACTAGATCAAAAAATGGACCGATAATGACCATATTTAGTAAAGTCACCTACTTTTTTCAAAAACATATATAAAACATATATGTTTCTAACAGATTTAAAAAGATTTCATAAGATTTATTTTTTGACTACAGATTATTGGTTTTAATAAACACGCATACACGCAATATTATCTTTATATATATATGATACCGGTTTTTATCAATTTCAATACTCAATGGCTCATAGGAGCTTCCTCGATATATATTTATATGGGCGTCATCTAGTTTGAATACTAAGTTTACTTGGACACACAGACAGACAGACAGATGGACACCGCTAAATCGACTCCGACAATTATTTTGAGTCGATTGTTATAGCTAAAGGTGGGTCTAGGTCAATTATTTTTTGTAGTAATAAACATTATGACCTCACCACAGCGGTATTAGGTACATATAATAAATTCCTAACATGGAGCATTAAAATGCAGTGAATGACAATTCAACAAAGTATATTGGTGACGACTTGAACGGCCAATACCAAAAATTAAAACTTTTATTAATATAAAAATTTGTACATTTTATTTATTTGAAAAAACTAACCCACAAAAAACAAGTTTTTTTTGTTAATATAAGTTAAAATAAGTTAGGCATCATATAATTAAATAATTGATTGACTGAAAATAAAAAACTGTTAAAATTTCGAAAAATCTAAAATTATACTATAATTATAATTGGCTGCTTGCAAAGTTTCAGCTCGTTTGGTTCACGGGAAAAGGCAGACGGACAAGCAGACAATACGAGTTAAAAAAAAGGGACTAAAAATCAAATGTTGTCATAAAATGACTTAACTTCAGAAAAAATTAACAAAACTTAAAAGTATTAATTTTTATGCTGTTGACAAAACAATGGAAACCTTTACCTCTATTTTCGGTTTCAATATTTTCTTGGATATCCATTATTTTTTAGCACTGCTTCACAGCGCCGAGGCATGGAGTCAATTAAATTGTTGATGACATCCATTGAAATTTTTCGTCACTCTGAATTAACTGCTTCTATGAGATCTGTCTTGTTTGTGTAATTTTGTGTTCATACAGTTCGAGCACATATTATTAATAATCAGATTATTAGTGACGTCTTCTTAAACACTCTTGCTATTAAATTAACCTGTCGTTGACTAATTTTACGGGGCCTGCAGCTTAAGTGTTGAGTGGTAGACGTACCTTTTTCTCGATATTTCATGATAATTTTTGAAATTATGGATTTGCTCATAGAATATATCTCACAAAGTTTCTTTTGCTTAAGACTCTTGCCATTATTTTATAATAATTCATTATAAGATTAAAATATTGAAGAATACAATTATATTTAAGAAATAGTTAAAAGAAAACGTGGTTTTAATCAACTCTGGTAAAAAAGTTTAAAAGTTTCCATTTTATTGGCATTACTAAAAAAAATTATTTTTTACCGTTTATCTATTCCTTTAATTGTGTTTTTTGTAACAAATTTGCTAACTTTTAATAGAGTGATTTCTCAAAAAAAAAAAAAAAAAAATAATTTTAGGACTTAACGCGTAATTAAGAAAAATTTCCTTTTAAAGCCGAACATTTTTAAATATTTTATTTTTTATTTATCTTTTATTTATCTTTCTTAAACAAATATTGAAAAAATTTTAAAACTTCACTCGAATTGCAAGATTCTGTAACCAACTCTTAAGTAATTGTTACTCTGAACAAATCTTTAAATGTCGCGCATCATTGTAAATTATGCCGTTGTTTAGTTTAGTAGATGGTAAAGACAAAATAAAAAACAAAAATAAATATTTAAAATTAAACAAACAAGTTTTAACATCTAACAACTACCAAGAAATACCATGCATTATTACTGTAGACAGTATTTATGAATATAGCTATGTACATATGTTTCTATGCACTGGTATGTATAGTGTTCGTAGTAAATATAAAAAGTTTGTATGTATTAATTGAATTTCAGCGAATGCTCGTATGCTTGTTTGAGTATCATAATTCGCGAGCATCATTAATGTAAACTAAATTTATGT